>WFKH01011926.1:50524898-50538681 GCA_016163765.1 Magallana hongkongensis | reverse complement strand
AAAGGTCAAAGGTCAAGGTCATTTGGAAATCTGTTAATTAATGAATTATCATATCATTTGATACAGAATTTTAGTAAGGGTTTCAATAGCTTGCTGGATTGCGCAATAAGGTATTCAATTAGGTCAGCCAGGTATCACATCAAGTCCTGTGGTTACTCAAGTGGAAATTGTTTTTACAGTGACCCATTCATATTGTACAAAGATAGCTAGCCTCTAGAACACGCTCTTCTATTGTTAGGTTTTCTGTTTATATGCTTGTGTAAAGAATATTCACTTGGCGAGCACATCAAGTTTGTTCATCGTAAATGGGAAAAAATTCAGAAAAAGTAATTCAAAAGATATCTACGATAAACAACGGAATTCTAAAAGCAATCATGGCTTTAAATACAAAATAATCTCTTAAAAATCATTTATTTCTGGCTTTGCAGTATTCTCATTTTTTAGTACAACATATAACACAGGTATACTATTTTTGTATACCTTACTAAGCAATCTAGCAATTTATTATAAAAATAGTAGGGTGGAAAGACCTCTAATTGTTCAAGAACAATTAGTCTACTAGTTTTCTTTATGTTTTTTATTCTTCTTCTTCTTTTTTTCTATTTAGCTCGGGGTGACTTTTTTGTTATTAGACTTATCCAAACAATTTAAACTTAATGTAATTGGTCATTGAAAGTTATGGTACCAATTGACCCTGTGTCAAAAACTCCCAGAACTTACAGAGTTATTGCCCTTTGAAAAGGAAATGCTTGTTATCGCTACTCCTCTGAAACCATAAGAGATAGAGATTTGGAACTTTTACCAATGTCTTCATTACACTTAGAGGGTTCTTCAATCTATTCATATCAAAAGGATCGGAGGCCCCCTTGTAGTAGTTATTGCCCCTGAAAGTATTGAAATTTCTATAAAATCACTTCCAACTTTTTTATTATTTATCATAGAGACTTCGGACCACTTGGGATGGCAGCGTCTACCTTGGCCGAACAAAATGACATAAAGGTCAAAGGTCAAGGTCATTTGAGAAGCTGTTAATTAATGAGTTTTTATATCTCTTTTGTTTAGGGTGGTAGAGAAAAACTTTTTCATGGATGTAGTAGGACATCTAAAGACATTTTAAAATATAGCCCCTTGGCTCATACCTTTGAATAATTACAGAGTTATTGCCCCTATTGTACGAAATGCTTGTTATCGCTACTCCTTTGAAACAATAAGAGATAGAGACTTGGACATTTTACCAATGTCTTCAGTACACTTAGAGGGTTCTTCAATCTATTCATACCGAAAGGATCCGAGGCCCCCTTCTAGCAGTTATTGCCCCTGAAAGTATTGAAATTTCAATAAAATCGCTTCCAACTCTTTTCCTATCTATCATAGGGACTTCAAACCACTTGGAATGGGAGCGTCTACCTTGGCCAAACAAAATGATATAAAGGTCAAAGGTCAAGGTCATTTGGAAATCTGTTAATTAATGAATTTCCATATCTTTTGAAATACAGAATTATAGTAAGGGTTTCAATAGCTTGCTGGATTGCGCAATAAGGTATTCAATTAGGTCAGCCAGGTATCACATCAAGTCCTGTGGTAACTCAAGTGGAAATTGTTTTTACAGTGACCCATTCATATTGTACAAAGATAGCTAGCCTCTAGAACACGCTCTTCTATTGTTAGGTTCTCTCTTTATATGCTTGACAATGTGTAAAGAATCTTCACTTGGCAAGCACATCAGTTTTGTTCAGAGTAAGTGGAAAAAAATTCTAGTACAATATATATCACATGTATAATATTTTTTTGGTATATTTTATCGGGCAATCTAGCAATTTATTAAAAATACTAAGGTGGAAAGACCTCTAATTGTTCAAGAACAATTAGTCTACTAGTTTCTTTAAACTGTGTTTAAGATTTTTTATATATGTAAAACTAATGTAAATATATGAAATATAGTTTAATCTACAGGATAAACTAAACTTTTGCCGATATAATTTAAGTAAGTTTCCTTAAGCTAAATATTTACACCAGAGTCGTATTTAAAAAAATGTAATTCTGAATACATTCATTCAAGCTTTTGTAGTATTGTTTAATACAAATTACAATAATCAAAAATCTAAATGTCCAAGTTCATGCGTGAATTTTCTTCCAGAAAAGTATTACAGCAAAAAATAATAATCTAGTCAATTAATGTATTTGCAATGCAAAAAGATTAAAGTTATCTAAATCTTGATGACTCGTATTCTCTTCCTTTATGATTTAAGATTACTGGTTGGCCGACAGTAGAAAACAAAATTGAAGTCTTTCTTTAGATTATAGGTCTGAAAATTATTTTAAAAAATTGGATAAAGAAATAAGACATTTTTTATGCTGTGAAATATCTACACATGCATCATTGAAATACAAGAACATATAGCTAGTACACATAGTATATTATAGTATTATTATAAACCGTGCATAGAGTTGTCCTTTGAAATGAAGAATTTCATATTTGATCTTAAACGTAAAGTGCCATTGAAGAAAATGGTATTAAACACTTCTCCGCTGCTTTTCCATTGAAAGGAAAACTGATTACAATTAACAACGGAATGGTTGATACTTATTTTGAGTTAAAAACTTTGTGTTAATATATATTAATATTAGATGAACCTTTACTAGAGAAACAAATGTTTGGATGTCCTTAAAGCTTAGAGCTTATAAGCCATGGTAATGTCATGTTTTTCACAATCGAAATTTGTAACTCATATTTGATTTGATAGATATTTGTCTGATTGTATCAAAAAAAGTTACTTATTTACATGAGGAAATAAACACTTTCCCTGTCCTTGATATTAACTATTTCTATGATCTGGTACATTTTCTCGCGTTAACATCAAATTAAATTGACTAACATTTTCTATAGCATATAGTTTAATTTTGCTTACTTAATACTTCCATATATATATATATATATATATATATATATATATATATATATATATAATTTTCTTTTGTACACCACAGATATGAAAACTCCAGTCAAAACAATGAAATATAAAGACTGTGACTTCTACGTTCTCATGTTCTGCGTATGGTATGTTTAGCATTTTGTATTTGACGTGCTTATTTATCTGAAATGAATGCATTCATCTGTAAAAAAAAAATACAGATAGTGGTTGCTTTTGATCTGTGAGTAGCGGTTAAAATCAAACAATTAATGGTCGTTTTCAATCGGATTTAAACCATAAAAAAGTCATTGTAAAAATTTAAGACGAATGAAATCAATCTCTTTTGTTTTAGATGATTTGTCTTACAAAAAAAAAACTTGCCTCGCAATCTTTCACAGCGATAGGACATTATTGTGACGCTTATATCGCAGTTGATAGAAATTTCACAACTTGTATGAGGACACAAGAAATAGGAATCGGATTCCCTTACAGGACAACATGGTAAAAAGTAGATCTTGGTGGAGTGTACAACATTTACAGCGTTAACATATTTTTCAAAAACTACCTGGGATATGGTATTTTCATTCATACCGTTTTAAACAATAATGCTGACTGTTTAACTTCTTTAAATGTTTAGAAACTATGTCGGTACAGGTATATACATGTATAAATTTTAACTTAATGAAACATAAGTATAGTCTGACTAATTAAAGCCAACCCCTTCTATTTCACTTCGTTGAAGAAACTTGCATTATTCAGACTCCACCCTGTTAAAAACGTTGTAGATTAAAGTACCAAAAATATCATCGTATGAAGCTTTTGTTTATACATGTGTCTATTCTAAATAAAATTAATTTGAAACTGATTGCTATCTAAATAAATAAAGAATGACATAAATTGACTGTGTTTAATGACAAAAACGCAGGAAAATCGTTGACAAAAACTCCATTTATTTTACATAAATGGAAATGTCTATATTTAAAAGAACAAACTTCCTTTCTTAGAATTGTTTTTCAATTAAAAATTCTTCATTTTATTCGCGGGGATCATTATTTTTGTATGATTATTAGCGTACGTGATTTAAAGCACAAGTGGGCTATTCTGATCCCTCTCTGACCGGCGTCCTTCTGTGTGTCTGTCTGTAAACGTTTTTTTCCATTTCTGAATTCTTTCAAGAACTACCAAGTTAACATTAACCAAACTTGGCAAAAAACTTTTCTTGTAGTATATGAAACTTGTTCTTGTAGTGCTATGCCATCTTTCAAGGGGAGGAAATCTATAATTATTGAAAAATTGCTAGCATTTTTAAGTATCTTCTAAAAAAAAATTGACCACAAAAAATCCAACTTGTTTAAAAGCGTCCTTAGGTAGTGTTGAATTTGTTCAAATCATGATCCCTTGGGTAATGTTGGTCACAATGGGGGTTAAATCTTAAACTCTTTAAGGAGTAATAGAGAAAAATCTCATCAAAAGATAAAAGAAACCCCAAAAGGGTATCAATGAATATGCGGAAATAAATTTTTAAAATCTTTTAAAACAAGATCTACTCTACTAAAATGTACAGACATTGTATATTTGATACCTTAAAGCTAAGTGATCAGAGTTATAACTATTGTTGCTCGTGTGAGCTATGAGGCCTCTGCCTCTTGTCATATCAATGTAAATACATTTTTGTCAATATCAATTAGTCAACTAAAATTTGGACTAAAATGTAATTATTATCTGAAAAAATGCAACCTCATTCTATTTGAAAATCTGAAGATTTTAAATTACATTTATGTTTAAAATTTATCAAACTATCCAAACAATTCTATATGCTTTAAAGGTTCAGTTTAACTTCTTTAACAGGTCTAATTCATTATATGGATTAATGATTAGCGATTATGTATGAGAATGACCTAAATATTTATAAACTTTGTCCAAAATAAATATTTAACTGTAGATTATCGACAACGTGGACGTTATGCTGGATTCTCTGTGTGTGTATCATATACTGGTAATAGACAGGGTTCTACTCTGTGTTACAAAGTCTGGCCTCATTTACCTCCCCTGAACCTTAACTACTATCTGTACAAAACAAGGACGTTACGTCATCTTTAACAATGAAAGACTTGATGAAGTGTCGAACCCTACGGGATACGAAATGAAAAATGTTTACACTGAACTGTGTGAAGTCATCGTAAAAGATACGTTTAACTTCTTCAAATGGTGGGTTAGATGAAAATTATGACATTCATATTTCGCGTTTATCTTGCAACACAAAACAGTTTTTATAATATAAAAAAAATTCTCTTGATACAAACAGTAAAATATTACAGCTGCTATGATATAAATATGTTTGTGGAACCTTAAATAATGTCTTGAAGTACTTCAAAGGCATTTTATCTTTAATGCAGTTTTGTGTATGTTTTTTCTTAATTTTCAATTTGAATGTCTCTTGTTTATGCAAGTAAGTATGTTTTTTGAACATTCATATATTTAGTGTATAACTTGTGTTAGAAAAATGCATTTGTCCCACTTTTACCTCTTGCAAACGTAGCCATTCTCGACCAAAGGACTTCATTATTCAAAAACATGTACTACATGTATCTGTTGTATAAAAACGACATCACAAAACATGATATAAAGTTTAAATGGTGTTTTTTCTCTCACAAGTTTAATAAATAATCCAAGTATGCACGCTTCCTAACTCAGCATAATGTAATAAGCGCCTAAAGATGTTTTGAAGACTGATATGCATAAAAAAATTTACGTAGTTTAATTTCCATGTTCGACCTTGCCCACCAACTGTCAATACAACACATGTCACATATAAAAAGGAACCAGTTTTGAATGTAAACATGGATGGACTGGGATATTGTGCAATAAAGATTTTATTGTTAATTTATTTATATTTATAAATATATTTTTTCTGGTTGAGAGATATAAATATGTTTCCTGTGATGTAAAATTTGCTTTTTAAATCCCATTTTAAATCAAATCTACGCATGAGTATTTCTGGTGAGGTTTAATACTTTGTCTATAAACTTTGTTAATTCTTGATAACTATACCATTGTGAAACCGAAATAAATCATTTATCTTTCATAATGATCTTTGATGAGTTTTTTATTTCAATTTCAGAAATTTTTCTAAAGTTCATTGGTCCAACTTATAAAATACAATCCTTAATATTCTGTTTCAATTTAAATTTTATGTAAATAGAATGCGGAATTGGATGGCACGGTGATAATTGTAGTCGTCCTTGTGTAGGACATTGCAGAGACGGTGCTACCTGTAATCATGTGACCGGTCAATGTGACTGAGGTTGTGATGCTGGGTGGGCAGGATACCTATGCGAGATGAACAAGTTCAATTTGTTACAACCAATTGATGAAATATTCTATAATAAAAGAGAATACTAATAAACGAACTTAAACGACATATTTATAATTGTAATGAAACAGTTCCAGTGTTGATCAATGTCACAAACACCTGGATAAATAAAATATCAATTGTGTATACACATCATGTAACCTACGGAATTAGCAACTTATTTAGGGCTTTGTTACTTTGCAAAACATCACATATTAGTTTACTCTTTCATGGTTTTTTTTTTTTTTTTTTTTTTTTTTTTTTTTTTGTGAATAAGAACAATTATCTTAAATATAAATACATAAAGGATTTATTGGTCAAAATGCATTTCATTGTACCTTAGGTTGTTTATCTGGATATTTTGGATTGAACTGTAGAGAACGTTGTAGCGGCCAATATATAAACAACAAACCCTGTGACAATATCAATGGAGTGTGTCTTAATGGTTGCCGGGATGAATATACTGGAACACACTGTAATAATTGTAAGATTACTAATACAACTTAATTTCTAAAGATTCCATTCTAAGTGAAGTCAATTTAATATCTCCTTACTGATGTTTGTATCAACTCTTTTGCTTCAGCTTGTAAGGAAGGTTACTACGGCAAAAACTGTTCCAACGTTTGTTCTCCTAACTGCAAGACATGTAGACACACAGATGGTCTCTGCACATGTATGGCGAAATGGGGGGGGGGGGGGTGTCATAATTGCACAACAGGTATTTCTGAACGTGAATAAGGAATTAAAAATATGTATGATATACTGATATAAGTGTATGTACATACATTTGTAATAATAATATATCCAAAATGGTCATAATTAAATTGATATATTCTGTAATAAATGAATGCTTGTCAAGGTATAGTCACTAGTGTAAACAGATAGCCATGCTATGACCTTGAATTGTTACTATTACAAATTGGTCACTATGATACTTATGTATACATGGATACTGCGTAATGAATTGTGTTAATGATAACTAACAGAATGAACTATGTGACTCTTGTAGCAATGCGCAGTATTCCTAAATGATGTTATGCAACCAGGTGCAGAATACGGGCACAAATATCCAAATTGGGAGTTTGTAAATAAGTTGTCATATTTGGCGATTCTGTGTCAGCATCGATAGCTCTGGTACTCTATATAGAGTCATGAGTTATTGCTAATTCTATTTAACCTTTGTAACCTTAAAGCCATGTATGAATGAATGTATTATGAGTAAACGATGCATCATACCCAGGTGGGGGACTCAGAGACTCTGATTCTGAGACTCAAAACCCACATCACAATATTCTTTCTGACGGTTTTGACAGTTTTGCTACTTTATTTAGAAATAAAATTTAACTTCGGTATGTTGACACTAATTGTTCACTAATGATCATTGTAGATGGGCCGGAATGGTCAGAACCGTCAATCATAAGTAAAATGTTATATATACTCATGTAAAATGATGTTAGATAGATTCTTTGATTTGGGCTGCTTTCAATTGACTATACGATCACGCTGATTAATAAACTACTTGGTAACCAACAATTGGACTTGGTGATTATTCAGGAGTTAAGTAAGGAGGAAGGTTTACACTAGATATTAACAAAAATCATAGCATATTAATTCTTACTGCAAATGTAAGAGACAATCGCCTTAATAAGAGTGATTTCATATGATGAATAATTTTTAATGAAATTCGATGGTGATTCAAATATATACCGATCATTAGTCTTTAAAAAGTAGCATGAACAATACAACTATGCTTTAAGAATGCTCAAAATCATATGGGGGGAATTGTAATTTCAAGTGCAGCGTATTATGTATTAACCAAACATGTGAAAAACTAAACGGAAATTGTGTGGTTAGTTGCAGTGATGGAGAGGAGTGTGACACTGGTTAGGACCTTATTTTTGTAATGAAAATATTCAATTGATGTAAAACATATAAGTAATAAATAATATAGAATCTCTTAGGATTTTTTTTATGGATTATGAGTTATCTTCAACGAGGTGTGTATTTTCTTTCACGTGCCCTGAATCACACGAGACGTTTATAAAAATCATTGAACATCGCTAATCTTGATGATATATTGTGTTTTAGGTTCTAACGTCGTAAGAAATACATATATTATGACGTTATTCCAGAGTATCTTTGAACCTGGTAATACAGATGATATCTATCACATTTTAAAGCAAATATGTGATGAATATACGAATACAACAAATGTTTCTTTTTTACAGCACAGAATATAAAGATTGCAGAATCTAAATCAAGTGTATCCGCTTGGATTTTTGCCTATTCGATTGTACCAGTTATCAGCTTGATATTCATCAGTACCACCTTTATAATGTTATGGTAAAATTAACATTTTTATGAATTTAAATAAAATATAAATAGTTACTGATATGTTTTGTCAATGCTTTGTAAGTAATCGTTTTCTTATAAATTACTCTCATTCTTGAAAATAACATTTACAGGAGATACGTTTTAAAGAGAAAACATCCCTGGGATGGTGTTCAGCGTATTTTGAGACACAAGTCTATCCAGGAAGGGACAGTTGCTACAATTTAGAGAATGGAACACACAGGAAATAAAGCGTTACTCATGCTTAAATGTAAATCGAAATAATTATTTAGATTAAAAACATGTTTGAATATGTTGAAATAAATGCTCTACCAAAAATGTTAATTACATTACTAAATAACAATATTTTTACCGACATTGATTTCATTGTATAAGCATATCAAATGTATTTTTTATATCTTCAAAATTTGTCTGTCATATGAAATCAAAATGCTGTTGACAACTATACACAATAGACAATAGACAATATTTAAAGAATTCGGTGTTAAATACGTCATATATGGGTGTGACAATGTTTGGTTTTTTTTTCAAACAAATATTGTTAGGATCAACAAATTTAATTCTGTAATGCATTGCAAAATCTCGATCGTTACTAGTTGTAATATATATTACCAGTATCTTGGTCCCTCCATAAAAAAGAAAAAAAACCCTTTTTCTTGATATCATACGAAATGTGTCAAAAATACAATTATTTTTTTGTTCTTACACCTATGTAAAATTGTTGTTCATATTTCTGATACTAGTGACTTGATATTTAAGGGGCCATCACTTTGGATCCTTAATAGGGACAGGCATTGGCGTTTTGAATAGGTTATCGATTAGAATCATCAATACAAACATTTCATTTCTAAAATGCTTACACAGTATATCTATCTCCTACTCTAGATATACTGCGTCAAAGTTTTGGGACTATGGCTCCTAAACATTCTTATATACGTATCAAATTGGTGTGGGACTAATCTTTTCAAATATATATTGAAACTATAATAACTTCGTTTCTATAATGCATAAAAAATATTATTTGTGTCTAAATGTGTATTCGTGGGCTTACGGGTCTCTTGTCTTCTAATTAAAGGGATCGGTCCTATTTTTCTTGATTTCGCAGGAAGGATATTTAGTTTTTCCACCACTTTTGTTATATATGTCTGAACAAAATATAAATTGATAAAAAGATACAGATCAACACGTACGGAAGATTGTATTTATAATCAGTACCTATTCTTCCTGCCACAGTGAGCTGCATGAAATGGGATCGCTTGCATAAAACACCTAAGTAGTCAGAGCATGAAACTATAGCGTCTACCTATATCGGAAATTGCATAGTTATATCTCTAAAAGGTTTAGAAATCAGCACAATTTTGGTCGTAAAAATTTACAAAAACAAGCATAAAGCAAAACCGGAAGTGACGATTTCTAAATTTTAACCACTGGCAATCATTTGTGAAACAGATAAACTAAATCGATCAAGTTTCAAAGAAATCATGTGCACAAAATCTGTGGGGAAAGAAATAAGAACAACTGTACGTAAACGTTGGACATGTAAAACCTTAATTAAAAATAATCATGAGTGAGTAATTTTACGATAATATAATTGATTTCCTTAACTTATCTAACAACTGTGTATTTGACAATTCTAACATGAATCATATAAATGAGGAGGCATCACAAAAATGCTTAGATTTAGTGAAACCATTGTTTTGCAAATTTGTGTATATTTTTACTCGATAAACACAGGTAAACTTATTTTTAAAAAAAATATTTTCCACACCAATAGATTAATAAAAATGACAATTGGAAGGAAGCAAACAAAGTCACCTAAGGAAATTAAACACCAGCTATTATATAAAAATTGAAAGGAAAAAGGAAGCTAGGGCAGCCTTTTCATCGCTATTGATTAGCCACATACTGGTAACGATAACTTTCCTTACTGAAAAAAAAATTGCGACTGCATGTCCATGTTTTTTTTTTTCAATATAACGAATGATAAACCAAGAGGAAATATATTAAGCCAGACATTGGATAATGAATGTGGATTTAACTTCAATTGTTAAATTGTAAGTATTCATACATATTATGTATTGCAATGACCTTGAAAACCCTGTGTTTCAACTCTGAAATATATCAAATCCATTTATACGACTTTATCTGAAAATATCAGTTTAGTCATTTTAAGCATTTTGTAATATACAAATCTGTCGATCACATCTTATTAACACATGAAGTGTAAAAGAAGCCCATAAAATAATAGAAATATGATATTGTACAGATAACATAACGTAAAACGGACAAAGATTTTACAGGAAATGTAAACGTTTTAAAACATGAAAGAAATCAGTATTTTGGGGACGATTCAGAGTTTTTTCACAGTTTATAGCTGTAAAATGTGAATGATTAGTGGCAGTATGATTTTTGAAATGTCGAGCCGAAGACAAACTAATACATCCAATAATCTGACATGCATTACTAGTTATATAGAAAAGTCATGTATTGCTGATAATTTGTTTTCCACTGTAGCTCCCAGGTCGTCTATCCGAATTTTTTTCAGACCGGGAGCTACAGACCTGCAGCTACCTAGGACGTAGAAAAATTCCAATTACAGATTACAATGTATTTGCAGTTGTGTTTGTTTATTTTCTTCGCAGGGTTTGCACTTACCGAAATCAAATTTGGTTTACAAATTTATCTTAATAAAATCGAAGTCAAGTTTTTTTTTTTGTACGATTGAGCAATTTTTGACAAAGTCATGCGCCTTGGACTTTAAAAAAATCCTATTTTTTGCAGTTTCCATTCATTTTATTCGCAGATGTTTCCAAGGAGGGGGAGGGGGGCAAGTGTTTCACAATCAATTATTGTTTTTATACGTTCTGCTATTAACAGTAGCTTCAAATCGTTTTAAAATGATTATATAAAATGCGTTTATTAATTGAATTGGTATTTTATGATGGACCGCCGTACAGCAAATTGAAATGCTTTTAATCACTTCCTGGTAAAAAAAAAATATAGCTGTTTACAAATGAAAAATGGACTTAACAAGTGTTCTACAGTGTATAACAGGATTTTTGTTAGCATACGCATATGGTATGTACAATTTACCTTTCAGATGTGTTTATATCTCAAACTAAATAATTAAAATGATAATTGCCATTGGAACGTCATACGACCTATCAAATGCTGGAACAATTGTACATGTATCCGAACTAGTAGGGTTTTATAATCATTTAAGAGTACATTATTTGAATTTAGATTATATTGATTGATTTTAATATTTTCTCATAGAAATTAATCAAATATAGATGGCCAGCAAATCATCCTTCTTTAGCCATTTTCCGGATAAATGTCTCATTATTAATCATAATATTTGAGCGCCTATATGACAAAAAAATAATAATAAACAAACTGCAATATGCAATGCTGTTCAAAATATTAACCTCATTTCTTTAGTCATATGCTTATTTTACACATAAATATTGATACGTTTAAATAAAATCATTCGGTCAAAAATCCCAAATCCAGAAAAATATAATGATATACATTTATTTGTAATTATCAGCAAAGCTATTTAGGTGATAGTTATTAATTAAAGAGTCATATACACTGTATCCAATTTTAATAATATTCCAATTATGAATATAGTTAATGCTATAAATTACCTTACCATTGTACAGAAGCATCTGATCTAATTTTGAAATAATGCAATGTATCATTACTGATATATTATGCTATATTTGTTTTGCAGATGATTTATCCTACAATCAACCCGCTACCCAGTCATATACTTATATACATGTCGGCAATAGATTTGCAGCTGGTAACGCAGTTGATAGAAACAGTACAACGTGCATGAGGACACAACCCATAGGGCTCAATTCCCCGAAAAGACCGTATGGTGGACAGTAGATCTTGGAGGAGTGTACAACATTTACAGCATTAACGTGTTGTTTAAGAACTACAACGGTTGGAGCGGTATATATTTTTTGTTTTATGTTAGGTATAATTCGTTCGATACTGGTTTTACAAATATTTTTACAAGTAGTTAAGTAAATCTTAAACATTTCAAGCGAGGTTGTGATCAAGAACCTTAAATAAAGAATATTTTTTTTTTTTTTGATTTGTGGAATAAACTACTTTTTAGTATCATAATATTCGAGCGTGTGTGATTTCAACTTAAATGCTAATGTTTTACATTCCAACACTGACAAACATTGTATTTGATTTATATGTTTCTTTAGTTTGTGTCAAACATTGTAAAAGCATCGATTATATCTTATAGGTTTAAAAACCTAACTCAACTTGTTTACGGTATAGACGAGGTGTTGCTGTCCTGAAATTTGACAATCCAATCATTTCTTATCCTATATCCTATGTTCTGCATCTTGTCTTACAAACAATATTCCATACCATATGTCAGTGCCTCATTTTTTCAATGAATTATAGAAAATCAACTATGATTATGAAAATTTTCCAATGAGACTGAAGAGAAAAAAACTTAAATCTAATTAGTGTTAGTAGTATTAAAAGTTTTTATTGTAATGATTGACGCATAAGCGATGATTTTGTAGACCCAGTAACGGTGAAAGTCGTTCTAGTTTGTGATTTTGTCGATTCAGTGAATAGAAATGAAACAAACCATCTCCAATTTTGATGTCAGCTCTCCTTCAGAATTATGTTTTGAGGAGACTGCATACATAAAGCATCTGGTCACATATGAAATTGTACCAGTTGGTTTCAGTTGTTTATGATCTTTGGCAAGTTTATACAGCTGTTTTGTCAAGTTCTTCTTCAGAAGATTCTTGTCCTGCTCTTTTTAAGGGATGGAAAGTCATTTCTTAGTCGAGCAGCAGTGGTGGAATCATTATCAGCATGTATGGTCTGAACCTCACAACCATCTTTCTTCATCCGAGATAACATTCCTGACGCCATATCTGGCTCCATGGCCCTACTAGAACCTACAGCACAAAAATTAATTAATATTAATCATTTTAATACTGATAAATTAAAAGTGTTATGACTATATTTCAAGAAAATAATTGATTTTCTCTTTTTTTAATGAAGGTCTTGACATTGTGACGCTTACCAGCATTTACATTAATAATATCATTAATAGTATATCTTTGCTAACACACACACACACACACACACACACACACATAGAAAATCAATTATTTTT
>WFKH01011926.1:50480569-50524798 GCA_016163765.1 Magallana hongkongensis | reverse complement strand
ATATTAACAACTTCAAGACATACAAACCTGACCAATTACTGCAGTTGTGATTTGGTACAGTTTCATTTCTATCAAAATGATACTGGCATACTCTACATGTCTTTCACCTCACATCAAACTCAAGGACCTTTCCACGTTGAGCGCCTATAATGCTGGCATGGGCTGTTGATTTATAAGACAGAAATCTTTAACTGACAAATGTTTACTAGTTCATGCACTGGAGTCCACACCTACCTATTAAAGATATTCAACAAAATGTCTACCCTACATGTATATATATTGTCATTTTTATAATTTTGAATTTATTAGCTATGTATATAGGGCATGATGAATTTTAATCTTCATAATAATTGGTTGTTTTCTACACTAAATACCGGTAAATCTAGCATTAACATTCAATGACAAGCAATAAGTGCTACTATTATATTGACAACCAGATCCTCTGATCTGCCATCCAGCATCAAAACAGCACTCCAACTGGTCTGATGTAGCATCCATTTCTTCCTCTCTAGCTTTCCGTCAAGACTCTTTAGCCTGTTGTACAATTGATGCCGATATCTCTTTTTCTTTTTTTTAATGTGGTGGTATCAATTGGTGTAATGTTACAGATACTAAGGAAATTGATGACATGAGTTGGTCCCATAATAGAATGTATCATAGATAAAGATATGGAATAATACAATTTTAAGATATAAACATACATATAGATCTGAAAAAAAAAATAAAACAATACATGAACTTTTTACATAAGCATTGAATGTTCATGTGATTTAGTATGCAGGTGAAAAGGCAAGTCTCAATAGGAAACTAGTTAAAGTGCCTCTGGTGTATTGACTGCACCAGTGCTCTCAACACAGAGCTATAGCCGAGTTTGATATTTAGACAGTCACATACTTGATAACCCAATGACATATCACACATGTTAAAGAAAATGTTACCGTAAACTATAAAAGAATCAAATATCTCCAATCCAACTATATGTGCACACATATATATAACTGGTATTACCTGGTAAAAACACATACTATTGATATGAGAGAGAGAGAGAGAGAGAGAGAGATCCTTCATGTCAAATTAATTAGACTTACAGAATTTGTTCAAATGGGTATTTCGATGGGATAAATGAACTCGTAAACCATTGAGCAGATGTCATTATCACAGTATTTTCTTATTCCCCACTTATTGCTGCGTGTTCAAATATATCTCAGAGTTTAGATATCATATCCTAACTGTTAAAACATGAAGCAGATGTCAATCTCATAGTTTCTGACAAATTACCACTGAATATTGCATGTACAGAAGGACATTTAGATATTAAACTTATCTAATAATATGCATTGTTCATACATGTAAAGGCATTGGTAAACTATTGTACTCAGGGAAATATTCGTCCTTGTTTTAGTTTTGTCCTTTTCACCCTCGTTGTCAACGGGCGAATTTAAGACAGGGCAAATTCCAATGTCTTTAAATTATCTCTCTTTAAACACAACTTTGTTTGGGCGAATTCAAGATGGGCGAAATCATTTGCAAGTCAAGAAGAGAAAAATTAACATGGGCCGAAAATAACCCTGTATACAGTATATTTACATGTGTTTTGAGAATTTACTGTACATGTGCTTGATTAAAGATACATTGAAAAAGTAATGATTGATTTTCTTGCATAAATAATACAATAATATTGCACTTAGAAATAACCTCTTTTCCTTCAATTTCCCAGCATCAATTACGAAAGTAATGCCATTTATGGTGATGGATGTTTCTGCTATATTGGTTGCTATGACAATTTTTGTTACTCCTTCTGGAAGTTTCTTGAAATTTATAACCATGTTTGTTTACTGATAGGAAGTACATGTACCAATATACTTGTACACTTTACATGCATTGGAAAATAAAAAAAACCTTAATGCATACTGTAAACTTTATTTTACGCGAGTACTTAATTCCGCAATTCCACTGTTTTGTATTAAATAACAAGAATATAAAATCGCGAACACCAACTTTTTCTTATAATTTCCTATAGTTTAAAATTGTCTGAAAAATAAAAGCGATTTTTTAAAATCCACCAGGGTTGATTCTCCGACTGTACATGGATATTAAAATTGATATCAAAGGCACCTTCACTGTTTCTTTTTCCTGTGTTAGTGCTATCACATTTGATGTATAGCAGGCTATCGAGCCCGTAACGCTTTTCACATTCAACATTCGATAAATGCTGCCGATTGTTACAGTGAACACATACAAGCTGATTAGCAAGGTGTTTAATTTTCACTACCCTTCGGCCTTCATTCCACTGAATACATGTACCTACCACACTTTGAACACATATGTTTTCCAGTATATCGAAATCGTCGAGATTGACAGTTGTGTCGTCTGCCTGGGAATATGGCGTCGAGTCTTTTGCAGATGAATGTTCAATGTTACTTTGAATATTATCGTTGTCGTTCTATTTTACACTATTAAATTGTTTTATACGCGATGCTTTTTTATATTTACCTTTACTACAAAATTTCCCTTTGACTTTAAGCGGCAAATGTTGACAGTCCGCCATATTGATTACTGCATTTCCGGGCTAAACAGACCGAGAAGTTCTTTATTTAGAATTCACATGCTATGTCACGTGATCGCTATCTATAGCTACGTTACAGATTTAAAAAAAAAACATCTTGTATAAAGATCATTTGGCAAAGTGTCGTATACCTCGGTATTCCATTTGTTGATAGGTGTTGGTAACTATTCACTGGAACTTATACATATGTAGCATATATATTTTGCATTTTTCTTTCTTCCAAAATAATAAACGCATAGGTATATAGCATTATGGAGTATAGTCTCTTTTCAAAGAAGACCTAACAATATTCATTAATGACAAATATTTTGATATTGCACATACAGTATAACACTATTATATAACATTGGAGGTGTATATGGAAGATGGAAACTTTTCATTAAAATCTATTTTTGATAATATGTTTCCATTTTCATTAAAAAAAAATCCAATTATTTTAATCCCCTTTTACATACTATAGAATCTATCTTTGATACATACATATTTACATTTAATTGTAATGATGGAATAATACAACACAAGAATAATTAATATATTTAGGTATTAAAGGCGACCTTAATCATTTTCATAGCAAAACGGAGTTAAAAATTAAAAATTGCTTGCCAAAAATTTATTTCTTTACACAACCATGATTGATGAAAAAAAATCATCAAATGAATACTGATTATTTGCAGTCATTACCATTAATTGCTATTATATTATTTATCCATGATTTGTAACCTTAGGTAATTTCTTTAATAAAAATGCACACACCCGTGAAAGAAGCACAATTGGAATCGACGAACGGGAAAATATTCAAGATATCTTTATTGACACATTATTTTTCACTCGGAAAAATTTTCAGGAACACAGATATATTTCTTACGGATATTAATAATGGGAAATGTTGACATCTTTTCTCTTTTCAAAGTTACTCGAAATACTCGCACCATTTTATCAACGTTATCATCCGGGTACATTCAGGTCTGTTGCAATGCAAAATTCCCGTAGATTCCTATGTTTTAAGCCGTGTATTGAAACCGTATAAGATCTAGGGGGCGTTTCATAGGAGAAATCTTGAATTTTTTCATACTTTAATGAAATAACATTGTTTGAACCCTGTAGTATTTCTAGATATTGAGTAATTAAGGAAAATGTGAATCGAGGATAATTTGGGACAGAGTATAGTGAGGTTAACCATTTCAAACCACCTGTTGAAAAGTCGAGTGACAATTTCTCTTTTAACTTTGTCACAGTTTGATTCTGTTTATTAAATCTATCATTTACACATTAAATTATGGACTATATTAATGGCATTTTGATAACACATATCATTTTTTGAACAAAAAGGTTTCTACATGTCTACCTTGAAATATAGCTAAGTTCACAATACGCGTTTTGTAGAGGAAAGACAACGTGGTCGTTTTGCCGGGTTCTCTCTGTATGTATCAACCACTGGTACAATACAGGGTTCAACTTTGTGCTACAAGGACGGGCCTGAGTTACCGCCTCTGAACTTTACAACAACGTGTACAGAATACGGACGTTACGTCATCTTTTACAATGAACGAATAAATAAAGTTATCTACCCAAAAGGATATGAAGTTGAAAACGTCTTTACTGAACTGTGTGAAGTTAATGTAAAAGGTACAAATCATCCCTGAGGATGACTGAAATTTTACTATTTTTTCTAGGTTTTATGAAGTCAGAATGCTTAGTAAAGTAGTTATATTGTATGTGTTTTAAAGGAAATTCGATTCAAAAATTTAATTTATGATTCATAATTTCTGATCAGTTGTAAAGTATAAAATGAAAATCATGAAAATTTGTACTTTAAACTAGTAAATTATCCTGAATGTTCTGATATCATGCTTTTATCTGTATTGTTCCGTAAACCTATTGTTTTTTTTTCTTTTTAATTCGAAATTAACCTCCTCTTAAAATTAAAAGTCTAAGTTGTGTAATGAATACTCTGCTGATTTTGAATCAGTTGTACTAAAACAGCTATTTATCATTACAAATAGACTAAAACATTTTATCTGCAAATACGTCACAATCCAAAAAAAAATAAAATGAAAAATGTAATTCTTTATTCGCTACTCAGTTGTAAAGGTTCAGCGTTATAAAAAAGATGTACCTAAATTTATCTGAATGCTATGATTTTACTGAGGTTCAGAAATTCAAACATTTCGGCTTTTTTGTGCTAAAAACACTTTCTTTTATCTATAAGGACAATACTAATGCATTTAACGGACACTTCTAAAAGTCGAGTATACACACATTCGAATTTTCGCATCACCTTTGATTATAATGACGATAATTAACAAAAGTGATTTAACATAATGCTAAACACTTTCGAAAGAGATATTCTAATATTTTGACACCAATATATACAAGGTTATCTGTATTTTACACAATTAACCATACAATTGAAAAAAAAAGGTTTTAAATTGATAAAATGACATTTTAAAAAAGTTAAACAACCAATAATATTTTTAATATCAGAACTTAAAATGTCCATTTTTTAATACTCCTTTAATTTCAACATAGGATGTAATATACCTGGTGTGTATGGAAGAAACTGTCACATCCCTTGTCCTATTTACTGTAAAGACAACACATGTCACATTCAGAATGGAACCTGTTTTAGGTGTGAGCCTGGATGGACAGGGATATCATGCTATATGAGTATTTATCAGTTTTGAATAAAATGATTTTAACTTGTCATAGAGTTTTTACTAGAAGTATGGTACTGTAATTTTTGTATCAAAAAGCTAGTTATTGTGATAATTTGGAACAATATCAATAAATGCCATTCAAATAGCTGTAAATTAAAAGTTTGCCTTATTGTATCGGCTTGCATTATTAAGTGCAGCGCTGCAGTTTCATTAAAATTTTTATGATATTACTTTAAAAATTGCTCGCATGTAATTTTTTTTCGAAATATATTACATAAAAAAACCTTTAGGATGGTTTTGTTTATCCCCAAACTATGCGTAAATGTTGCCATTGATTATATTTCTAAGTGATTTTTTCTCTAATTCTTTAAAGACCAGTCACACTTCTTTTTAATGGAATGCAATTTTACAGATTTTTTTATCAATTGTTATGTATTTAAAGCCTTTAGTCAACAAAAACAAAAGTACATTCCCAAAAATGATTTTTTTTAGAATGTAGAGAAGGGTCGTACGGCAATAAATGTAGTCAGAAGTGTAAAGGACATTGCATAGAAAACACTACCTGTAATCACGTGGCAGGTCAGTGTGAAAGAGGGTGCACAGCTGGATGGACAGGATCATCATGTGAGGAAGGTGACATTATTTTGCTAATCAAATCAACAAACAGATTTTAACAATCTGTCATTATATTGATTAAAAGATTACTTTTCATCATAATCGTTATGCGGTTGGGCATATTGTCGTCATATTGTGATTTACATGTACAGTTTGAATGCAAAACTTTATGAATACAATTACTAGCTTTAGTTCAATTGATGTAATATTTAGCATTTTAATATTTATCACATTTTAGAGTGCGTTGGCGGTACGTATGGGTATGACTGTGTCAAAAAATGTAGCGGTCACTGTCTTCACGATACTCCATGTAACAAAAAGACTGGTGTCTGTGACAGGGGATGTAATCCAGGATATTTTAACATATATTGCAGCAGAGGTTAGAAAAAATCTGCATTGTTTTTTTATTTAAATTTCAAAAATCGATCGCAGAAATAGAAGTGTTTTTGAAAGGTGCTATTTATAGCTTTATCTTTTTATACATGTATTTCCGCTGTCTCATTTTATGTTTTTTTACAGAGGTTGTTTTTAATTACCTGTAATATAAGAACCAGATTTAATACACATTTTTTCCCCAGAATTTTCTTTAACACACTTTGAAATATCAGACAAAAAAAGGAAACAAAAAAAAAAAACTAAATCATAATGGGGTAAAATTTAATGTTTTGCTTATTGATTTATTTTGCTTATGTAGAATGTAATTATGGATATTTTGGACTGGATTGTCGTAATCATTGTCGCAGATATTGTATGAACAATAAACCATGTGATCATGTCAGTGGATTTTGTCTTATAGGTTGTATGGACGGATATACTGGTGATCATTGTAACATTAATAAGGGTTATTTCAAAAAGATCAATGTATTTAACAGCATAGTATACGATCTTTAGATCCAAACACGCATGTATTGATTTTGATTTCATTTTTTTCTCAAGACTGCGAAGCTGGGTATTACGGTAAAAACTGTTCACTGTCTTGTTCGCCAAACTGTAAAACATGTCGGCATACAGATGGCCTCTGTACATGTAGGGCAGGTTGGATGGGCGATAACTGTACAACAGGTGAT
Source organism: Magallana hongkongensis (assembly GCA_016163765.1). Taxonomy (NCBI): domain Eukaryota; kingdom Metazoa; phylum Mollusca; class Bivalvia; order Ostreida; family Ostreidae; genus Magallana; species Magallana hongkongensis. The sequence goes on along the minus strand of WFKH01011926.1, from coordinate 50,517,893 downwards.
AGAAATTGTCATATTTACATTCAGTGTATATTTCCCCGTACGTTTGTATTTGAGATCTGCGATATTATGATTGAAGCATAGTATTCAATTTGTCTGCACAGTCTTGGTGTGTTATAGGACCGACGACATCCAAAATAAGCATTCAATGCTTAATTGAAATTTATGATTTTGGCGATTTGAGTTTCAGCTAAGGAAATTTGCGAATTAACAATGAACAAACATTATTTTTCAGAATGTATCCAGTCCTATGGAGAAAATTGTCAGTATCCTTGCAGTAAACACTGCAGTAACCATCAATGTGACAGATTCAGCGGAAAATGTTTGTGTGATTGTCAACACGGTAAAAATGTAGATTTCAAATTGATGTTATAATTTACTGGGGTTTGTTAGAAAACTATAATTCTGATGGCTATTTTTTATTCATACAGGTACAGATAGTTTACTGAGATTTCATACAAACGATGCAGCAGATTGTAAATTTTGGATTGTTGCATTTTCATTTTCACTTGTGACTAGCGATATATTTATATCTGTCACAATCATTTTACGAAGGTAAATATATTACAGTGTAATAAATTGTACATTTCGTATTATTATTATCTGCAAACTGAGTGAATAGTATTTTAAACATGTCGTAATGTTTATAATGGTGCATTACCATTGAATCATCCACAAACTATGAAACACAGCTATAATAACGAGGCCCATGGGCCTTAACGGTCACCTGAGTACCATAGCCCATACACAAAAGTGTCGAGGAGTCTCATAAATGCATTTAATTGAGTTTCATAATGGATCAGAAGATTATAATAATGTAATGACATACACCACCCTACCAGAAATCTTTTGGAAAGGACTCTTAACCCTATAGTTTAGCACAAAACTTGAAGCTCTTAACAGAGTGTATGACACACTATACAAGAGGTGCCCAGATTCCATTCAATTTATTTATCCCACGTATGTTAACGTACAAAACAGGTTTTATGTTTATATGTTTTCATAGATAAACTAAAACAAGGTGGCTTGTATACTACTTATTACTTTACTATTAACATCTTTAAAAATTTAAAAACTGTTTTTGTTTCAAATGATAAAACTATTTGCATAACTATTTTGATCATACAACTTTATAATTACATTCTATTTAATGATTTATTACTAAATATGAACAAGCCAAGGAAGATAACTCCATTATGAAGAAGCAAGGGAAGATAACTCCATTAACTGTTAAAATCCTCTTCCCTGAACTCTTTTCAAATGCTTTCACAATATCTTATCAATAACTTTGATGGACAGCTTCATTATTTTTCTATATTCAATGATTAATTACTAAATATGAACAAGCTAAGGAAGATAACTCCATTAGGAATAACGCCATTAACTGTTTACCCCCCCCCCTTTTAAACTCTTTCCAAATGCTCTCCAAATGCTAGGTCCTGAACCCTGACTTAGGGGTCATGAATTTCACAATTTAGGTAGTTAGGTAGAGGAGTTCATAACCATGCATTCAGTTTTTTGCCCACATGTGTGGGAGTAAAAATTTTAAGATTTAATACATTTTTACTATATGGCTATATTGGCCCCACCCTAGGGCCTAAACCCCTGTCCCAGGGGTCATGAATTTCAAAATTTAGGTAGAAGACTTCATGGACATCATATCCATGCATTTACTTTTTCACAAATATATACGGGAGTATAGAAGAAGATTTTCTAAGATTTAATGCATTTTTACTATATGGCCATTTTGGCCCCACCCTTGAGCCTGAAACCCTGACCCAGGGACCATAAACTTCACAATTTAGGTAGAAGACTTCATGGACATCATATCCATGCATTTAGTTTTTCACAAATATCTATGGGAGTAGTGAAGAAGATTTTCTAAAATTCAATACATTTTTACTATATGGCCATTTTGGCCCCACCCTTGAGCCTGAACCCCTGATCCAGGGACCATAAATTTCACAATTTTGGTAGAGGGCTTCATGGACATCATATCCATGCATTTAGTTTTTAACAAATATCTATGGGAGTAGAGAAGAAGATTTTCTAAGATTTAATACATTTTTACTATATGGCCATATTGGCCCCACCCTAGAGCCTGAACCCCTGACCCCAGGGGCCATGAATTTCACAATTTTGGTAGAGGGCTTCATGGACATCATAACCATGCAATCAGTTTTTTCCTCACATGTGTGGGAGTAGAGAAGAAGATTTGGGAAAATTTGGCTGTTTTTTGCATATTTGGCCCCACCTGTGGCACGCTGGGGGTGGTAGAGCCACCAATTTCACAATTTACATTCCTCTTACCATAGAGATGCTTCACACCAAAAATGGAAACAATTGGCCCTGTAGTTTTTAAGAAGAAGTTAAAAATGTAAATTGTTAACGCACGACGCACAACGTACGACGCACGACGACGGACGAAAACAGATAGCAATAGGTCACCTGAGTTTACTCAGGTGACCTAAGAATTACAATAAATTATAATATTTTCTCTCAAAGTAACATTTTACTATTACTTATGATTAATTTATTTCATTAAAAAGCCGAATATTTTACAACCATCCCCTTTTTTACCTGTACAAACTTCAAGATAATGCCGCTTGTCAAACAAGTTTGAAACAATAGCGCCCAGTTTAATTGACGTCATCGTCCGAGCGTGATCAGGTCCGTGGAACTCTGTTTACTATCAACAAACAACATTTTCTTTGATATCGTCAGTCAATAAGTAAAAGGGGGCAAAAAGAAATCGGGTTTTGTTATATATTACCTTTATAGTGTTTTTACCACCTAATATTATGTATTGTGGGTTGCCCCGAACTTACCGATGCATGTAGTTGTAGACTCGTAGTTCACTCGCTAGTCGTCTCTCTAACAGGGGTTTCTCTGCTCATCTCCAGCACGGGCTCCCGCCAGGTGACGTCACAGCCCGTCGGTGGTTGGCCAGTCGTACACAGAATGGGTCGACAAACACTACACCTTTATGCTCTTGCAACATTAAATAGTTAAAATTAGGTGGATGTAGTATTAAACTATTTGAAAAAAACATGAAATAAAAGATTTTTTTTTGTTCTTTAAAATATGTCTTATAAAATAACTCAAATATCGTAAAAATTCCATTGAAATGATGTGATACTCATAGTACGCTGCGTAAAACTAGCTAAAATAAGATTGAATTGTCTAGTATCTCACCTAAAAGCCGTGTGATACATTATATTAATATTTTAAATACCTAAAGTGAATTGTTTTCGTATTTATGTTTTTCACGGGGATACATGAGAAAGATATCGTTGTTTCACAGGAAATTATCCCAAAAACAGAAGTCTGCAGCATGTGACGTTAATCTTTATTGGCGGTGTGAATCAAATACAGAGCAGATAGCTACCACAGATGATGCATCGCACTACCAAGATCTCCGTGTTTCACAGAACGAAAACACATATCAAACTATAGACCAGCAGTGACTCTCACTAGTTGAATCCATGTTATTTAGTAGACAATGTAAACAGAAGGGTCGGAAATGGTGACTGTACTACAGACCATGAATATCTATGAATGATGCTTCAGAAGAAATAAAAAAAAGCATGTTTGTTATATTTATTTAATAGAATCTTATTAATAAAGCAAATGACTCTTGAAATATTTGTTCTTTAAATTAAGCATCCCTTAAAAGTGTTCATATATCTTGCACAAATATATCACAATTCATTGTTTGCACACAAAGCTGAGGCCATGCTTTTGTTCGTTTACATTTTGAATGCTGAATAGGAAATACTAAGTTTAATACTAAGTTTAATACTAAGTTTAAAAATCTTAAGTTGAGTGTAATAAACTCATGTGAACAAAAAAATGACTCAAACCTAGCAGAATTGTGAGCTCTGTATCTTGCTTATAATTCTACGATTGACGCTGAAATTTTGGTTGATCATTAGAAATATCTCGCTAAACGTTAAATACTTGTATAGAAAAATGAAAAGGATGATATGCTGTAACTACTTCCTGGGACCCCCTCCTTATACGACGAATTATATGAAATCTACACCAAGTTTCATAGTTTTTCAGACACGAATAACGACGTCTTTAAAACAATTTCCATATTTCTGACACATTACTGTTACGGGGGATCAATGCATTATCGCTATTCTTAAGAAAGTATTACAGCGGTAAATCATCTTGGTTTGTAGCCATTTGTTGTTTTTGAATAAAGATGAAAATAATGGGTTGGCCTCAGTAAAATAGTGATATACCTGTCAATGCATTGATTATTTTTCATTCGAGTGTATTCATCGATCAAGTGAGTAAGGTTATAGAACGTCACACGAATTCACGCCCGGTAAACAACAATCGTTTATAATGGGGAAGACGAATCAAATTTTTGAATGTTTTTAATTTGAGGAATTGAGCGCATTGAGGTACAATTTTCTTCTTTCACATATAGGAATTTTTCTAATAAAATACAATAACTAGTAAGTAGTTGAGGAAGAAAATGTACCTATATGCTGTTATATATTTTGATCGCTTAATAAAGTGGGAGAGGAGGAGGGGGCAGAACTAAAATAAAGGGAATTGGAAGTTAACAGTGTACCCCTACCAAAAGTGTAGTTTTACATCTTGCATAGGATCTTAATTTCGTTAAAAATGATATTCCATAGAGGTACAATGTTAAAGATTAATTGTATGCAAAACAGTGTAAGTTTCGAATTTTTTTTTTTGATAATCTACCGAGGGGCCATATGGCAAAATATCCTTTGAACGGCCATATAAAGCCATTGTTGCTCAGGTGAGCGGTGTGGCCCCATGGGCCTCTTGTTTTTAAAGCATTACAAAATACCGATTTACGATGAAGATAATATTATCATTGTGGAGATGATTTCTAAAATGTGAACTTAATATTCGTCAATATTACTATTTGAATCCAAAGCCGTTAATTTTTAGAGTTAATAACAATGACTCGCCCCGCGTTTTGCGTTCTTTAACTATTTGCAAAACAACAAACGAAAATATCAAACAGTCTTCATCAGCATTTTATAAATTAATTAGTAGATACGAAATTTTCAAGAGGTATTTTTAAAAAAAAATTGTGGTTTATAAATATACTCCCTACCCTCCGTGGAAGAAATTTGCATGGAAAACACGCTGTTCAATGTTTATCTATAACGTTGTAGCCTTAAAAAATTAACAAACTGTATATGGATAGATTAACAAATTAACTAACTTTCAGACCTGCAATGTGTTTTTGACAAGTTCTGTAAAATGTAGACTTAATGACTGCATTCTTTACCTTCTTAAGTTTGGGGAATTTGAATCATATATTGCATATAACATGTACATATAAATAGCCATATAAATTAACAGTTTAAGTGTTGAATTTTTAAAAGTTTTTGGTACATGCAAAGCAATGCTATTGCAATGCGAGGGATATTAAAGTCGAACAATGTATATGGTAAGGGCCGGACTGATACTGGTTCTGCTTGTTCTACACATAGCCAATGTAAGATGAAGTATAGGGATGTTATTTTTTAAACAAGTAATTATAGCTTTCCTTAAAACTTGCATGACTAAACAAAATTATTTCATTAGAAGCATGTATTAGTTACTTTAGCTGCATATATGTAGCTCTCGGTCTAAAAAAAAAAAGTTTAGATTGATTACCATCTGAATTTTTTCGGACCGGGGGGCTACAGATTTGCAGCTTTTAAAATTACCTTTAAAAAATACATTTTAAAATTTGCCGCTGTTCATAAATTTATGAAAGAGACATGCAGATTCAAGTAGCAATAAGTCGTTCGACAGGATTTATAACGTCCATTTGTGTTGTTTTTTATTAAAATTATTTCATTATTTCAAGCTTGTCGTTGAAATGAAAACAGCTTTACATGTTATGTGGCATAAAGATGACAATATCAAGGTCTTTCCATCATTTTCAAGCAACTAAAGGACTTACAGAAAAAGAATATAAACGCAAAGTTAACTGCATACATGGTAATTGTATGCTCCAAAGTATTTACATTGTATGATGTGTCTCTCCAAAGTTCCTTATTTGGACTCTCCACTATACGATGCGTAAAAATTAATGAATGAAACATTCTGGCGCGAAGTCCTGTTTTATATAAAATCAATTTGATCGTTAAAAGTTCTGAATTTGTAAACAACTATCTATAAGATCGAATGTTTGAGAAAAGATTTATAAATCTAACATAGTAATTTTTTTTTAATTTGCTGAAGTGTGAACGTGTACAATAAGTAAGACACGCACCTTTACACCATATTTAAGGACGACGGACCCAATTCCATTTGCGCAGATATATCGCACACCTAAAAGGAGTGATTGTTACGAACATCGAATTCTCAATATTACGTCACAATCACTAAAATTCAAGGAAAAATCGCTTATGACGCAATATATAGCTGTTTGCCATCAATACACACTTTATGTAGTGTAAGTAGTGGCTGACCTTGCTATAATTTAACGTGCTAAAATACGCTTTTCAACATTATTTAACCTGCAGAAATTTTCTTCAGGGGATGTCAAACTCAAGTTTATTATAACCATCTCCATAGGTAAGTTAACGGAGTTTGAGTCAGTAAACAAATCATAAATATATTTAGATCCGCTTCAATACTCATATTGAAAATAGAGGGAAACCGCCCCTATGCTTAAATTTTGAGGTATTTTATCATACACAAATGTTTAGCATACTCTGTTAGTTGTTTGTTTGATAAATCAGCCTCGAAATAATTTACATAAACTTTTTCTTAGAGTTTACGCAGTACTTCTCATCAAAAAATTGAAGTAAAATAACGACACACCGCACTTCGGCACGTGCCCCCGTAAAAACGAAGTCGATGACATGGTCTTTTTTTAAATGATGTTAATTCAAAATCATATAATAAGTGTCATATTTCAATTTGGATAGAAAATCTATTGCAGATTTTTTTTAAAATTATTTTTTCTCTCAGAAGAACGCTTTTCCCCATTATGTTCAATTGAAAAAGAGAAGAAACACAAACATTTTTTGAAATGGTCCCTACTGAAAACCTAGTTCGATTTTTGTTATTTTTTGATTGATTTTAATATATCTTTAGTAACTCTACCTTATATAAAATTTTGATGAAAATCACTATTGTAAAAGTGAATTGGGTTCGTCGTCCTTAAGACGAGTGAAATCGTCCAGCAGATAGAGAAAACTTGGCTTCTGAAACAAAACTTCCTGGCATTTAGCTGTTAACTTTCCAGACTGTTTGTCAAACTAAACTTATGACTTTGTTAATAAATAATAATTCAACATCACTTATTAATTAACATTGTACATTCTTCCATACTAGTACACAATCTTGTTGCAATGACAACCCCCGGCCATGGATCAAGATTACACACGTGTTTGCAGACGACAAGCTGGAATTTAATGTTGACTATCAGTTACCGATATAATCTCTTTTGAGTTGATTTCTCCTTTAGTAAGTAGTAACTGATAATTGTGAAAACCATAGAGTAATGTTATAAATGACCTGCCCTTAAGAACTGCTTGATATAATATTGCTTTTTTACAACATGCGTTTAGTCTATGATAGTAAGAACATATGCTTAACTTAATATGGAAAATTACTCATTTTCTTTACCCCCGTTTTCAATAAACGAATTTTGTAAATTTTTTCTCAGTTAATGCTGAAACTTCAGTACATGCATGTATACGCCAGACTTTTAGTCTCGCACATTTTAGTGTTGCCTGGCAACTTGTATGTGTTGTTTGAGCATTTTGAATACATGGATCGGTCGATCGATCGATCGATCGATCGAGAGAGAGAGAGAGAGAGAGAGAGAGGTTTTTTGTCCTTTTTACATTGATATCATAGTATCGATAACTCCGTTTGTGTACAAATCGAATACATTATTAGTAATTTAATCCTTCCCCGTGCCATTGGACGCATAAGGCCGGTGCTTATCCAGGAATATTTACATAGGAATATATCGAGAAAAATCTTTAAAAAATTTCTTCTAAAAAAACTATTTGCCTAGAAAAACTGTTACTTTAGTGAAAGCAACCTTTCGTTCAAATCAAAATCTCGGGGAGCTGGGTGGGGCCACATTGGGGATCCAATGTTACAAATAAAAACATTTTAATTGTTCACAGCAACTGAAATGTTATAGTATGGTTTTACTTACATGCAAGCATTTAATCATATTGTTGATTCTTTAACATTGTTTAGACTTCGGCCCCTGGACGATTTTTTTTTGTCTCCACAAGGGGTTCAGAGTTTGATGTAGGTTTATATCCCATATATAAACAACTGTTTAGGATCTTTTCGAGAACTGCAATGCTTAACATGTGATATGACTATAAAATCATCCTGTTAGAAAAAAGGACTTGATTATATGCATAAGAATACTCAGGGGGAAATGGATTTTTATTTATACAGGATCAACATGTATTATATCACATTGTCCAGATAGTTTGCATTATGACTCAAGCTAATTTTATCATACCTTTTGTTCCTCAGGTGAGCGATGTGGCCAATGGGCCTCTTTTTAGGTAGGATTTTGAGCTGGAACCATTAGATGTCACTCGTTCTTGTACTACAGACCACGTCTGTGTGAGGTGGATCAAAACCATGGAAACACTAGAATCAATTTGATGCATCTTCCTAGGATTCCTTAATTTTGGTCCAAATTTCTCTGATAATTGTAATGTTACTATTTACATTAATTTTCAAAAATAATATGAGTGACCAAGTGTTAAAATGTTCAACTTTTTCGTTATTTCTAATGTTTTCTTTTTATCTTTAAAATTAGTTATTTTTTAATATCATTTTATCTGTGATACATATTTCTGTGTTATTACTCTTTTCTTATTATCTTATCTGTGATTCTAAACAAAAGTTCCTGATACAAAAATAAATATGAATCTCAAATATATTTTTCTAACTCTTATATTGTACATGTGAGCATTGGTTGTTTCGGTATAATACACAATTTATGGAGATATAAAGATTTATTCCCTTGGGAAATGTGATTGTTCTTGAGGAAATAAATTTTCATATCTCCCGAACATTCATGCAAAAAATGTAAAATATTTTCGGATGTATATGAAGTCAAAGTCGCTAAGGATTGAAGCTTGTCAAAAATATATGCTGAAAGCAAATGAAAAACACTTTTAGTTAGCGGGTTTTTTTTAAAAGTTATCATCAAGTATTGCTCTTTACTATAAAAAAAAATGCTTAATTTCACTTGTGGTTAGAATAACAAGTAGAAGAAAAATGTTCAAGACGACACAACTTAAAACAATATTACTATTTTTTGATATAGTTTTGTACTGCTTCAGGAATAAGTTCAACTAAATAACTTCATAAAAAATATTAAGGTCGACAACAACGTTCCATTTTTTACATCGTACATGCAACATGTCTGCATCTTTAAGAAAGTGCAAAATTCAAAGTACTTTATTTACTTCAAACATAGTACATACAATAATTTAACATCTTATGGAACTGCAAACTCAAAAGTATTTATTTTCTTTACCTTGTACATGCAAGAAATCTATAAATTAGGCAAAATGCAAATTTAAAACAATTTGTTTACATCATAATTTGTTTATGCATGAAGTCCGCATCCAAAAAAAAAAAGAAACTCAAAAACTATTTAGTCTTCATGAATGCCTTTGTCACACATAAATCCTGTCCATCCAGTATCACACCCTCTGTCACATTGACCAGTCACGTGGTTACAGGTAGTACCGTCTCTACAGTGTCCTTTACACTGTTGACTACAGTTGACATCGTACCACCCCTCGATACATTCTATTTACAAATGCAAAAAGAAATATGAAAGCTTTGCTTTGAAAATCAATCTTTTTTTCAATTCGAATAGATTCATATTTAATATGTTGAAGTTTTAGAAAACGGTCCTTTTAAAACCCAAATTTTTATTTTCTATGGCTTGTATAGAATTGAAACACATTCTAATCGGTCAATGTATCTTCTTATATGAATATATGTTTTATCTTATATGCATAAAAAATACAAATAGCCTGAACACAAGAGAGCAGACCATAACGCTCAACTGAAAACTATTCACCTCTAACTACATGTACTTAAATAATCAAAGGAATGGTTATTTATTTGTATGCTTGAGCAAGCTGAACTGATGAAGTAAAACATGTTTATCAAGAGGAAAAATCATCATGCGATAAGGAAATTTGCTGATTTACTTGAAAAGTTTGGTTGTGATTTTTTTAACTGCCGATTTATTTTTAGTACATAGAAATTATATTCCTTTATTTAACGTCTTTAACAACTATGTTATCCGTTAATATTCCAACCTTGTAATACCTTCCGGATTTTTCCGACAAGATATGAACATTGTATAAAGACAAACAATTCAAAATCAACATAAGGGTTAACTTTACATTTAGCATTAAATTGTTTGGCTAGGAGCTCGAAAATAAAATGTAAGAAGCCGATAATTATGTATTGACCATTTTTTTGTATAAAGCTTAACTTTATCATATAGTGAAACAATATCGTACTTGTGCTGCAGGATTGTCCCGTCCATCCGGATTTACAACCAATGCAGGATCCGTTTTGAATGTTACAAATGCTGTTTTTACAGTTGATGGGACATGGAATGTTACAGTTTTTGCCATATACACCAGACTGGTTACAACTTAACTTCCAAAGAAAAATGATTGACTGTGTTTTAAAATATTGTTTGGAAAAAAATTGCAATGACATATGTGGGCGTTTCAAAAACTCATTTCTGACATAAAGTTAATGATATTTGTTTCAAGAAAGTAATCGCCTGTCATGGTTTAAAAACAAAACAATTTTATAATTTCAGATTGGTGGTTACGAAGAATATGTAGCTACTATTTTCTTACATTTACTAGGGCTAGTAGATATGTGCACATACAAATATTTGTCATATAAAGTTTATTTGGTTTACTCAGAGAAAAAAATGTTGCATGTACTTATATTTTTCAAATTTTGTTTATGTGATTTTAATCAGAAAAAGAAGTGAAGTATTATTTTCCAACAAAATTGTTACGCATTTTGTAGTTTTAAAATATGTACCTTGTACAATAACTTCGCATATTTCAGTGAAAACGTAAAGTTCATATCCTATAGGGTAGATCACTCCATGCACTCGTTCGTTGTAAAAAATGACGTAACGTCAATGTTCTGTGCACGTGGTTGTAAAGTTAAGGGGAGGTAACTGAGGTCCGTCCTTGTAACATAAAGTGGAGTTCTTTATGTCACTTATGGTCGATACATCAGCGTTAGATACATACAGAGAGAATCCGGCAAAACGTCCACGTTGTCTACTTTCTACAATTTAGGTTTCAAGCAATTTATTTCAATTGAAGGATATATGTAAAAATTAACAATTGACAAATTCTTTTGGATTTCTCGGACAGGTTTTAAAACAGAGGTAACTTAAATCTTTTTCAATCTATTGCTTTGAAAATGCGCGGATTAATAAATGTTTCTGCGGGTGGAAGGGGGTGAAGGAGTACGAGGAATAATTTGTTTTACAGAGGGGGTATTGCATCAAAATGAGAGCCGGTATAGGTTTGTGATTTGGTAGCGATTTTCCCGTAGGACAAATCATCTGTAAGCAAAACAATAAATCTCAAATTGAGTACCGATAAATTGAGATAAATAAATGTGTTTAGTTATAAGAGGCAGATCAACGCAATGCTTTTCCTTCCTCTGTAACTGTTTGTTTGTCATAAAGTTGTATCATTTTGCTGTTTCTATCATAAAACGGGCTTCAATTCATTATAAATGATCATAAAGTTTTTTTTAAAGTATACCGTAAAAATAAGGTAATTTTTTTTTTGAAATGAAGGCTTTACTTAAGAAGTAAATTTTCATATCTGTCTAGATGTATGTTCTTATTATGTTCGTATGTTTGTGCATAATATTGGTGATTTTTTTTTTGTCAATACGTTTTTTGCGGGCAAAACGTGAACAATAATGTTAAAACTATTTCAAATTGAAATATTTTTTGAAAAGTTCTGTTAATTAGAGTGGAATATTTTTTTTTTTATCTTTTAATAAGAAGTAGATTAAGGTACTGGTGATCTTACTTTTTATCATTATTAACTCAACTTCGATGTTGCAGACATTGTATTTTAGTATAATGTTTTAGGTGCATTAACAATTAATCAACAGAATAACAAATATATTTGTAGAGTGCATTGTAAAATAACTTACCATATGTAAATACAAAAGTTAATCCTGCAAGATGTAAAAGAAACGTGAAGACATCCATTGTTTCGACTACTCAAAAAACATGTCTTAACAAATGCTTTTCAACCCGGAAGATTCATACAGAAAGTTAGGACAAAACAAGTAGTTATCGCTTGCCTTCTTGTGATAATGAGACACTTTATCTTAATCATTCGCATTGGTAGCGTCAAAATATCAGGGCATGCTGATTTACCTAATTCATTTCAACGATTACATAATAGCGACAAAAATCGGTAAATATTAATATCCAGACATTCAGATTTAAAAAATCATAAAAATACTTCCACACTGCTTTTATTACAGTGTTTAAAAATGATCAGTTTTATTACAGAACATGAATATAATACAATAGTATGCAGTGATAATTTTCAAATAAATGACAACTAGCAAATCTAGCTCTAAGCACCGAGCTAAACCTAGCTAAACCTACAGACTCGTCAAGAAATTTTATTTGGCAGCATCCAAACCTGTCTTTTGGCTCCTGTAGTGCTATGCGAAAATACCTGACATTAAACTCGAAATTAACGGTTCCTTGAGGTTTGAAGACATCTCTCTGTATTATTCTCTCTCTCTCTTTCTCGCTCTCTCTCTCTCAAAAATTATTAAAGGTTAATTGATCATTGTCAAAATATCACATACTTGTAAATCCTGCTGCGCTCGTCCCACTAGTCGCACCGTAAAACATTATTTAAGATGCAAAATTGTTATACTTGATTAAGGTGGTATGGGACATCTGTCGATATTAATGTGAATTAAAGTACATTATAATTAAATACTTTCACCGGTTTAAAATTTTAAAATTTTACATTATTTGACCAAAAATTACGTTTAAATATTTTTCGGAAAGGTGAAAATTTTAAAATCCCCAGTGGGATTCGAACTCATAACTTACAGATTCATAGTGAACCCTCTAACCCACTGCGCTACGCTGTTAGGTGACAACTCTGGGAAAGAAACTATTTATAAAATTACACTTGTTTTTATTGTTTATTTCGATAAATAGTACGTCACAACATAGAAGTGTCCCATACCACCTTAAACGGAATACTGAAGTTGATTCAATGCATTAATAATCAGCTTGACTATATTATTACAATTTCACCATCTTGGATAATTTAACAATTGGCTTTAGATTTAACAAAATATGAAGCGCAGTGATTTAAAAACTACAGTTTTTCAATGAAATACAATAACAGTTCATCGGCTAATTTGTTTTCCCAGTAAATTGAAAATCCCCGTCAAAGATATTATAACTAAAATCAACTCTACTTATGTGTACATATTGAACTTCAGACTACGTTTACTATCCAGTTACCAAGTTGCTTGTTATCTAAATACGCAATCTGACCTACATAAATATTTACACGTTTCTAAACTGTGGGTAGCATACATACCCAACCAAACATGTTCAAACAAAACACATGCTAAAACAAGAAGCTGTGCATTATTGTATTGCTGTGTTTCGAAATTGATTTTCAGTAACAAATGCTAGTTTTAATTCTTGGGTAGTTGGTATTTAGGTTCAATTCTTGATAGCGGACATTTTGTTCAGTCGTAATATTTGTGTTTTCTTGAAACACAGATCTCCAACACAATGGAATACTGTCTTTTTTAATGTATTCTGAAAAAAAGGTGTTTGGTAGTTCATATTTTGTTATTCGTATTTTTTTTATGAAATAAGACACAGAAAGTTAACAGAAGAAATTTAAAAGTATCTTAAAAAACATGACTTTGAATATTGTGACACGTTGAAAATACATCAAATGCATTTGACATTTATGAAGCCACTTGTTATTAGTAGTATAACAATGAAGAGGACTTATATAAAATGCAGTTATCGAAGGTGTAGCATATTCTGTACATTGATTCTTCTGTTGGTTTTCTACAACATATTCATAAATAGTCAATACATCTTGAATAATATTTGTTCAACAGAATCATCAAGGGTAACAACATTAGGTAAAGTACATGGAAATTTTACCTTGATAACACTTTTCTTCAATAGAAACTTTCTTGACAAAAGGATGAACATTTTCCATTAAATCTGTCACAAGTCTGGTTTATACAATGCTGACTACACGGATGCTGATAGTTCTTTCCATGCGATTTTAAACATTCTGAAATACCTAGAGATTGCCAGAGCTATGATTATGTTTGAAACTGATGTATTTTATACAGTAGAACAAATCAGTCATGGGATTGCAGTCTTAAGGATCCTCGACACTCCGTGCCTTGTGACGTATAAGGAAGAAAAAGTACTTTTAACTTCCGGTTTTACACGATGTATTTTGCGAGAAATGCATAGAAACTGCTTTGGAGCTCTCTACACTAAGAAGGTAAAATTCAATGCAGAACATGCCGTCATGAACATTTTAAGCTGCTTGGTTGTGAACCTAAAAGTAAGTGGTGAATGAAAGCGACAACATAACAATCTACAATGAATGTAGAAGAGACTGGTCGAAATCGATGTAAATATGGTCGGTTTCTTAAAGAAAAAAAAAAGATCAGACCTTTAGTGTACTGCAGCATAATCATTCATACATGTATGTGACAGGAACGTTTACAATAAATTGTGTACCTTATCATGGTAAACAAAATTCATTTTCAATACATTTTCTCCCCGAGGAAAACTGTAGGTTTTTGTGTTATGATTTATTAACAAAAAAGATGCGTTTTAGTTCACCCAGGTCAATTACGCGACAATAATGAGAAAGATGACGACGTTTATCAGAACGATGATTTTGCATACAATAATAATGATGAAGATGAGGATTTTGTATGGTGACGACTGCAACATTTTTGAAGAGAAGTAAAGTTTTTTAATTGAAAGTAAGATGTTATTTTAAAATTTTGTATAAAAAATCTTTTAACACTATTTATACACGGTCAAGAACTTGTTTTATTATTTAGCTCAGGGCTAGTACAGTACCACATGACTTTCATTGTTTTTATTCTTTTGATTCAACTGATTGTTAATGTAAATGTTTATGTTATCTCTTGATATTAATATAATTTAATATCTTATTATCTTATTATTCACTTACTTCGTAGGTGGACGAATAGTTGAATTGACACTGCTTGGAAAGAATTTGGATGGCTGCTTGAAATGTTTACGAAAATTAAGATTACCATCATGTTTTGGGGAAAGAAGATATGGATTGTGTAAGACTCATATTATAACATATTAATTATGTGTAATTAGTATATGTACATAATATTATTTTTTTATTATAACACGTTTTCAAATTGTAGGAAGCCAACTTCATATAAAGTGTCAAAAAGTTTACGTCGACAACATTTTGATCAGAAAAACCCACTTAAACCTTTGGCTCAGGTTAGCTAAAAGTACAAAAATAATTGTCTTTTTATTAATTTCATTTATATATAATTCTATAAACTGTATGTTTTTACATCAGAACTTAAAGAAGGGCCGACTTTTGAGTCTGGTATTGATTTGTCATCCAATGAAAACTGCAGCTTGGAAGTAATCCCAGACAAAGCTTCGCGTCCTTGTATGACGTGTGTTGGGAAATTGTAATCTCAAACCCAATTGTAGTGTCACATATTTTGATTTAAAAACAACTGGTATAGTAAATTATTTAATCATGAATTTAAAACTTAATGATTTAAAAAAAATTGTTTAAATTGTAATATTTTGAATTTTCTATGAGCTTGGATTGTGCAATTGCCATGTGTATGAGATGAGAAAAAATTCAATAGATATGTTCTTCCTAAATTATTTGTTGATGCTAAGAACTCAGCTGTGACTGGACTTCACATAGTAAGTGGGAATTTGTTTTACAAGCAAACAAAACTTAATTCTGTAGGTATCGAAATTTGTATGAATGAATTTCATGCCAAGTTACAAACGTTTCAAAAACCTTTACTTGTGAGTCATAATAGCAAAGCATTCGACTTAAACGTTCGACTTAAACATCTTAACAGCGGATTGATGACAGTAGTGGAAGGGTTTGTCGACACGCTGCCTCTTTTCAAGTAACTTTTACCAAAATGACCCACTTACATGTATAAACTTCAATGTCATGTCATTGAGACAGTTGGCTTCTTCACATTGCTTTAGAGAATGCTGAAACATGATTATTGAAACATGGTTTTTTGGGTACATTATGTAGAGGGCCTCTACATAATGTACCATTCAACAATGCAATATTCGTCACCAGACCAAGACGGAAGAACTTTTAAAAAACCTTCAAGCCTTTAGAGTCTTGTTTATGCAAACAATCTATGCAATTGAACTTATAAAAAATGTATGGATTACTGTTTTATTTCACAGACTAGGAGGATTCTGTAAGTATTTTATTCATTATCTATATTCAATTGTTTGCGATTGTTTTACCTGCATAAATCTAACATTTTTGGAGAGTTTTTTTTTTAGGTCATTCAAAGTTATACTCTTTGATATTAACCCTTTGTGTGCGACCCAACATATTGGGTTTGGAATAGTCGACGTTCTCGTGCGGCAACCCAACATGTTGGGTTTGCAAAAGAAATCAGCACCTCGTCACTTTAACCTCAAACAAGGGCACCGCTAAGCGGAGCATCCCCTCGCGACATGACTTATTGTACGGGGGAATACGTTATTTAGGAAAATACAAATGTACATGTAAATTTATCAGATCAAAATAAAGAAAGTATTTCTTTAAACCACTTTGAATACATACATGTAATATCTATTTAATCCCAATCCCCAAGCTTTGTGGTGTATAAATTGGGGGAGGGGGTTTACATAACAGTTTTCCTATTCATAGCAGAAGCTCAACACATATACTTTAAAGTTTAATAATTTAGATTCATTTAGTGACATTCATTTTTATATAAGCATACACAAACGATCCGTATACATTATGAAACGTAGCTGAAAATCAAGCGCTCTGTAGTCTGCTCTGATGGAAATTCTAGTTGCTAGTTGTCGTATTATAATTAACCCATAGTATAGTAGATATATATGCAGTTATTATTAATATAAAACAGTTTTCGCGTGATAAATGTGCAATATCTGTCAAAGTCTCTACTGAATTTTGGACTAGTTCTATTGTAAGTAATACGGGAAAATTTGTCCGAAAGTCGACTGCTTGTTTCGATGTAAATCGGAAGACTTAAATCTCTTGCCCGCTTCAACTTTTAACTATGGGCACTCGTCTAACACTCCAATGCTACAAAACGGTTTTTTTTTACCTTTACTAGATTTAAATCCCAAAAATGTCAAGTTGTTGATTTGAACTGTATACGGTAGCGATTAACTTCAAGTCGTACATAAAATTACCGGAAATGTCTATTGTCAAGTCGTACATAAAATTCATGTTTTTAACTTCATTTTTTACGATAATTTAAAAAAAATACTTAATCAATTGATTTTGAAATCAACAGGGTTTGTCCTTTTACCATGCCAAAGAAGTGTACAAAGTTTGATGGATATTCATGAGAGGGTTTTCTTGGAATTTACTAGAAAATTGAAATGGAGTACACACACACACACACATACATACATACATACACACATACGAACACACACACGCACAGTAGCGATGCTATATCCCCTTCGCAACAAGATGCGCGAGGGGATAATAAAATAATCAATGGCCGGAACGGCCACAAAGGCGTCGATCTGATATTTTCTTTTATATAGATATGGTCAATAATTTGAATTTCTGTACTAATAGTCATATATCAAATAATATTAGAATAAAAAAGTAAATTAATTATGTTTTGTGCTGCTTTAAAAACAAAAACCAGTATGATTCCTTATAAAATAGGAAGTGATGCGTTTATAATACAATAACTCATCATGGTAACAAAAATCGAAGAAATTTCATAGTTCAAAAATAAATAATTTTCTTTCTGCTTTAAACAGTTTTTGAACAATGTTCACAGGTTCATAATTTGAATACATTAACAGTGTGTCCCTAATTACATACTATTATTTATTTCAATTCCCGTTTGAAACATATTGTATGGTACTTGTTTACAAACAAATCCACACCACGTACTACCTAAAAAAACTGCATTATCGTGTTTATTTATTGCAACAAAATCACTAGATACGTTTATCGCTTACATTTATTTTGGAGACCGTGCCCGATAACAAATTAATTTAAATATCAAATTTTTTTTCATCGGGCACGGTCTCCAATTAAAATGTAAGCGATAAGCTAAACTAATATTTAGTGAATTTTTACACCTTATTGTATTCATCCGCCATTTCTTGATTAAGCAAATTTATACTTATGCAATGAGTTGTCAATAACCAGAGAGGCAAAGTTGGGTTTTTTGTACAGAATTTAGTTGAATAAATGGAATAAAAATCTTGTAAAACTTTTAATAATTTAAGGAACTTATTTCTTATGCGCCTTAAAAAGGCGGTGCAGAATGTGAAGATTTGGACGATTGCCAATCCAGACGATCGCTAGAAGGTTGCCGAGCATTAGCTCGACGCCTTAAAAACGACCGAGTGTTTTGCTTGTGAATAAATAAAATCAGAGACAATAAATGATTTTTGTTAAAATATGAAAAATGTAAGCCCTATTTTTTAAAGGATATAGCTTAAAAGATGAATTTAAATTCGTCATCTAATCTAATTTTGGAAATAGGGAAATTCCGCGCCATTGTTAATCTCGAAAACAATCGGTCAATCTAAACTTGTATCAAAGAAAACAAATACAATAACAAATATAATCAAGAGAAAATATAGTTTTGATAAAAATGTAAAAGATTAATTTAGTTAATGTACAATTAAAAAGAAGAAAATCAAAAACATGGACCTTCTTAACATTGACCTTGACCTTGCGTATTTCTTCCGGTGAAAACGAAAGTTGCAGGCTTTAATATAGCCTATCTGTGTTTATTCGCGATATCTTCGCTAAAAATGATAACTTCAAAGTGGTTAATTGTTTTGGGAGACTGTGTGTACATGTGATAGTTTCATTTTACTGTAAGTACGACATGTGCCTTCATGATAATTATATAAACAGGATCGCGCGAGACATCTCCAGGCAGAAAACGCCATTTATTTACATGTTATCAATGTTTTAAAATAAAAGTTTAACTACAACTCTCTGATCTTTTGTCATTATTTTTTATGCTATTTTAATTGAAAATTTATTATTTATGACAATATTTGTTAAATTTAGTATGAACACAGCAAAAACATTGAAAGTGTTGCTTCTATAATGTTGCTATGCATACGTAAATACTTCTGAACGTGCTGAGCAGAAGATAATTTAATGGCGACAGCAAGGAACATCGATTTTGAAGAATTTTTGAATGAGTTTGCAGCAGATGAGGACAGTGATTTTGAATTTCAGGGTTTTGATTTAGATGACATTACAGTGAGTAGGCCAACAGAAAACTTTGAAAACTTTATAGATGCAGACAACTGGGTGGCAGGAGACAGGGATCCCCCATCCCTTGACTATACAAAAACTCCTGGGTTGAAACAAGCGATTAACAACCAAAGTTCACCTCAAGAATATTTTGAATTATTTTTCAATGACAGTGATTTTGAATTTCTTGCGCAACAGACATATCTGTAAGCACAACAATTCTTGAGCTCTGCTCAATTGAAACCATGTAGTAGGTTTCACAAATGGCATGAAACAAATTGCTCAGAAATGAAGCAATTTATATCACTTCTCATGCTGATGGGACTTGTGCATCAACTAGACATCAAGAAGTACTGGACAACAGCTCCGCTGACTGCAACACCCTTTTTTTCAAGCGTCATGCCAAGGGACATGTTTTTGTCTTTGATGACTTTCTTTCATCTCAATGACAACTCCGAATATGTGCCACGTGGAGAAGAGGGCTATGATCCTCTCTTTAAACTGGGTCCGTTGTATCAAAAGATTTTGGACAGGTAAAGAAAATGTTTTGCATGTAAAAAGTCTCGTGATATAAAACTTTATTTATTATACCAACCAGAAATGAAATTTGGGGTTTTTATGAATCACCTTGTCTATCTGTCTCTATATTTGTCCATGGGCATGTTTTGTCCAGACCAGTTCTTTATTCTGTCCAAAATTTCTGCTTCCACTATTATTTGCATAATAATTAGATAATCATAAACATGAACATTAATATATTTGTGCCCTACTGGTAGATAAAAATGGTCAAATCAAAGCAATATGGTTACTGAAATAGATGCTGATTCCATGAATATATTGTTGCTTACTTGATTCTTCCAAGGTTTGACACAGTGTATCAGCCCCATCAAAATTTATGCATAGATGAAGGCATGGTCCCTTGGAGAGGAAATCTACACTTCCGAGTGTACAGTCCAGATAAGCCAGACAAGTATGGGCTTAAAGCTTACATACTTTTAGATGCAGAAAATGGGTATTGTTTGAAAATGAAGTTGTACACAGGGAAACCTTCAGTACTTACCAGTGACAAAGGTGCGACTTACGACTTAGTTATGTCACTTTTACGGAACCACTATGCTTGTGGACACATTCTGTACTGTGACCACTATTATTCAAGTCCACAACTATTCATGGATCTATGCTGTCTCGGAGTGGGTGCCACTGGCACAGTCCGTCCTAATCGACGTGGGATACCCCAAGAGATTAAAGAGGTCTCCAAACTATTTTCAACTAGTCATTGTAGCATTCTACTTTCTTATTTTCCATAGACTCATTTGCTCTAAAACATTTATTTTGTGCTCTGTTGATCTGAAATGGTTAAAAAAAAACCCCCAAACTTAACCAAAATATAGTTTAAGGATCCTCGACACCCTGTGACTTCTACTTTTTATAACAGTACGTCACAACATGGTGATTTAAACGAGGCCGGGTCTAATTTGTTCTGCCCTAGATTTTTTAATGTTTTTTTTTTTACATGAATTTCTACTGATATAATTATTATTTTAAGATAAAAAAAATCAGACATTTACCACATCGTTTGTTTAGGGGGTCATCTCAAAGTTTGTTAATTTTTAACATAGGACCCTATGAGATTTTGCCTGAAATGTATCAATTTTGCACATTTTTTACATTTGTTTTAAACTTCTGCCCTAGGGATTTTTTTTCTGTTCCACATATGACAGTTTTGGCTAAAAGGCATGAAATGATCAAATTTAAAAAAAACTTTTACCTCCTGGTTTGTTCCAGAGGTCTTATCAAAAGATTTTTTTGTATGCCAAATTTTCCAGATTTGTCAGATAATGGCTAGTTTTTATTTGACAAAGGCGGAAATGATGATCTTTATAGTATTATTACATCATTCAGACATATTTAAGTAATAAAAATATATATAACATCACATATTAAGGGTCATACATATAAAATACGTGGTTACTGTCTTGAAATACATGTATTAAGTTATATTTAGGCGGGGTAAGAAAACGTGACAAAGGGCTAGGCTTGCTGAACCCTCTTCACGTTTTCGACCCGAGCCCAAATATATAGCTTATACTTCAAGACATATATCTTTATTCTACAATGTAATATCAATTTACGCCTAACACGAGCTATTTCCGACAGTTTCGCTGATTATCTGCAGTTGAAACCATAACGCCATGGCGTTAACCAAGCAAAAAAATGACATCATAATGCAAATGAAACGCTGCGCGAAAGCGTGCGTACTTGATCTGTACTCGGCCTCGTTAAACGCATTGAGAAACAGTTTATGTCACCAAAATTTGGTGTCTCTCTCTATGGCGCAATGGGTTTAGCTTTGGACTATCAACCTGCAGGGACTTTTATTTTCAGGAAGAGTGGTAAAATTTTAAATTGAAAGATTTTTTAGTCATTTTGAAAACAAAGACATGCTTAAAATCCATATCTTTAAGTAATTTAGAAGAATGGGCTTGCATGCAGAAATTTTCCAAGGTGTGTGGAGGACCCTTAATTTATTGATAAGCAGTTTTATAAGGCATGAATTGTACCGGTAATCACTTTCCAATCATGCATATGGAAAGTAGAATGAATCAAGGACTCTTGAATTGATCTTCAATTTACAATTGAAATTTAAGGCATGCACAGTAGTATATAATCCCTTGAGAAATGAATACCTGGTTATTTTTTTTAATTAATTCATCATTTAAAAATATGATTTACAATACGCAGCATATGATATTCAATATCAAAACCTGCTCGTCTCAGTTTCACGACCCCATGAATCATTAAAATATTATATAAATGGTCTACTATTCTAAATACTGACCTCACCTTAATGTACAATGATTCGTAATGTGCGGTTCTTCAAATCCTTTTAAGGATAAAATAAATTTCAGATCCATCTTGAGAACAGAGGGGAGGTGACAGTGCTATCAAATGGCCCCCTCAGTGTTACTAAATACCAGCATGCTAAACCTGTTTACTTAATTAGCACTGTAAGCAAATCAACACTGGTGACCACAGGAAAAAGAAATCACCGAAATGATGAGGTAGTGAAACAACTTGTGGTTCACAGTTACAACAGCAACATGGGAGCAGTGGACAGGCTCGATATGGTTGTGTCTGCTTCAAAGCTGGCAGTCAAAACTTTAAAATGGTGGAAAAAATTGTTTACATTTTGACACTAATAATTTCAAATGCGTATGTCCTTTGCAAGGAAAATTGTGAAGATCAGACTCCCCTAAATCACAGGCTGTTTCGGAGAAGACTGATCCATGAGCTTTTCAGCAACTCTGGTGGTAATGTTTAATGCATTGAAATGCATACAAACAATATAATAATAATAATTTTATTAGTAACTGTATGATAGCTTTATCATACATGCTTGGCCATTTATTCAAGTTCCAAAAGATGTGCTTCGGTCAAAAAGTAAGATTAAAAAAATATTATTTATAGAATTTCACACAAAAGTAACGGGCTGGAGAGGCTTAGTGGTCGCCACTTTTTAAGAAAAATAGTTGCAACCAAGACCGTCTGCAGACTCTGTATTGTATGCAGCAAAGCCTGCAGACAAGCTGAAGGGAGGAAAAGGCCAGGAAGGCAGACATCGTATGAATGTGGCCAATGCAATGTGGCCAATGCAATGTGGCATTGTGCATAGAGCCATGCTTCGAGATTTACCATACCAAGCAGGACTATGTACTGGCCTATAAGAGGCTATTAGAACAGCCCACTGAGGAGTGAACTTGCACCACTATTTAACTGTCCACATTTTAGCGGAATTTATAATTTATTGACATTAATTGACATTTGATATTCATTTGATTTTCATACATCTTACGCGTGCATTGAAATTAATTTTTTGAATTGATTTCTAATCTTTTACCAGCAATTCTTTTTATTAGGTCACCTGAGTAAACTCAGGTGACCTATTGCTATGTTTTCGTCCGTCGTCGTGCGTCGTGCGTTAACAATTTACATTTTTAACTTATTCATAAAAACTACAGGCCAATTGTTTCCATTTTTGGTGTGAAGCATCTCTATGGTAAGAGGAATGTAAATTGTGAAATTGGTGGCTCTACCACCCCCAGGGTGCCACAGGTGGGGCCAAGTATTAAATCTTAGAAAATCTTCTTCTCTACTCCCATAGATATTTGTTAAAAACAAAATGCATGGATATGATGTCCATGAAGTCTTCTACCTAAATTTTGAAATTCATGACCCCTGGGACAGGGGTTTAGGCCCTAGGGTGGGGCCAATATAGCCATATAGTAAAAATGTATTAAATCTTAAAAATCTTTACTCCCACACATGTGGGCAAAAAACTGAATGCATGGTTATGAACTCCTCTACCTAAATTGTGAAATTCATGACCTCTAAATGAGGGTTCAGGACCTAGCATTTGGAGAGCATTTGGAAAGAGTTGAAAAAGGGGGGGGGGGGGGGGGTAAAGTTAATGGAGTTATTTTCCCTTGCTTCTTCCTAATGGAGTTATCTTCCTTAGCTTGTTCATATTTAGTAATTAATCATTGAATATAGAAAAATAATGAAGCTGTCCATCAAAGTTATTGATAAGATATTGTGAAAGCATTTGAAAAGAGTTCAGGGAAGAGGATTATAACAGTAAATGGAGTTATCTTCCCTTGCTTCTTCATAATGGAGTTATCTTCCTTGGCTTGTTCATATTTAGTAATAAATCATTAAATAGAATGTAATTATAAAGTTGTATGATCAAAATAGTTATGCAAGTATTTTTTTTATCATTTGAAACAAAAACAGTTTTTAAATTTTTGAAGATAAACAAACAGACTTGTTAATAGTAAAGTAATAAGTAGTATATAAGCCACCTTGTTTTAGTTTATCTATGAAAACATATAAACATAAAACCTATTTTGTAAGTTAACATATGTGGGATAAATAAATTAAATGGAATCTGGGCACCTCTTGTATAGTATGTCATACACTATGTTAAGAGCTTCAAGTCTTGTGCTAAACTATAGGGTAAAGAGTCCTTTCCAAAAGATTTCAGGCAGGGAGGTGGATGTCATTACATTATTATAGTCTTCTAATCCATTATGAAACTCAATTAAATGCATTTATGAGACTCCTCGACAATTTTGTGTATGGTACTCAGGTGACCGTTAAGGCCACTTGGCCTCTTGTTTTCTTGATTTAATTTCTCAAAAGTACTTGCACTATATTTTTTTAAAATTTATTTATGGGGAACTTTGATTTTATCCCCATAATAAAACATTGAATATCAAAAAATCTTCATTTTACTTATTTTATGTTGCCATGGTTACCAGAAAATAGGCGTAAAATGTGAAAAAAAAAACCCAGCTTGATTTATTTATATTAGAGAGAGCTGATATTAAACAATATCTGTGACAAATTTCAACAGTGTGAGTTAACAATTACTGAAAAAATTACATGTCAAATATGCTATGCTAATAAACTTGCTGAAGTTCTTGAACAACTCAGTACTGGGACATAAGTTGCCGTAAAACAAGTCAGCACACAAAGGGTTAACACAAACGTAAAAGGGAGTGCGGAGGACCCTTAAAATTATAAAATGCAAATAATTCAAATTTATTTGATCGAATTGCATAATTGCATTTAAAAAGTCAACAAACACGTATCTTTGCTGCAGTCACTGTCGGTATATGCTGGGTTACACCCCCGGTCAGAATGACACAATTTATTTGTCACACGGAGAACATTCAGACAGCGACCACTACAGTAGTTGACACATTCATAGCCATACGTCCCATCATCACATTCTAAAACATTATATAGATGCGCGTATGAAATGGAAAAAAACCCCGAAAAATATGTTTGTTAATAAATCTGAAGTTTCAAAATTCAATTATTTCGGTCTTCCTGAAGGAATTATTTGTAAATGATTGATAAGAAGATGACATTTAATTTTTTTTTCTAACCGTAAAGCAAAACCATTATCAGTGTCGGTTTATTATTGGATTCAAATTTTTTTTAAAAATATATTCATCAGCGCGCACTGCTGATCAAACAATGGGCTGCATGTATAAATGAGTCAATGTATGAATGGTTTGATATTTCACTTGTTTTTCTTTTTTTATCATGTCGAGTGACCAGGTACAGGTATACGACATATACGTCTTATTGACCAATGACAAACTTCTATTAGATCATTTTTATTCATTTTTACTTACTCCGTGTATTATATAACCGAAAGTCTCGCAAACAATTAGATTTCACCCTTTACGGCGTTAGACATATCTTATTATACCTTTTTTGTCCGATCGTCATAGATTTAGTGTTATCATTGAACAAAGTCCTAGATCCCTGGTCAGACCAGTGTTAAATATACTATTAACGATAATAACAAAACTATGATACGTGTAATTGAGAAAAACCGTAAATTTTCCTTTTGGTAATTTAAGTCAAATTGTCTGTTGTCAACTTGTGTGTGTGTTGTGAATGAATTATGTTGTCTATGTTTTCTAGATTTCTTGCCACTATTGTATAAAACTTGAAGAGTACATGTACAAATCATGGCTTCGTTATTCTTAAACGACCCTGTCACATCAGTCATTGGCGAATGAACATTGTAGAAGTCTCTAAATAAATACATTTCAGACATAACTTACTGGTTTAGAAATACAGTATAATAATTCATATTGCTAAATTATAAAAATCCCCTAAAAGCAAAGTTTAAATTAAAGTTGATAATATTTAAATTTTATAATCCGTCACATTGACCAGTCACAAGGTTACAGGTAGTACCGTCTCTTCAATGTCCCTAACACAGTTATCTCGGTGACATTCTATGGTACATTCTTTTATATAAAAAACAACGTTATTTGATGAAACCCCCGGAAGTTTTTATGTAGTATATTGAGTTATCATTCAGTTGTTTAAATTTGCTTATAGATTTTAATACTACTAGTATGTAGAGATCTTACTTGTAATTAATGTATTACCAATCCAAACTCTCTCTCTCTCTTATTAAGAGACATGTACTCTTAGTCTCTTTTTTGGTCTTCCTCTGCTTAACATGAACTCATAGTATCTCTCTCTCTCTTTCATAATGACGTTAATTTTACATATAATATACCTATTTACTGGCTATGAGGACGATTGCAAGTTTATTGTCCCCCGAGACAGCAACTATTTCACGAAGCCAAATTTTGCTTGTAAACATATTTCATTTTCACTACTACTTTCGAGTTTGATATGTGCTTTCGTCCTTTGATACACGGAGTTCTTGATAGTGAGATGGGTCATCAGTGGTAGCAGACTGCATTTGACCCAGATGGCCAAGCAAACTTCACTTCATCTGTTTTGGACTTCTGTTTCAATAATGTTTTCCTATTTAAAAAAAATGTCATTTTTAAGTACCAAAATGACTAAAAAGATATTTGTGTACATTGTACTACCTTTTAAACTTCAATATAAAAATTGCTTTGTGTCAAATTTTAGCTTCTAATCATTTTTATTAATACAAGACATGACACAGACAAGTATTTAGCATTTTTTAAACGATCACCTTGGACTTGTACGTTTCCTATCAGTGACCTTGACCTTGCCAAAATGACCTTGGGTCAAGGTCATAAGACACACTCAGGTCATAAGTAATATTTGTGTGAAGAAAGAACTTTGAATGTTTCTCCTAAGAAAGATATGGACCGGACACAAATTTTGCACTTTCTGCCAGTGACCTTGACCTTGCCGGAACGACCTTGGGTGAAGGTCATGACACACCTTCAGGTCATAAGCAATCTTTGTGTGAAGTAAGAACATCCAATGTCTCTCCATAAGAAAGATATGGACCGGACATTTTGCACAGACAGACGGACGGACGGACAAGGTGATTCCTATATACACCCCCAAACTTCATTTGCGGGGGGTATAAAAATCAACATGTATTGGCTTTGATGTCGACATAACAAATAATTATAAGAACAACAACAATTATATTATAACAATGATATCAATTATATAAGTTTAGGTAAAAGAAGATCTAATATCTAATATCTAATATGTCGAGTAATCAACATGGCAGAAGTAACTATGATGTTGATAAGAAGTCAAAAAGAGAAGGCAAAAATCCAAAATTTACATGATAGTGCATCTTTCATTTGAACATTCCGCAAACTATCTGCACAAGTAAAAAATTGAATCATTCTATTTTCTATTGAACCCCAAATCATTAAAAAAAAAACCCTACAAATAGTTGCAATTATTTCATTACACTATTTACCATGTTTGTAATCAGAAAAACAGTTTCCGTTAAATCTGTCACATGTCTGGTCAATGCAGTGTTCACTGCACGGATACTGACAGTCCTCACCATAGGACTGAGTGCATTCTGAAATATGTATTATATATAAATTATTTTATGTAGATTAATAAATCTGTAATATGCTACATACAAATAAATTCGAAACTTTAGTAGCACCACAGTGACATATTTTTGTCGCAAAATATCTTTTCACTTATGTAGGTGAACTTTACCAATATAGCTATTGTACAATTATGACCCATACAACCCGCCTTACAGGAACACAGACCATGTTTTGCAGTTAGGCGATCAGGCCAGAGAACATTTTGGACCATAATAACCGGATTTGCAAGCTATGAAAGAAAATAAGTAATCATAATGAATATGATTAAACTACACTACCGATCAGACCTAACCTTTCAGAAAGTAGACCCTAACTAAACCGTGGGCTTACTTTCGGGGTCTGCTCTGGGTTTACTAGAGCAGACCAGAGTTAAACCCGAATAAACCTAAAGAGGACACAGAGAGTAAACCCTGATCAGAAGCAGACCCCTGAAAGCAGACGCTACATGTGTAATTGAAATACACAAGGGGCGAAAATTACAGGCGGTAAGATGATAAAATAAGAGGCGGCTGTGTTTCACACTAAAGTGCGTACAGCGGACCCCCCGTAAAACCCTGAGTAAACCCAAAGTAAATCCAGAGTATACCAAAAGTAAACCCCTAGTGGACGCAAATTTTCAAAAGGCAGACCCAGGGTAAACTTAAGTTAACCCCAAAAGTAAACCCGGGGTTTAGTTGGGTCTGTTCTAGTGTTAGGTTGGGTCTGATCGGAACTGTATTAAACAAAAAATTCAGTTTAAGTATTGAATTAATTGTTTAAGATAATTGTATTCTTATTATTGTTTACATATCTTACAGCTGTTACATTTTTTCCCCAATATACCCGTCCTGACAGCCATTAGAACACACTCCGCTGATATGATCACATGGTTCACTGTTTGTGCAATATCCACTACAGATGTATTTACAATCTTTTCCATAATGTCCAGGAGTACATTCTGTGTTAAAATAATCCACCATGTTAAAAAATATATACTTTTATTTAGCTATCTACTATTTTGTATTGTTTCGTTCGTTCTCCAAAGATGTTGATGTTTGAAAAATTATATTGAGACAATTTCTAAAAAAAATTTGCCAATTAGGATGGTGGCACTCGAACACCTTTGATCAAAGAATCAATACATTGACCTGGCGAAGTGTGGTATGTTTATTTTAGTCTGTTTGCACATTGTCAACTGGAAACAAAATCTAATATCACATACTTGAGCTGCAGTCGTTATTGCTATACCCTGGGTTACATCCTGCATCACATTGTCCTGTATATTTGTTACAAGGTGAGTCATTCAGACAATAACCACTACAGTTGTTATCACAATTGTAACCGAAGGTTCCATCAGCACACTCTTTAATTTAAAAGGAACGAAAAAATGGTTAAAATTTTGTAAAACAAATCAAATGTTCATTTTTTATTTTTTTTAAGGAAAAAAAAAATAAATCTAAACCCAACTAAAATTCTGAACTGTAGTAAAACATACTAAATGTACAAAATATTAATATAAATGTTAAGGATATGCATGTTTTCTATTTCTCCTTTTCTTAACAGTTTATTTCACAATGAGATTTTTCCGTTATAACATCAGACATTAACTTATGTTAAGATCCCAAAAAATACATATTCCTTTTTTAATTATAAATTCGCTAAAATACACAAAAACCCCCCCAAACATTCTTGATACTACACGTCACTAAACATTGTCGACGCTTATATAAACCCATCTACTTTAATTGATTTACAAAGAACAGTACTATAATTAATACCTTTGTTACAGAGACCCTGTCCATCCAGTATCACAGTCTCCGTCACACAGACCAGTCACGTGATTACTAGTAGTGCCACTTTACAGTGTCCTTTACACTGTTGACTACAGTTAACACCATACTATCCCTCCATACATTCTATTTATATGAGAAAAAAAACGTTCTTTGATGACACCTCAGACAGTTTTTGTAGAATATATAGAGTTATGATTCAACTATTTAAATGTACTAATATCTTTTTTATATTATGTATAGATCTTACTTCAAATACATGCTTTACCCATCCACCCAGGAACACAAGCAAAAACAGGTTCAAAGCTGTATGTGGCACTTGCGGTCTTTACAGTTTTACAGGACATGGTATGCTACAGTTTCTGCCATACACACCAGGGCTTTCACAACCTTTTAACAATAATTTTTGGATACGTTTTCTTTTCGTTTTATATTTAATAACTCAGTTGAGATGAAAGAGGTATAACACACTTAGAATACGTCTTCACCTACACGATCATCTAGGCTACAGTTGGGCCAAATTTAAATATCAATTATACATAAAATACACGTGTATACAGAAAACATCGTAATAATTTCATAATAAATACTAGTTGGGTACAAAAATTTGTAAGAAATATTTGGCAGGCGGTGTATATTTAACGACTAAATCTGACTTAATTAAATATCCACATGAACGGCAAATAAGATTGTTAGGAAGCATGTCACACCTCCAAAGTGAAAATCTTGAAAGTGAACCTATTAATAAAACAATATACACCAAAAGCAGTGCTGATCTGAAATCTACATAAATCTTTTGGATCCCCTTTGTAAGATGTAAACAGCATTACCAAATTTCAGTCACAGTAAATGTAATGACATTTCAAAACATTATTCTATATAAGTTCAACAGCTTCTTTTAACTTTTTACAATGTGTATGTTATAAAATTGTACGACATCGAACCATATAAAACATTTCTATTTGTTTTGAATAGCTTTTTTTCATTTTTTTTTTCTGTAGTACATATTAACAATGTAAATACATTATGTCTTGCGATTTATACCGATGAAGACAAATCTTTTAAGATAGATTGGGAGATTTACAAATTTTATTAGTGTTAACACTGAAAATTTTTAATAGGCAGTGTAGAATTACGTACCTTGAACGATAACTTCACGCAGTTCAATATAAACATTTGTTACTTCGTATCCTTCAGGATAAGACATATCATGTAGTCGTTCATTGTAAAGATGACGTAACGTCCGTGTTCTGTACAAGTGATTGTAAAGTTCAGAGGCGGTAACTGAGGACCATCCTTGTAACACAAGGTTGATCCTTTTATATCCTCAAGGGCTGATACATCAGTGTTAGATACATACAGAGATAATCCCGCGAAACGTCCACGTTGTCTGTTTTCTACCAAACAAGATCAAATCAGTTATATTAATTTAAGGTCATTGTTTAATTAAATTCAGTTAATAAAAGTATTTTTAAAAGCATTGGATTTTTTTTTTTCCAAAATCGAAACCCCAATTGCATAATAAGTAGCAGTTAGCTGTGTATATGAGCATATTCGTTACGTATAATTTATAAAGTATACACTTCTATGCATTAAATAAATAAATAAATTATTTGATAACGATTATGATTTGCAAATAATCATCAGATCGAAACATCCTGCAATTTTGCACATTTACATTTATTCCCAGCCCTTTAGCAAAATGAATGGAAATTGCAAAGGGTCGAAATTCACAGAAAAAAATGGAATCCGAAATTCCTGAGTTTATGCAAAAACATTATGTTTAAAAAAAAACTACAAAGTTCCCAACAAAATTCCATGCAGCGCATACAAACTGTTATTTACAATATCCAATTTATGTCAAAAATTTCCAGATAACTACACCTACATTGCGTTGTCATTTAAATAAGGTATATATATATATATATATCTATATCAAGTTTTAAACGTTAAAACTTTAATTTCGGACTGTAAGATGAGAGATTGTCTAAACGAAATTGTTATTTTTGGTAGGAGTTTACATGAATTCAACAAGTATAATTATATCATTCTTATTTCACATCATTTACAAATACACATACCATATTTATCGTAGGCTTTAAACAATATGTTAATACTGCAAACTCCACTTTCCACCACATATTCTTGTCAGGGCTTCCGTTCCCTATGGGATCGGCCCTCATACATGTTTTATTTCTATCCACTGCATATATTGCACCATGAAGCCAGTGGTACATACGTGATTGGGTTGCATGCTTTTTGTACGATAAATCATCTAAAAATTGCATATCGAAAATTAAAATAAAATGTTCATATTTTTCTTACGGAAAGAGAAAATTTCATAACGTTGAACTTTTTTTAATAACACACGGACATTAAATGCCCATTTTCAACTTGAAATCCAATATTTTTCATCATTTATCAGCTTTAAATGCAATCAATATCATTTAGTAATTATTGATGTCCTAATGACACGTCACTTTCACATTAGGGTTAACTGCAAATCAGTAGCTTCCAGTCTCAAAAAGTAAGATTAAACACTTGGGAGCTACAATTCCAATGCGGCACATAAAAACTTTTACTAATAAACCTTATTTTCACACAAATTCTCTCGAAATTATTTATACCAATAAATTTGTAAGATTATTTACTAATGAGGTCGTCGCTTTACTTGCCTCAGACCATTTCTAAAACACGCTATCCAACCTTGGAAAGTTAAGTACTAGTATATTAAATTCACGCGCAGATCAAACGTCGCCATTTACTCATGTAAACAAAATGCACAATCGAATATTCGTACAGAATGTGTTCAGAAATAAGATTAATCATTACGAAACTAACGCAGGCATTTTTGCGCCGTGAATTGTAAGGTTTTTTTTATGCGAGGCACCGAAGCTCTTCGACATATCACCCTAAAGTACCCTTTAGTGCCACGTATCTTCTGCCTGCTTTACGTAGATTTGTCTATAAAACTTTAAAATAGTGCGCCATCGTCATTTTACCATAACTATTTTTATCTAAGGGTGATACTGAAATATTAATGTATACAATCTTCATAAATATGTAATATTTAAAATGCAATATAGAAAAAAATATATCATTAAGCAGTACTACTTCTTTGATGTATGTAATTATCCATTATTTCTATGTATAGTTCTATAATGATTAAATGACTTACGGTATTGCTTAAAGATGCTTTTTGGGGTACTTTATACTAATAATTTAATCGTAAAATTTATATTTATTCAAAAGAAAGTAAATATACATTATACCATTAAACAAATTCATTATACTTTTTCATTTTTCCTTTCGTACTTTTTTGAGTTTAAATATTGATTCATAAAAGTTGATTTCAAATTTCCTTTTATTTTGTTAAAAATAAAATTTTATCAGTTTTATTATTTATCATTTAATTACATATTGTAAATACACCTATATACTACTTTTAACAGATCAAGAGTATAAAAAAAATTCTCATGAAAATCTATTTTAACTAGCAAAGCAGAACTTTATGTTACTTGACAATACTTTGTGAACTAAAAAAATGAATAGTCGCCTCTTTGTCAATTGTTCAAATTATGGCGCCAAATTGCAAAAGAAATACACTGTATATGAAAATATGACGTGTCTAGTTTGTTTCGTTAGACAACCTAGGACATGCCGGATCCGCCGTAATCCAGAAACATAGTAAATAACGCCACCTCCTAAAGTGCTTCCATTTTCTCCGCTAGTCATGCTCAGTCTTCTACAGCGCTCATGATTATACCCGTATCGTGATACCAGAAACAATAGGCACTATTAGCTCATCCAATCAGGATATCTCTTAAACAACGTTAATGCACTTGTGTTGACCCAGTGCATGATACACGTTATATTCGTTCATTGATTGTTGCTTTGATTATTTATTGCCAGGGGACCCTAGAAAAAGAGTCAATAGAGAAGCAATACGGTTGGTTATAACCATTACATATTTACATTCACTTTCTTTCCCCCTATTAAATTGCATTGATTGATTTGAGTGATATTTACGCATAACACAGAAGACCCAATCACCAAATCTGGTGCGTATGAATACAATCTTCCTTCAGTATTTTTCAAAGAACATGACTGACTCTCCTCGCGACTTCAAACCGGATCACGACCTAATATTATACTTACGCTGATAAACATTTCATTGATATAAATATTTTTTTAACAGTTAAATGAAATCAATTTATTTATTTATTATTATACCAAAGGTTATATTCATTGAATAACAGATTAAAAAATAAAATTGTGAACTTAGAATTTATAGCGTTGTGTACTATTTTTGTCAGCATAATTCGGCTGTTCCAATGGCGCTTCCGTTAATAGCGCATTACTCGTAGAATAAGGCAGAGATTTTGAAAAATAAATCTTAATTGCAGAAAGGGAATAAAGTTAAAAGAACGTAAATATATTGATTTATATATTTAAATATATATCAGAAGTATACCCCTGATAGCGGACGCTATATGTGTATTCAAAATATACAAGGGACAGGTATTACAGGCAGTAAGATGGTAAGATAAAAGACGGGCTGCTTCACACTTCAGTGTGTACAGTTGACCCTAAAACCAATTCCCGAGTAAACCCAAAGTAAACCCCAAGTGGACCCAAATTTTCAAAAAGCAGACCCAGAGTAAACCCCAAAACTAAACTCGGGGTTTAGTTGGGGTTTACTTTGATGTTAGGTTGGGTCTGATCGGTACTGTACTGGCGTGATCCAAGGAGGACTGTCGTTGGAAATGGTGAATTAAGAAGTAGCCCTGGTGACTATATTCAACACGTTCGTAAAAAAAAACAACGTGCACAAAAGGTAGCTAGAAAACATTTAAAGAAACCTTTTCAAAAGAGAGAGCAGTCAGGACTAAAGAGAGAGCGCGCATACAGATGAATAAAATGTCCAGACTATGTGGCAGAGAAGGGGAGGATGGAAACTCAGTACTATAAGGGTCATTTGTCTCCGTAAGACTTATCATTTTATTGCAATTTATGCAATTATAGTGCAAATTCTTCTTCCGATCTTAGGCGACATACATTGACGAGCGAGAAGGGTTGAAATGATGAGCGTGGTGAGTTCTTTTTTAACAACGTGCGTTACTCACAGAGAAATGACCATTCATAGCGGTTCATGCTGGCAGATTATATACCTCTGAACAGGGAGGAATCGACAGACCGTTAGGAGA
Organism: Magallana hongkongensis; assembly: GCA_016163765.1. NCBI lineage: Eukaryota > Metazoa > Mollusca > Bivalvia > Ostreida > Ostreidae > Magallana > Magallana hongkongensis. The sequence continues at coordinate 50,482,929 of WFKH01011926.1, read as the reverse complement.
CGAGTAAAATGCGTAGGTCAGATGCCGAGTGAGTCTCCAGAGGCCCGGCTAAGGAAGCTGGGCCATCCCTTGCTACCCTGATCTTTGCCATTGCTGAAGACTTTCTGGATCAACTCCTAGGAAGTGTTGACGATATAGAAATTCCAGAGCACCATAGGACTGAAGTCGGGACACAGATAAATACCACAGGAGAAGTGACACTGCAAGGGGTGATGCGAGCGGTGGAGCAACACCAGACTCTGGTCGTGGCGAAGCTGGCGGGACTCAAAAGGGCCGCGGGAAGACTGCAGGGAGTTTCGAGACCACCAACTGGGGCGGGAACAAGGAGATGTTGGCGCCGTTGATCAAGAGGCATGAGGCTCAACAGGGAAAGCCATGACAGATCACATGATGGGAACAGACAAAACATCGACTTCGTAAAATGGACCACTTTTCGGAATTGTATGAGATTGTGTTAAATGGATCTGTGATAAATGATATTCCATAAAAGTGAATATAATGGACTTTAAATTTAAAATTGATATGTGTACATGATAGCAAAAGGCCTTATTTACGAAATATTACATATTATTAGAATGTATTACTTGATCATTGTACATTTTAAGGTAGACAGTTTGACCTGAATGTGTAAATTTGACATTTGTTTAATCCAAGTCATTTGTGAGGCACATATTTTGAGAGGGGATGAAAGTTACAGTCGAGTGATTTGACAGATTGGTTTTTACAACGGAATTCAGGCTTTGGAATTTACTGGAACTTTACTAGTGTTGGAAATTGATTAGGAAATTAGGTTCAAGGGATAAAGTTTTAGTGTTGGTTTTAACTTTCATCAAGGAGGTCTGGGAGAGTTTGAGGGTAAGGGTTTTAAACTTTGGAGTTTATAGTTTTCCAAAATATGAATTGTTGGAGAAATTGGTTATATACAGATAAAGTAGGTGACTAGACTAGAGAGGGGCTGATAAGAAAATATTAGTGACTTCCTTAGAAACTGCATTGTAAAAATACTTTATAAGTAGAGAAGGAAAGCGGTCATTAATCAATCTACTGTACATCTGTTGTAACGATTATTAATATATTTGGGTTTATTTTTATTTACTGAAGTGGATCTTTCCTCGTTGTCTCCCTCCACAAATCAACGCCACCAAGAACTTACAGGTAAGAACGATATCTCTATATGTTTTGCGAAAGAACAAGGAATATATTTTTCTCTATCTTTTTTAAAGCACACCCGTCACTCATCAGTCGCCACTACAGGTAATTTTTTTCCCCATTCATTTACAACATTTTGAGATTGTCAAATGCATCAACTGCAAAGAATTACATGAACTTTCAATGCCACAAAAATGGATTCCAAAATAAAAGACATTAGACAGTGAACATGTTCCTTATCATACTGTAAAACGAGAAAATTTGGCGCATACGTATTTTAGCGCAAATGCATGTGCCAATACATTGGCGCAATTAAATTTTAGCGCACGCACATTTTATTTAAAAAAAGGTTAAATAAAATATGTTCTTGTTTGAACCATGGTTACGTTCAAATTTAATTATTTGTCACTCAAGCACGTAAACACAACGATTTTGATTTCTAACTTGCCTACATGGTAAACTGCTGTTAAGAACAATATTAAATTAGTTTTGTTCAAAACGTCAGTAAATAGATACAAAACTACAATTATTGCCGATGATGTGTAAGTTTTTGCTGGTAAACAAGGTTGAGTTATCGGACTTTCAATCCAACGTACCGACTAAGATAACACTAGAAGAGTTCCGAAACTAAAGTGAGGGAAATCGAATGCTAACAGTAAGTTTCCAATGAGCGTATCTTTTTCACAGTAGTTTTAAATTAAAATAACACAAACGGAGGTATCGTCTAATTATTTTTAAATCAACTAATCAGAAAGCTAGAAGTTAATCAATTATGGATTGTCAGCGTGGACAATCGACACGCTTGATCACGTTTTGACCTCGAGGCACTAAATGGAAGTGACACGGGGAGAAGCCCAGTTTTATAGGTGCTAATGATAGTTAATGATAAGCAATAAAGTTATATTAATTTTTGGCAGAGCTTACTCCATTACTCATGCTGTTTACCTGTGTAATTGTGTAGTGTACACAAACAGAATTGACCGTTCATAATTACATGTAAGCGCACACTTTTAGGATTAGGAAGACTGAAGTTATTGTTTTGTAACTTAAAGATATTTAATACAAATTGAAAATCGTTGGCGCACTACTAATTTTAGCGCTCAAGAGCAGTTGCGCCAAAGGCGCTAAAATTTGTAGTGCGCCATATTTTCTCGTTTTACAGTAATCAGATACTCCATGAAAGAAGATGGAGGAATAATAATCTCAGAGTA
>WFKH01011926.1:50414491-50426991 GCA_016163765.1 Magallana hongkongensis | reverse complement strand
AATGATAAAAAAGATAATTTCCTGGTTGTATTTTATAGTCTCTATAACATTCCATCCTCTCATGTGACTTAGAGAAACACACGTATACTATTTTAAATTCTATGAGTTAAATATTCCAAGTCTTCACTAGAAATATTCATAATTTAAATGCCCGCCAAATCTGTGCATTCCTGGGCTAAAATACTGTGATGTCATACATTCCACAGACTGACCAAGTCTGTGCTAAAAATACTCAACATTCTTGTGACGTCACACATTCCAAAGACTCGCGAGTCTGCGAGTCTGTGCGACGAGCCCTAGTTTGATACTACTCTGATTTATTCCCATGATGATTTTCAGTCCAAAGAAAGCTTTCATTACTGGGCTAGTTGTGGGATACCAATTGGAATCGCGGGAACATTTTCGAGTCATTTCCTGTTCTGCATTTCTGCTCGTCTCCTGAGCTGCGGTTTCAAAGAAATCTTCGTTTACCATTAGATAAAAGTACTTCAACAAGTCATCGTCCGGCAGTAAAGTATGATCTGGCCCTACTTGTTCCGTAAATGGTGCCATGTCTACTGGGTGGAGATCGTAAGACCAGAAGTCATCATCAGTCGCCTCTGTTTGTTGGCTGTCTGGCTCCATCGATGACTCTGTTTGCTGCGTATCATCGTCACTGTCTGTATCCGATGAAAATTCATGCTCACTAAATAGCTGGAGATCCGACCCCTCAGACAAGGCATCACTATCGTCATCCGATGAGCTGTTCTCCATTTCTACTCTGTCAAACTCGGAAATCCCGCGCTTGTTCAATGTTTACATTGTAGCGTAGTAACAAAAAAAGGAGATAAATTCTTCTTGTTGTAATATCATCAAAAAGACTTGATATCAGATGAACGTATTTAATAAAATGTTGACAAAATATATTTGATTATAAGAAGCAGTTACTAGCTTGATCCATTTTAGTTTTTTAAACACAAATATAAATACCTAATGCAATCGATACTAGCCTATACTGCATTGTTGAAAACTAAAAATAATACATGCATAACGTATTGAAGCCCGTATATAAATATGTTCTTCTAAAAACCACATGAAAAATGTATAAAAACATTAAAGATGATATAATAAGTGGTGAATGACTCCTTTACTTAATATTAACGGGAATTTAAAAAAAAATCGGTGCTTTCGAGCTGTAACAGCCGTCCTTGTCCGACAATGCGCATTCAACATGAAGCTCTAAAAAATCATTTTAAATTTTAACTATGATTTATTTTTTTTTCAGTTAATAATTATTTTTTTAATCACTCATGTTTTCCTGAGAATTTGTATTTTCTTTTGATATTTAGTTCTTAATCATACGATATAAAATAAGCGAATAATTCAACTTTAAATACATGTATTATCAAAGTGCGTCAAATGCGCCAATGGGGGTTAAAGGGTAAATTAAATGGCATCCGACCTGTGTCTGCAATTTAACTTTCAAAACAGAACAAAAGTATAAGTACGAATGTTCACTTTTAATATATATTAATAACTAACAGACGTCTGTAATGGTAAAACGCATTAATATTTTTTTGTAAATAGATAGCAAGTAAAACAACTTTTGAAAATTGTGTCTCAAGGTAGATTTAGTATGCTATAATGTAGAAGTGTTTAGCATAACTTTAATTGTTCAATATTGAAGATGATATTAAGGCACGTGCTATTTCTTTTTGCAATGAAAGAATCATCGTATTGTTGTATTCTGGTATGTGATTTCATTTCCTGGTATGTCAAGTTCTTGATAAGTTGAATTTTCACCGATTTTAACAACAGTATCTGTGTAGTACATTGACTTCTTTGACCACGACAAAAAATCTCGAGATATAGACACCTTCTTTGTATAAATCCCCCTAGAAAATAATTTAAGTCTCTGAAGTTAAAATAAAGTAAAATGTAAAGTAAAACTATACAACTAAAAAGCAGATAACTACATTTCAGAAAAAAAAATAGATAACGTGTTCTTTTTAAAACGAAAAAAAAAGATTAATATGTAATTACAAGGATGGTCCAAAAATAGAATACACAAGGGGCGTTGTTCAGTAAATCGAAGATAAGGAAGATGAAACCTATGCCAAAAGGGGTTCAATAATTTTCATTCAAATTATGTTTTGAAATCAAATACTGTTCGAGATTAAAAAGAGTCGATGAAAGCATGCATTATCATAAATTCGACATGAGGCGCAATGTCAAAAACAAAAAGTAAAACTCAACATGAAATAAAATTGCGAGGAAAAGTACTTTGCTTATGAAAACATATGAATAAAAATATATTTAAATTTGTAATTAATCATAATATTTACCAAGAAAATGTGCTGGCTAAAACGAAATTTTAATTATAATCATATCGCGTGTTGTAACAACTTAAAGTAATGACTAGTAATAAATGACGAAGTCTGTGTTTAAGGCGGCGCAGCAGTAACTGTTAAAAGGTTGTATAGACCTTGTAAGTAAATGAAATAAACAAATTGCATTAAAAATGCATTATGTTGATTAGAAGTCTGACAACATTGAAAATGTTCGGACGAGTAAGAAAAAAAAAATAAAACCCCGGCCAATAGATATGGACATCAAAATGCTGAACCACACATTTCGGTAAGACGGACGCAAATAGTACAGTCATTGAGAAAACATTGAAGTCAAATGAACAGATTTTAAGTGTGTTCTGTCTACGTTTTTTGGGGGGACAACCATCGTATAAACTAAGAAATTGAAGATGTTGACGTAATGAAACCTGTTTTGTTTTAAACTTAATTACATTATAATAATACCTGAATAATAAACAGACACCACTGATAAGAACAAAGTTGATAGCAAGCGACACTAATAATCCAACTTTCCAGCAGGTCATACTCGATTCATTTTGATTCAACATTACAGGTGCTGTAAAAGGAACACTATGTTAATAATTCTGTCAATTATTTATTGATATCATTATAGTAAGTTGATTTAAAAGAAATGAAAATCATTACTATTTACCTTTATCACACTGTCCATCATAGAACCCGTCTGTACAACATAAAAGGCATCGTCCATTAAATCTGTCACACGTCTGATTGTAGCAGTGGGGATTGCAAGGGTACCGACAGTTTTCTCCATAAGACTGGAAACATGCTATAATAAAATACAAAACATAAAAACATATTTGGTCGAATAATTTGAATAAATATGATCACAATTTTTATATTATATTTTGATTTATACATAAGCAATATGTGCAATTTCAAATATAACATAAACAAAATTGAACAAACTAGCTGTTTTGTTGCATTTTAATTATCAGCAAAGTTAAACAATGATTCTAATGAGTTTAATACAATTATATTTTTCTCTTTTTTTCTTTAAAAAAGCCAACAACTCTTTCTGACATCTATGGGCACTTGATTGCGAAAAAGGTCTTTAATTGGGAAAATATTGATGATTTTTTAAATTCGGAAAGGGTCTGGTAAAGGGACCCCCCCCCCCCCCCAAAAAAAAAAAAAAAAAAAAAAACCGGGAACACCCCCGATGATTGAAAAACTGTGTTAGTTGCATGTACAAGTATTTTGTTGACCAGGCAGGGTAAACTTTTATTGTGTAAAAGTCTTTTGTAAATGACCATTCTGTCCAATTCTGCTGATCATGTCACAATACGTTCATTCAAGACAATCTCTAAACCATATTCTTTTTGCTTTTCGTGTCATTGCGGATCAAATGGTATATAGGTTATGCCCCCTTTGAGACACTCGGGCTATTCATAACTTGAAATAATCAAGTATTTCATCTCATGTAATAACTGACCAATACAGGTAAATCCTAGCCCGATGATTGCCCTGCTTTGTTTAGGAGACTTTATAACTGTCCCGATTGCATACCAGTATACCATGTTATTTATCTTAAAGATTAAAAGCCATTTCCAAAATCTATATGTTGATCTTTTTCTACTGTAAAATGTAAAAGGAGACTCTGAATCCTTTGAACCAGGTTTGATGGGGTGGAAAATAAACATAAAATTTAAGCCATTAATTGTCAGTCTACTACAGTTATTGCCGAGATCAAAGAGATGCCGCGGACATTATAAACACAATAATATATACACAATAAAATGGTTTCTTTGGTGATTCATTCGGGATATGAAGGTAGCGACATTGCAGAAAAAATACACAACCCGCGTTAGCGTGTTATGCAATTTTTTTCCTTCAATGATCGCTACCTGGATAACCCGCATGAATCATTAAAGAAAGCATTTTATTGTTTATATTAACATCTTTCTTTTAACTAATTAATAAATTGATCGTAAAAAGTAAGTAAAATTCACCAAATTACTGTTAATGTACATAAGTACGTAAGCTAAAAGAAACAGCCAAATCGTCTCCTGTGAGACTCTGAGTCCGACATCATCATGATTATATTATGCAGTCCGTGATTTTTCTTAGGTAGTTGTACGTCTCGATCAATCGATAAACAGGGCGTGTCAATTTCAGTCACGTCACTTTCTTGTCAGTTTCAGCCGCTGTAGATTTCGACCAATCGATAAACGGAGCGTGTAGATTTCAGTCTGGCTGTTTCTATAGAGCTATGAATTAACTATAAGTTTCCGTAAAAAAGAGAGGGAATAATACCTGGTAGATGTAAATAATCTATATACCACGAACGTCATCAATAAATTATTAGATCTTAAACACATACCAAACTTGAGTCGATCATGAGTTTCTAACTTAGAAACTTGCTCTTCAAAATAAAAAAAAAACCCTGATAACACCGGTTAGTGTCCATTAGAGCGATTTGTATTCCCTTTAATGTTTATTTTAAAGAGCTAACCGCGGCAGTTCCAAGACCTTCCCCCAACAATTTTTCACTGCTTGTTCGTCCAAATAAAAAGAAAATAATCAGTTAATTATTTAATTCATCAATCTAAATTAATAAAAAAAATCATAAATAATATAAGTGTGTATTTCATTCATCGAAAAAATATATCGTCTGCATTCGATTCCGATCGATAGTCTGCGATCGATGTACTTGTAAACAAACATGCCGATGTCATTACTAGCAAAACCTTTAGGGTTACGCTTAACAGCCGTCTCAACCAATCAGATTCATCTCACTTGAAAGTATGCCTTACTTCATCCCTCTATAGAGAGCGGCTTTTATATTTCTAAACAACATTTCTCGACCTGTGAGGTTATTCTGTAACATTCACGAAACTCGTACTTTATTTCTTAAATAAATTTAACTTGAATAATAGTTATTGATCCCCTGTCAAAGAGAAAATAAAGCTTCTGATCATAAGTCATTAATCATTTGTCAATTATGCAAAGAGTTAATGTATAAACATTTTTTTAACAAGTTCTAATTTTTTTTTCCGACAATAAATCATATTTTGATTTTAATAGATCATTTGAAAATTATGAAAAGTGTTAATGTAAGGGAGTTAAACGTTAATTTTGTTGCTACTATTTCACTACCAGGATACAATTTATTTTTTTAACCTTGTTGCACATCTAAAGGACAGCCCCTATCATATCCCAAGATGTGATGTGGCCATTCAATAAATCATAGGAGGAGTTTTGGGAACTGGATTTTTTAGGAGTGAAAAAGGTCAATTTTCTGCTTGTATTTGACTTCCAGGATGAAATTTATTTTTTTAAATTCTATTGCTATACTCTAGGACAGCCCTCATCATAGCCCAAGATAAAATGTGGCTATTCATTAATTCCTGGGAGGAGTTCTGGGAAATTGGTTTTTAAGGAGTGAAACACGCGAATTTTCTGCTACTATTTAACTCCCTAGATGGAATTTAAATTTAATAAACCTTATTGTATATCTATAGGACAACCGATATCATATCTCAAGAGATTACATACGTACTGCATAAACTGTAAAGTAGTTTCAATAACCAAATTTTTTGCCAAAAAACGTCATTTATTGTTGCCAATTGATCGCCGTGATAAGAGAATTCTTAAACCTGATTGAACATCAACATGGCACTTCCAGTCATATTCTAGTAAATCATTAGGCTACTTTAAAAATGTTGTCGTTTTTGAGACCAGACTTATTGTAAAAAAAAACTCATTTGAAATTTCTAAAACTTTTTTTGCATCTATAAGACAGTCCAAAGCACATTCCAAAAGTTGATTTGTCTACTGATGAAAATGAAACTAGAGTTCGAGGAAGCATTTTTTATGTAAAAAAACGTCAATTTTTACTAGTTATTTGACCCCCAGGACTACCAAAGTTCAGTTCAGTTTGTTAGTTTATAAGATATAAGAGCAGTTTGAGAAAGTAAAACGTGACAGGGTAACAACAATATACTCCACTTTCCGTCAGTTATTTAAATAATTAAAACTAGTAGGATTATATACATATTAATATCCTGCACATAACAAAACAAAAAGAGAAAAAATGCCTTGTTCACACAGAGTTCCTGTCCATCCAACTTCACATCCTCCGTCACACTGACCAGTCACGTGGTTACAGGTGGCGTTGTCTTTACAATTTCCCGAACACTGGAGTCCACAACTGTCACCGTACCATCCTTCTGTGCATTCTGTTATATGGATAACATAGGAAAACATCATTATATTATTATCGTTATTATAAAGGTACACCTACTTGTAATTCTTTCATTATTTTATGATTTTAAAAGGAATATTCAAACATTTTCTAAATAAACAACATACTAACTTGTTAAGATATCAGTTTTTTGTAAAATATATTCTCCGCAAAACATTATATTAGCATGAATAATTATTAAATAACTAGATAGAGGTGAAAATCTAGTTATTTATATTACATAACTATAATTGATACATTCTCTTACTTGTATCACAATTCATTCCAATCCATCCAGATTTACATGAAGAGCATGTTCCACTTTGTATATGACACGTGTTGTCTTTACAGTTTGTGGGACACGATAGATTACAGTATCGACCATATACCCCACGTTCACACTCCAAACATACTCCACTTTGTATGTTGCATATGTTGTCTTTACAGTTGTTTGGACACGATAAGTTACAGTTAGGGCCATATACTCCATTTTCACAGTCAAAGCAAGCTCCACTTTTTATGTGACATGTGTTACCTTTACACTTGAGTGGACACGTAATATCACATTTACTGCCATAAACGCCAAACTGTTTACATCCTATTAAAATTATGAAATAAAAGGATTCAAGATTCAAGATTCCAAATACGAGATTCAATAGTTAAACTAAATAATCAAATCATGGATCTAAAAACTTCTATCCTCGATTGCGACATCATACTGGTCTAATTAAAGATCACCGAGCATGCTCTTACCAACAACAAAATATTATATCAATTGTAATATAATGGTCATATAATTGTAAAATGGATTTTATTGAATTATCTTATAAACTTTATATGAATAATTAGTGATAAGATTGTGTGTTTCTCGAATCGAAGTTATTTTGCTCGCAGGTGTGTATTTTTCAAAGATAAATTTTATCCCGGAGTGTATTCGCCCTGATTGTGTAATTATGAGATTTTAGCTGCATGTATAAAAAAAAATCAATGATAAAAACAATCTATCAAAATAAGGACTATAATAAAGTTCAGACAGCATCATTTAATTTACAAGTTTTAAAAACCATTGAAGATTTAAAACCTCAACTACAAAAATCCAAATACGCAAAGTGTTTTGTAGTTTATCAATGTTATGAGAGAGAGAGAGAGAGAGAGAGAGAGAGAGAGACTAAAAAGTGTGAAATACCGGTATGTATACATTAGTTTGTTTTTGTTTTTGTTTGTTTTTGTTAGTTTTTGGGTTTTTTTTTTTCAATTTCAGTAAAAATAAGCAATTGGGCGCAAATGCACGATAAATTATTTTGAGATAATAAAAATAACACGTAAACAGGTGTAACAATCACATATATCAGGTTAGCTTTACGGCCCTGTAGTTTAAAACCGGCTGGGTAATACCCACAATTCTATATAGCACGTGATCGTGTGTGTGACTTTGTAGAATCGGGCGATTTTTCCCAGCTGTGCCACCCCTGCGAATGTTTTCTTTATCGTTGTTATGTATGTAATAAATCAAGAGGTGCTCGAATGAAAGTTCACGAGACTTCCCCGAGATTTGTTCAGTTCCTGTGAAATTTCGAGCGGAAGTATAAGTGTTCGGATGATATTCTCAAAGTACGTAAGTACTGGTCGTTTTTCATATCATATCCTACTTTGACACATGAAAATCTATTAAGATAAATGTCTCATTTCATCATCCAGCGGTTATTTAAACTAAACGATGATATTCACGGTTAGGAGTTATCGTCCGTGTTCTACCACTCTACACGTGGTTGAAAATATAAACACTGGATTGGTTAATAAAATCATAGCCTTGTTTGGTGCTTTTGGTATGCAATACCATGCTTTTTAAAAAATGAATGGGTGTCTGTTTTGTATTTAAACTTAGTATATCTAGCCATTTTCAAGGAACATTCTGCATAAAATAGTATAGTCTGTTTCACTACTGATGCTATTATTAGGTCAGGCGCGGATCGGAAATTAATACATAGGGGGGATCGCTACTAAGCATGTTAAGCATGTTGCAACAGCAGAAAAAAAACCCCTATATTTTCTATTGTCACATTTATTTATAGAACTCATTTTTTCCACCAATTAATGAAGATAAAGTTTAAAATCAATAAACATCTATATTTTATATTTGATTACAAGTACCTAGATTCTAGGAAATGGACTATAAACACGAGGGACGATTTTTACAGCGAAACTGAAAGGGTCAAATAAAACCACGTGGTCTAAATTTAAATGACAATAACATTCGTAGGGGTGTGTGTGGTCGTGTTGGGGCGCACAATTTATCTACTAGCATGTATATGCATATAGCTGCTTGACTTACCTCATAACACGGACACGAAATACAAACCATGGTGAGTAATGCACAGTGCATTCGATATGTATTCTTGTTATTTTTGCATATAAAGTAAAACTTTTTCGTTTAACCTATTTCTAAATATAGCTTGGCTAGCATTCACAAAACTTACCTGTGTCTTTCACTCAGGTGTGACAGTAGAGAAGTTAAAAACCCATTCTCTTTTCTATCGATAACTTTAAACACCTTTTGTATTTGTTTTTTTTTTGTGTCTCCTTTTAAACGTATTTTTCTACTGTGGAGATATTTTTTGGTAAAATGAATTAAATGTGTTGGGCGGAAGTGAGTTTCCGGAAGTGGAAGTCATATTAGTTTAAACTTTGTTTACATGTTACCATGTATATGTATTTTAATCAAAATAGACAGCTATTAGATATTATATACCTATTAATATAATAATGTTGCCTATTGCTGTTGCCTACATGGATTTATATATACCGTGTTTATTGATACAGTTGATTTATTAGTGTTGAATTTGCAGCGTTGTGACAGTGGTCGATGAGCATGATGTAACACACGATAGGACTTTGTTTCCCTACCACGCCACACCACAACCAGTTCTAGGACTACAGCCACAAACATAGTGATGAGGGTGGACTTGTGAATGTCATAATTGAACCATCAGCGCAGGCGTCCGTATCTAGATGTCGATAGTTGAGATAAGTGGAACCCTATAGTGATAGTACTAGAGGGCAAGAAGTTTTCTTGTGAACGTTAGGCAACATTGATAATATAAACATTACTGTCTAAGTGTGTTTGACAACTGATCATGAATAGTTAAAGATCATTTCGCTGTTTAGAAATTGTTAAGAAGGGAGTTTTTTTTTCATTATTTTTTATTATTTATGTTTAAGCATTTAGTTTTAAACGAGAGTGAGTGTGTGAGATAGGGTGAAAGGGAGTGAAAATTTGTAAATATTTTCTATTGATTTATTTTCCTGTAAATAAGTTCATTAATTGAAACTATCTCGTGTTATTTGGAAATCGCATTTTTTGTGCAAGCAATTTCTCCGAGTTTGCTCAATTGATTTTCATGAAACTTTCAAAACCGATTGATTTTTTTCTTTTGAACTTTATACATTTTTTTTCAATTTGTTGACGTTACTTCCGTTTTTGAGTTATTGACGTTGAAACGATTATAAAATGTCTGTTTATCCTGGAAACTCCTCCCACACTGTAAAATATATCAGTTTTAAAAAAAGTTTAAAAAAAAGGGATTAAAGACAAGAGATTTTAGATGTGTCAAAGCTCGCCTGCACCTTTAAATTGAGATTTAAAAAGTCGTGTTCTTTTTCGTTTCGTGGTTTTCTTTGTTTTTCTCTTTTATTGAAAATATTTTGTATTGCAAAATAAATTCATATTCGAAAGAGCTTTCCTTCATTGTTAAGAAAAAAGGGATTGTCCCTCAAATTAGGGATCAAGAGGGATCTAAAAAGTCTTTCAATCATAGCCCTTTACAGAGGAATATTTTGAAATAGATAATGGAAGCAAAATGTTCATCTAACAGTTACTAACCCATACAATAAAAAATGTGTTACATATTAAGGGGATGTTAATCCAAAATTGAGACCATTTATATCTCAAAAAAGGAAAAATATTTTGAAATGCATTATAGAGGACAATATGTTCAGAGTGATGTATTCAACTTTATGCAACCATCAAAATTTCATTAAACAGTCCTAATAAGGAGATAAAGATTTGTTCTTTAAAACTTTTTTTCAGATATCTCAATAAAGGAAAAAAAACAATCGTTGAACAAAATGTATTCAACGTCAGAAGACCTCTCATTTGATATCAAGACACGAGAAAAGCTGTCAATGTGACAGCAAACCGGGTTTTTTTTTAATAAACAACTTCCTATCTTGAAAATTGAAGGAGGGGTTATCCGTACAATATGGGTACCCTATATGCAATTTTCTGCGAGAAAATGACTAAGTTCAACAGCCGAAATTTTTTTCATAAATTACCAGAAATCAAAATTCTAGCAAAATGCACATTTCTGATATACGTACAATTGATCTGCCAAACAACAACTTCCTATCTTGAAAACTGTAGAAGGCGTTATCCGTACAATAAGGGTACCCTTTTGGCAGCCGCCTGCCCGCCCGCAATTTTCATCATTTCAATAACCGGATTTTTTCGTTGGAAAACCCAGTTTAAAAACGGGCTGATCTCTCAAATAACACGGGTATGATAAGCCAACTCTCAGCGATCGATTAAGTAAAAATTCCCCTGATCGATATAACGTCACAATAAGCAGCATGATGTCATAATTTACTCTGAAACATGTCAATTTTAACTTTATCTCTGGTCCAAATTATAAAAACTGTAGACGTAAAATGTCACTAGGAACTTTTCTAACTGAATATTTCTCCAATTTCTCTCTATTACGTATAATTAACACTGATGACGTCACAAGCATGTTTAACAGAGAAGATCGATGTCGGGAGACAAATCATCGAAATGCAGTGTGAACAAAGCCGATATAAGACTTATTTAATACAGATACCCAAGATTTAGATAATTGTCAGTTAGGATATAATCAGGATAATACAGTCATGGACATTTTGTTTTACCAGCGAGTGTTAAAAGGTAAGCAGATAGACATTTATATGGCTTTACCAGCCTTTGCTCTGTCAGTGTGTACAAAAAAGTCAAAAGTGTAACACTACCCCGAATATTATGAAAGATGAATTTGGCAAATATCGAAAGCAAATGTCCTAAAATACTTGAAAGGTGCCACTAGAATCATTATACCCGCACTTTCTAAAGAAAGTTCGGGTATATTGTTGTTGTCCTGTTCCGTCTGTCCGTCCGTCCGTCCGTCCGTCTGTCCGTCCGTCTGTCACGTTTTACTGTCTCAAACTGCTCTTACATCTTATAAAACATCTTATAAAACCAGCAAACTGACCTCTTGGAGTTTGATTTGGGGTATCATGTTGTTTTGTAAAAAGGTTTCAAAAATGCTCTGCTAGTCCTGGGGGTGAAATAATTGGTAAAAAATGACGTTTTTTCACAAAAAAACCTTCTTCCTCGAACTCCTCCTACATTTTCAACAATAGACAAATCATTTTTGGAATATGTTTTGGGGTATCTTATGGATGCGCAATAAGGTTTCGGAAATTTCAATCTTGCCCTGGGGGTCATTTGGTGGCTGAAAAATGACGTTTTGTTTTTTTTTTACAAAAAATTTGATTTTAAAAACGTTAACATTTTTTGCAGTCGCCAAATGATCTTCTAGAATATGATTGGGGATGTCATTTTGAAGTGTGATCAGGTTTCAGAAATTTTTTTTTCAACACAGGGATCAGTGGGCAACAAAAAACGACTTTTTTTGGCAAAAAAAGTATGGTTCCCTAAACTCCTTTTACAACTTTTGGAGTAGCTCTGTCATCTCTTGGGATATGATTGGGGCTGTCCTATAGATGTGCAATAAGGTTTTAGAAATTTTAATTTCATCCAGAAAGTCAAATAGTAGCAGAAAATTGACGTTTATCACTCCTAAACAAAACCTACATCCCAGAACTCCTCTTATGATTTAATGAATAGACACATCATATCTTGGGATATGATAGAGGCTGCC
>WFKH01011926.1:50386094-50400795 GCA_016163765.1 Magallana hongkongensis | reverse complement strand
AGACCTCCTCGTTGCTCGCAACGAGATCGTGTCTAGTTCTTCTTCTTCTTCTTCTTCTTCTTTCTCGCTCTGAACTTGTCCGTCGCCTTTCTCAGAGATGGCTGAACAGAATTCTACAAAACTCTAGGATATGATAGGCCTGCATATCTAGTTGTGCACGCCGGTTTGATTTTTCTCATTTGGGGTTGGCCAACCACTTTCTTGGGGGGTCAAAAGGGTGTGGGGTCTAACATAGAACCCTATGGGAAAAATCGTAGACTCTATTGTGAATGGTTATAACTTAAAAACGAACAGAGATAATTGCAAAGGATTTTCAGAATCATATATTGACTATTATAGGCAATATATGGGGTTTATTAGATCTTACCCCTGGGGTCATCCCCACCCCCCAGGAATTAGAAATGACCAAATATCTTGAAAACGGTTGAGATCCCTACCCCTAAACCATATATCTTCTTGTTCCTTGTGTTAAGGGGAATCAAACTGTGTGTAGGTCATGGGCCCCGGGGGTAGTCCTGACCCCCCTCAAACAGGAAGTGCCCAAATATCTTGAAAACGGTTGAGACCCCACCCCTAAACCATGTATATTCTTGTTCCTTACATTATGTCGGTTCACCTGATATATAGTAAATGACCCCTCGGGAACCTCATTAAATTTCACAAATAGAAATATTCCAGTATTAACTTTTTTTGTCTGTAAAGTTTGACCCATGTTGGTCATCCCTACCCCCAATGATGGCCTCGTTCGTTTGGGAGACTTTATAATCGCCCCGATTATAATTACATCTTGTTGAAGTTATACTATTTATTGGAAATACTCAGGTTTTTAAATAATTTACTACTTCATACTTTTTATGTCATCAAAATGCTTCTATTTTAGCCTTTTTTAACAATCTATCACCAGTTTGTGTGTTTATAGTTTTCTTTTTTTTTTGTTCTTAGCAGTGAAATGCTTGTTTTTTAAACATGTATTTGAGGTGCCAAACTACTGCTGTTCAATTGTAACAACGGCTGGCCAAACAAATCAAAGTTGTATATTTAAACTTGTGGGTAAATAAATATTTTTTATTCCAAATTTCTCTTCTTGTATAAATTTATTATCAATTTTTTTTTTTTAAAAAAACTTGGATATTAAAGATATGCTTAATATTTACAGAGAAGAAGAAAATAAAATTTTAATGACTTGATATTATTTACATGTAGAACTAACCAATATTCATCTTTTAAAGGAACTGTGTCACTTCAAATACTTTTAATAAGTGTAAGGATAGACAAATTGCAGATCAGACTCCTTTAACACAAATTGTGATACTAACTTTTATTATGAAGTACAATTGTCCTACTTCTAATTGGCTATGTCATTTACGTTAATTTCTTGCACAGTATGAAAATCTAAAGTCACCTTCACCCAATGTTGATACAAATAATCACTGGCCATGCGTCTATAAAACTCTAACGGTATGTTATCTAGCATTAGAAGTTCGTCCAGGTGCTCTATTGTGGGAGAATAAAAAGCACAAGGGTTTTCAACAAAAAATCATTGTGCGGCACGACAAAAAGTCGTCATAAATCTAACAAAATCCTTTAAATAGTCAAGCACAACTACGAGATCTTCTTGTTTCTTTGGTAGTGCTTTTAATTCCCACAACCTCGAGAAGTATCCTTGTACATACACGTAACTTACTAAATTTAAAAGTTGTTCGGCTTTAGCCCACGTCGTCTTGCATAGTCCGACTACGCATTCTCTTTGGTGAACACATCTTCCTCTAAGATTGTACAATGTGAAACACTGACAAAGTTCGTAAGAATCAATGCGTATCTTCAGCGCTATGACATTGTGGATGTACTTCTCAATAGGATTAGCACCATTATGTTCCGCCATGTTACAGATCTTAAGTTTAATACTATTCTTCTCTATCTTTAAATGTCTTTCTACCACTGCTCTATATTCCTAAACGCTAAGTATATATTAAATATAATGTATAGGTCTCGGTGATATTTAATGAATTAAAGTCAGTCCTAAAAATCGTCCACTAACACTCATTCCTCGTCACTGTTCAAAACCAGATATTTGAGATACTGATCTCGTAACCAAAGGTCATATATACTTTGAAAATAATCCCAAGGTAAACAGCAGGAAGTCCATAATCTTTCATGCAAAGGAATTCCACGACTGATATACAGATCCAACGAGTCGTCCAGCAATAATTCCTCACCTAGCTGTACTATTTCTTCACCTAGTAGATCTTGATTTTGGTATTAAATTTCTTGAGCTAAGAAACAGAACCTGGTTACGTACTTGTCCGCAACTTCTCGAAGTCCCTGCACACGTTTATATTCATCTACACCTTCGTGGTCTTCTACTAACCATATTTTAGTTTTTGCCCTAAAAAGGTTCATCATGAAAACATGGTCAGCACGATCAAGAAGTTGTCTCATCTTCTTCCACCCACTGACACTTAATCCAACGATACAATTAGTCTCATGCACAGTTCTTCCTCTTATGAAGTACAGTTTCTTACATTTACAAAAGGCAGAATTCTCTAAATTTTGATAAATAGTCCTCTTGACTATAGCTACCCGTGTTACAAACTGAAGAAAACTATCCATTTTTTTCTGAGTTAACAAGTACGTGATTTATTTAAAATTTAAATGTAAATGCAAAACCTAATATAATAAGTTCATAAAATACTCTGCACCTAATAGAATACGTTAATAAAATATTCCGCATTCCTGAGCTAAAAATACCATGGGGTACCCGGGACGTCATACATTCCACAGACTGGAAAGACCCCAGTCTGTGCTAAAAATACTCAACATTCTTGTGACGTCACACATTCCAAAGACTCGCGAGTCTGCGAGTCTGTGCGACGAGCCCTAGTTTGATACTACTAATCAGTTACCTCGCATCGATATGTACTGGTCGAAAAACCCATTCGTTGGTAAGTAAAAAAATATTTGCATTGCATATATTGCAAGAAATTTACTATAAGCCGTCTGTACGATATAAAATACACAAAATTATTATAATGAAAATAATAGAATAACAAAAACCACTTAAAACAACCTGCCACACAGAAAGAGAAAATTGAAAAGAAATACCCCCTAAAAATTGATATTTTTTGTTTTCATTCTCACAGGAAAGGAAGGGTTCAAGAAATGCATGACAAGAACAAGATTTGAAAAATTGCTGCAGTATCTGCATATAAATGACAACCAGGCTCAAGCACCTGCTGGTTCACCGAATTATGACAGGTATCATATGTGATTTTGCTTTGGTTTATTACAAAACCAATTTCTTTTTGTGAGGGATCTTAAATTCTTTTTATATTTCAATTTTTGTTTGCTATTATTAGTTTTTTGTAAAGATTGTAAAGACACATTTATAAAAAAAAAAAAATTAGCAGAAAGAAAAGCGTGTGCTAAAATATTCACATTGAACAAATACTGGAAACAGTAGATTAGATTTAGAAGGGGGTTAAATTTCATATCATTCATTCCCTCTGGTAAAAAAACTTGGTCCCCCAGTATGAGTGATTTTAAACGACACGTGCACTGCACGGGGAGCAAAGTAAAAAAAACCCTGAACAAATGTAAAACTGGATCATTTTATCCTCAAGATGTTTGAAAGCAATATAAATTGTATTTGGTTTTGATTTTCATAGTTTACTTCTATTTACCGTGTTTACATACCATTTTTACTTAGAAAATAACATGAGCAACTAGATGTTAATGACATGTCCTAAGTCACACTGTTGATTTTGATTCAGTGGTTTAGTATTAGTAGAGTCTTGGCATGTCAAGTTTTGGGCCATGGTTTAGAGTCTCGACTGAAACCGAAATTATCAAAACTAGAATACAAAACCACTAACTCGGTGAACAAGTCTATTACATGTATACGCGGATGCAGAAATTCTGTTTGCCGGGGAGGGGGTTGATGGATTCAAAGATCTATATTTAGTTACTTTACTATGTGAACTATATAACTTTGAATTTTTCAAAGGGGGTGTGGGCTTGTAGTTTATATCCCCTCCCCAAATCTACGAGCATTACACATCTTTGTATACATATTTTATTACATTTCAGACTTCATTAAATCAGACCACTTATCAACATGACAAGAGAAAATTTCCAGAGGTTTTTCAAACCAGGGAAGTGTCAAAGTATAGACGAAGGAATCATAAGATACATGTCATGGCGTTTCATCATTGCTCTTATTTTATCTGCTTTCTAAACGCAACTTGTTAACATTAAGCTAGTGAGAGTTGATGCCATATATTTTCATTGTATTTATATTATATGTTCATTCTTCCTTTCCTACTACATTACTTTATCCAGTATGTATAGATTTGCCCATATTATGATTCAATCCTCATATTCTTACAGGTATAAGGGACACTATTATGCCCAGCAGTACACGCCAGGAAACCAATAAAGCGTGGTCTAAAGGTATTTCAATATTTATAACTTTTGTAATCTTCATATATCTTTTTGAAAGCCTTGGATTCCCTGAGTGAATAATGATGCAGTCAAAGTAGGCTAGCACTCCATGATCATTTTGATCTATTTATTGAATCATATTAGTGTAGATTTGATGATACCAATATATACAGTAATGAAACTGAATATCATTGTTTATTTTTAGATTATTTTAAGAGTTTTATTAAAGAAACCCAGAAAATTTACTGACACTTATATTTATAATTGAAAAATATTGAAAAGTAATGTTTTAAGGGATGAAATGCCAAGATTCTTTCTGTTTATTAAATTAAGTTTGATTTCTTATTTTGAAATGACTGAATTTATAAAAGGAACATACCAACGTGCCTCTTACATGCATTCATATTTTTAACAACTTTATAAAAAATCAGAACGAGTCCATCATTCATATGACTTTTTCTTGATCTTTTATTGAAATTTTGAAATTAAGTTAATTCTATTGTTGGTTTTCTTTTAACTTCAGTTGGTTTTCATTTAATTTCAGATATTTCACTTCTATTCCTCGTCTCTAACTCTTAAATCCTATGGTGTATATGGTTGTCGGACTATAATAGCGAACAGGAAAGAGTTTCCCTCACAGCTGAAGAACCCACACCTTCCTGAGAGAGGAGATGCTGAACAAATGGAACATAATAATCTTGTTCCCACCGTAGGAACAATGCTAAACCTGTGCTTAGTTTTTATGTAGTAAAATTATAGGTGTTGTATGTGTAAAAGTCTAGGTTCCGTACTTATCTGTTTTACGTTAAAAAAGCAATTTTTGTGAGAGTTAATATTTTTTTAAATGATTCCAAAAGTATTTATTTTATTTTATTTTTCATATAAATTTAATCTCAGGTTCACATTGCATCTACAACATCTGACCCTCTCGGAGATGGCCCAGCTCAAAGAAGGATTCGGGGTGGTGATGTTTTCATCATACAGCGCCTACCTGCAGTTGAACACTACCAACAACACTACTATGGCGTAGACAGGACACAGCAATACAGATCCAAGTGTCCATTTGGCCGTCCATCCAAAAAGGTTTGGAAGTATCTGGTCAACTACATTTTTGAAATTTCTCTGATCAACACATTCCTTCTTTGTGTTGAAACCCCAGGAACAAGAAAACCAACAAATCATTTTTCTATGGTTGACTGCAACTTGTCTATCGCGGAGAAACTTATTGGTGATTTCTCTAGCAGAAAGCGGGCGCCTTTATGTGGAAGGGGAATTGCAGGCATTAATAATGCTAACATCAACCGGCACATCAGCACAGAGTTGACAAGACCGCGTGGAAGATGCAAATAGTGCAAGAAGAATGGCAGAAGAAGTGACACATTTTTTGGTTGCAGCTTTTGTAATGTACATCTGTGTAGAGGAGCTTGTTTTCAGGCCTATCACATGTGTCATCACGTGCTTAGGGAATAGGTTTATGTATCATGTAATGTCTGTTTATAATTGCATGTGTCGTTCAAATACATGTAATATGCCTCAACTTTATTTGCTGGCTCTAAGCCTTTATCTAATCCACTCAAATGGTTTGAATTTTTTCAACTGTGTTTATGTCTTTCGTGTACTTCTTGCTCATATACTTTTAAAACCTCCTAAATAAGTTATCGAAAAGAAATAAACTATTCATCACTGTGTGTTGTTAACTGTTGCCATGACAACCATTTTTATTTTATGTATTTAATATTTCTTTTGTATATCAAAGCTGATTCTTTATTCATTGATTTTCTTGAAAAATTGATAAAACCTCTTGATTTCTTTCTATTTGAATTTTGTTGTATTCATAATGAGATAATATTATTGGGATACCTTAATTAGCGTGTGGTCTTGTTGCTATTGTAACTATTGTTTCTGAGTTTTCAAGGATGTAAAATTAGAAAATAAATATATCATTGATAACATTAAATACCATATTCTATTATTTTAACTTTTTTAGGTAACAAAAGACACACTTTGAAACTTTACTACAATTGTTTGGTGTTACTTTTATTTTGATCAGAAAATGCCAAATGTTGCACAAAGCCACATAAAAAAACGTGTTTCAAATTGTTTCGTATAGAACTCCAGCTGTTCAATAATACTTTACAATGCATTTTTCTGTAAAATATTTTGTATATTACTTAACGTTCAGCATGGTATCAATATAATCCACTATTCAATGAAAAATCTATGAAAAAGTTTTATTTTATAATTTGAGCCCAAAACGTTGTCAGGGCAACCGCATATTTGACTTTTTAAAATCAAATCTAAAATCTGTAACAAAATGTTTTTTATTCCATATATAGTTATATATGTAAAAAAATATTAGTAATAAGTAAAATTCAATTTTTATTACATAACTTCCTTTTGTTAAATTGTGAAAAGTTCTGCGGGGTTAAAGTGAATGACTTATGTAACCTAATAAAAATGGTGAATTACCTTCATCACAAAGAGGCCCTGTCCATCCCGGATCGCAGGTACAGTTGAATCAATGTCGCATATTTTGTCCTTTTACTGTCGCGTAGACACCTATGTGATTTTTAATTTAATCCGATAATAATCAGTGTAAATGTTTAAGAGCCTCTTTTGACCTATCAGTCGACTTCCACTTCCGCAGTTTTGCAGCACGATTTTATAATAACTGCAGCCGCTGGATGGTACATTTTGGCAATCCATACAGAATAATGTTGGCATAGTCTTGCTACATGTATATTCTGTCCCAAGATATCATCGATTCAAATTCTGCTTATTTACTCGATAATCATAAAAGTAGGAACAATTTCAAAAATTTTCATTTAAACGCCCCCTTTAGCTTATCAGGTTTCAATACATTGCTTAAAATAAAAAAAAAAATCTACAGGGATTTTGCATTGCAACAGACCCGGATGATAACGTTGAACAATTGTGCGAGGTATTCCAAATGACTTCCGGATAAAAAAACAAAACATGTCAACATTTTCCAATACAAATCTCCATAAACAGTGTGTTTCTGTTATTGTGAATTTTACCGAGTGGAAAATGATTATAAG
Source organism: Magallana hongkongensis (assembly GCA_016163765.1). Lineage (NCBI taxonomy): Eukaryota > Metazoa > Mollusca > Bivalvia > Ostreida > Ostreidae > Magallana > Magallana hongkongensis. The sequence goes on along the minus strand of WFKH01011926.1, from coordinate 50,393,296 downwards.
CCAATGGTGTTATCATGAATCTTTCATTTTAGTCTATTTTTCATGCACTTCTTTTTCAGGTATGTGTATGATTTATTAAAACCGTCCAAATGTGCTGCAAAAATATTTTTGGACAGACTTTTGTAACTATGTACTGCACTGTTTGCATGCACCAGTCATCGGTTAGGTAGTAACATTTGCTGACTTCCACATAGTCAAAAGTAAAAGGGAAATAATTTAAGGAGGAATGGGAATTTAAATCAATTAAAATACATAACGACAATATCGCGCGATTTATGAATAAACTAGCGAAATATTAATGATCAAAGTTGGCGTCTAAAAGAAAAGAAATAGACAACAACATTGTTGCAGATAACAGTAATAATAGATATTCATTGGTAGATCTTAATACTTATTTTCAAAATATGCTCTTCAACAAATAGGGTGAGTTAACCATGCATCGGACACATACCTTGGATCGGACAACTTTGGTTAAAAATATACAAATAAATGTGCATGCGCTCATGAGTTGTTTCATATATCCCTGAATTAGAAATAATGAACTTCATCATTATTAAGAATTTGCCAGTCACATTGTCAAAGAAATAGCAATATAGGCATCGTATAATGACGTCAAAAACGCCATCATTAAAAATTTAGTTGCGAAGATTTTACACAAAAGCATTATTTGAATGTTGTGCATTTGATTGTGAATTAGTGAAAATGCACCCTCTACCTAAAATAATTCGAAAGAAGTAATTTTTGAAACAATATTTGATTAAAATAAGTCTTAGAAATTTGAACAATTAATGTCAAGGTCATTTTTGCAACATATATTCATTTCACCATGGATCGGACACAAATTAACCATGCATCGGACAGTTTTCAATGCATGATTTTTTCTAATTATTAACATGTTAAGTGCACATTCCTTTTGATATACTTTAAATGTATAGTAAACTAAAAATTAAAAAAATAATTGATACAAACATTTTTTTCTAGACCACTTAAAATTCGAGTTTTATTGAGACTGCCTTTTTAATCCAAAGTTCTTGTAGGTGCTGGCATGATAAATATTCTATTACTCTTACTCTATTCAGAAGCACTAGTCTAAGTTCCTGACTGTAGATTCGAGGATTTACATTAAAGGAAATCTGAAGAGCAATTGAATAAATTTATTTTTGCGAACCTCTGTATTTTCGCATTAAAACCAGAAAAATTTGTTATTTTTAATCTCTACTGTATAGCTGTCCGATGCTTGGTAAATATTGTCCGATCCATGGTGAAATAGTTCAACACTTCATTAATGTGCTTTATTTTCTACATTTTTAACAATTTCACTATATTTTCTCCAATAATTAAGCAAGGGGAAAACCTGTAGCTTTTAAAACAAGTTTTATTTATATTTGAACTATAATTGACGCGTGATCAAAGAAAAAACCCAAGGGTGTTCGATACATAGTGAAATCGCCATACTTAGAATGGGTAAAAAGATAATAGCTATTGTTTTCATTGACGTATGGAAGTGTTATATTGTTTACTAAGGTATTGTATTTATTTTATGAGTAATTTATTGTAATACTACTCGGTGGTGGTGAAATTTATTGTCTTGTGGATATATTTTGCTAATATCCGTAATTTGTTATGTTAATCAACTTAATTTGTAACATTCACGATCAAATTAAATCCTAACCATAACTGTTTTAATAAATGTAAATATTTAGTGTGTAACATAAATGCAAATGTGTGATTATAACATATTTTTATTTTTCTTAATAGTAAAAAAAGTTTTATATGCATGAAAAAAAAATCTTTAAAAAGTATTGCATTTCTCTTTCTCCTTCATATCATTGATTTCTAGTAAGTATGTAGTATTTCAGGAAAACATTATCTCTAATTAACAGACAACCAATGAACAAAAACGTTTTAAAAGTATGTCTATAATATTGCATATTATAAACTGTAACTGAGTTCACTAGAAAAGATAGTTTTACCTCTCCCCCTTTTGTGAGCTGGCAAATTACCTCTTTTTTTTTTACACTTATTATAAAAATATCATTGGAGCTTATGGTGGAGCTTATACATCATAAGTGCTCCTATAATTCTGACATATACACTTAGTTTTGAATACATTTAATAAATACATTCATATTAAGTTAAATAACATGAAATCATTATAGAGAAACATTCTTCAGACTGCCGCTTCCCAACCAAATGAAGAGTCAAGTGATGGATTTAAACAATGTTCCGGATATGATAGGGAGTTCTCTGAATTGTTTACCCTATCATTTGCAGTGAAGGGCTCAACTTGCAAAGAAAGCTACTAGAAACACCTACAACTGTGCTGTGTGCAAGTGCTTTTGTGCGTTTTGTCAATATAATGTGCCTTGATGTTAATTTTTGACATCCTTTATAAAGTATGTTTGTTTGAATGTTTTAAAAATTGTCTTATACTCTTTTATTTCGCGGGTATGTTAAGGCTGCCCGATTGATTTCACAGTGATGTGTAGAAAGTCACTTGTCTGTACTTCATAAGATATGACGTCATAGTTAACTTTGACGTCACGATCTGCATTCCTTTCGATCGTTTTTAGGGAATGTATCGTAACGTAATAAGTGAATTTTATTGTGCATTATAAGACCGCTTCATTCCTTTACATAGGCGTTGTTGTAAATACTAGTGATACTAAACTCAATATCGCCAATATGGAGTATCAAAAAATCAACAGTTTTAAAGCTTTGTATTAGGTAAGTAACTATTTACAAACTTATGGTTTTGAGACTCCCCCTGCTACGTGTAAACTAATGAATGGTGATATGTATATGCATGTAAAAAACAGCTGGCACAAGTGAAAGATCAATACAATCTTAGTATATTTTACGTGAAAATGGGAGAGAAAATAAGTACCAATGTGAATCTTGCTGGGGGAACCTACCAATTGACCCGATTTTGTGTAAATCGAGCTTAAAAGGTAAAAATGTGCCTAATTTCGATGGCAGTGCGAAATGTTTTGACTATTTTTCCAATAAACGAAATATTTATATGAACCCCCAGCAAAAACTGCAAAATACATTACTTATCGAAGGATTTTTCATAAAAATATTTTTGATTTAATGTCATTATTCACTTGCGCCGATGCGATTTATATAGATTATATACCGTGTTAGGATACGCCTGTCACGTGCTTAAGAAAAATATATGACGTCACAAAATGCATCAAATATAGTGTTTGATATCACTGTTAATTTATGTAATAAAAGTTTAAAGAAAATCGCTCGGTTAAAGTATTTTTTCAATAATTAAAATAGTATCGTTTTTAGGTATAAATTTTGCTTCGGACAGCCTTAACATAGCCGCGTTGTCTTTTTTGATTAATGAACCAACAACAAACGAGTTAAGATGAACATGTTCATCCACTTAAAAAAATCTCACAGATAATGTTCATTTTCAAATCTTAACAATTGTGGCTACAAGTAGCAGCACACATGAAATTATTTCAAACTATTTTGTCTAACGCATTTGACTCACTATAATTCTTAGCAGATAAAGATTGAAGACCCGAGATATAAAGAAGGGGTTAAAATTATAATTTTGCTTTATATTTACACTTTACTATTTTAAAGATTTACAGAACTTGGGAGGGGGGGGGGGGGTATGAATTTTGAAATAGATATGAATTAAACTGCTCCATAGTTCTTGAACCAGCAGATCCAAAGAGTTCATAACTTTATCAAGTTGAGCGGAGAAGTATTGATAATTTATCTTCCATGATTAAATGGTCCTTGTGAAAATCGCAAACAAAATAACAATTCTTAGACCGCAAGAGCAATGTTGAAATGTTCGCTGTGAAACTTCAAAATAACAATTTAACGATAACGAAAACAAAAGATTAATAAAAGTGGAAAACAATATTCAATTACAGTTGATAGCTGAAAGAATTACAGATTATGTCAATTTGAGATGTCTAATCTTTATTCTTTCAACTAGTCAAAACCTAAAGTAACAAAGTATATGAATGTTAATTTTGCAAAAGGTTACACAAAAAAACATCACATTAAATGTAAAGTCTCACTTTTGCATAAAAATATTTTAAAAAGTTTAACTAAAAAGATCACACCAGTTCTGATTTCAGAGAAATTTTATTCCTATAAATGTTCATAATCTTCAATCAAAACTGTTTTTTTTTAAGGAAAAGTCTTCTTTAACGATGCCCCGAACATCATTGGGAACAGGTGGTAGTACCACATCCACTTGAAACAGTCTTTGTCAGACCGACTGTCTGATCTTGGCGGGCCAGAATTCACCTTCTGATGGAACTGTCACCCCGAGATTTGTTATCCGCATGCATGATTAAAAAACATATTGATTGTTTGCATTTTGAATGATGTACTGTTATTTTATATAAAATATCTTTATATCTCTGAAAAAATAAGGGTACATAAAGAATGATAGGTGAGACGATGCTCCACCAGAAAAAAACTAAATTGAGTCGATATTCCCTTCCCGTGTGTTTTATACGGACTCCAACATTAAAATTGTTAGTAAGAAAATCAGCGACATAAACAGCCACACATGAGAGGGATTGATTATGACCTAGGATTTGTTTTTGTTTTTTTGTCCAGGATCCAGTTAATAAAACATATTATTGTACTATTAAATTTCACAATTCTGAAGTTAAGTTGAATGTATTTTATAACCCAAAAAACAACAGTGCATTTTATTTTTATTCCTTAATGTATTGCTAATAACCTTGTTAAATACAAATATAGCATCAACCGTGCTTACACCCGCTATAAATCTAAACATGACTTCAGTGATGATATTATTTTATATTTTGTGACCATTTATAATAATTTGTTATTCATAACTCATAAAAACAATATTGGTTAACACCTGACAAAAGTTATCCCTTTAAAAATATTTAGGTATTGTAAATCATCTTCACAGTACATCCTTTTGACCTAATATCTAAATAGATTAAATATTAAAAATGCAATTAAACAGATTTGAATCAAAGCTTCTCTTAATAGTATAAATACGTCACTAACTTAACCATTGCACTGTCTTCCTTTTTCAAAGGGGGGCATATTGTTTTTGACGATTTTTTTTATTCTTCTTCATCCGAATTTTGTCCGGGACGTAACCTAAACACCCTTTGACATTAAGACACCAAACTTGAAATAGATAGATGGTATCGTAATGGAGTGCACGCCACCAAAGTTTTAACCTTGACCTATATTTTTCTTTCAAAGTTAAGGTAGTCCACCCATAACAGAGGTGAATTTAACAATTTTGATTGATATAAATTATATTGAATATCTATTTTAGAAATATTATGAGGCCGACATAAACAATACTCGGGAATATGTATGCAGTCGATTAAATGAACTTTTTGCACTTGGAACTTTTTTAAAGAGTTGTCTGCCCCTTGCAAAAATTTTAAAAAATCAATTATTAAAAATATGTACAGTAAATATTGAATTTTTTTAGCATTGTGAAAGAAAAGGAAAGCTTTTGCAACTTTTTACCAGGAGATATGTGAGAAAGTTTTTTGTACTTTAAATATATATTCAAAAATGTATATTTTCCCCCGTAGACTTCATTGTTAACTTCAAGATGGGATAAATTTGTTAATATTCATTTTTTTTTTTAATTTTAAAGATGAATCTTTATTATTAAATAAACCCTTTAAAATCACATTAAGATTTTAGTAATCATACTCGAAATATGATGGTTATGGATGGACTACCTAAAGTGTTTTTTGAGAAAAATATTGTCAGGACCGTAAATCAAGATTCCTTAAACATACAGACTTTAAACTTGTATCATAAATAGATAGTATATAGCCTAGCTGATCCCTACATAAAAAAAAAAAAAAATTGGCCTCGATCTTAATTTTTATTCCAAACAAAAACAAAGAATAATGATACACTGATATTTACTTTTGTATTGTATTTTGTATTTGACCTTTACCCTTTAATTTTCTCCAGGTCAAATTAGAAAACAGAATTTAAATATTTTCCAGTCCAAAACTTCAAACTCCTAGCCGAACGACTTCGGACAATTATCCCAAAACTAATTAACAATGACCAAACAGCATATGGGTATAGTCCACTATTACATTCTCCATAACCGATCATGTATCACAAGGCGACTGAATCTCATTTTTGATTGACTATTAATATTTCCTTACTGAAGTACTGTAAAATTAAATTCGGAAAAATAATTTTAATCAAAATCGTGACCATGAGTGTAGCTTGCAATTAATGGCTATCGACATATACCGTTAAACATTATCTAATAATATTAGGCATGTAGTACTGGCTGTAAAATTCACCTTTAAACGTTTTGTTAAATATTGTAACTTGCCGATATTGGCTATTGATATTCACCTTTAAACATTTTCTAATAATATATTGTCCTGCATTACTGGTTGGAGCATATGCTCTCTATAAACGGTTAATAGATATTGCCAAAAAAAAAAAAAAAAAAAAAAATCAGAAGCAAAGTCTTCAAGGAAAACATTTCTTGAATTCATATAATGTGTATTTTGTTTATGATGAAAAAATGACAATAAGAAACCGTCAAACCATCTCAAAAATCCATAAAACGAAATACAAATTCAAAGCAGAGCATCACGGACCTCCAAATAGATAGAGGTAGGATCAGGTGCCTAGGAGGAGTGAGCATCCTCTGCTGACCAGTCGCACCCGCCGTGTGCTCCTTGTCACAATTGGGCATGTCATAATCGAGATGAATGTCAAAATAGGGAAAATGTCAGAACAGGGAAAAAAGGGAAACGTTGGTGATTTCGTTTGTTTGTGATGGTCAAAATACAAACCTTGAACTAACACGGACGTCCATAACATTGGAGGTAGGATCAGGTGCCTAGGAGGAGTGAGCATCCTCTGCTGATCGGTCACACCCGCCGTGTGCTTTATGTCGTAATCGGGAAAAAAACCCGGAAAAGTTCGTAGACAATTAGTTGATTAATTATGGTCTAACAATTAGTATGAAAAACGTCAGTCAGCATGCGACCCAGTGGAAGATTGTATTTGCTGACAAGGTCGTTATCGACCATAGAACTTACGAAAAGATGACTTCAAACAAGACTGTTGATAGTCCTGTTTTATCAACGTGTTTGTCAGTAGCTTGCCTCTCCTTAGAAACTGTTCATACGAAGAGCATGCCCTTGCGTATCGAATTAACTGAGAGACAAAAA
>WFKH01011926.1:50372736-50383619 GCA_016163765.1 Magallana hongkongensis | reverse complement strand
AGGGGTGTGATATAAATCTTATATCACACCCCTAGAGTTTATATCACACGGGTAGGCAAATTTTCTGTTCATATCGCACAGGGCGGAAAAGGGTATATTTTCTGTAAGTATACGATATAATAGGATATTGTATACTATTATAAATATGATATAATAATATATTATATGATGCAATATTGTATAATATGTATCACAAAATCATACTTTTATATCATATAATGTGATATTGTATCATATTTTATTATATTGTATCATGAGTTAATATTGTATTTTGTAATGTGTTACATTCTTATGATATTGTTTTGTATGATACGACATTGTATTGCATAATATATGTTATGATAAAATAAGGTATCGTATAATACAATATTGAATTTTACAATTACACCTACAAAAAGATTAGATATTTTAATAAAAAATAAACACAGATAACTGTTAAAAAAAACAAGCAAAAACCCAAGGGTTTAAAGTATTCGTAAAGAACTATGTAGTTTCAGTTATATTTTCCCCCGTTTTAAAGCGATTCTGTAAAAATTCACAAGAAATTCAAATGTTACATTTATTTGCACAAAAATACTCATAAACTAAGAATCTATACAGAGTTCCCGAATTAAACTTTCATAAGGGTAATTGTGATGTCATAGACAGTGCGTTTTCCCGTATTTCTCACAAAATTTAGCAGAAAATAATAATCTAATTATTCGGTGTTATTATTTTAATAGAAAACTGTGTCCGCGGTTGTCGCCCGCGATGAAACTCGCATTATAACTTTATTATATCACATTATAACATATTAATTTCATTGTGGGCGATGGCTGCGGACACATTTTCCTCTTCAAAAAACTACGAGAAATTGCGCCGTTTTCACCACTTTTGACTAAATCTTAAAAATATGCCAAATTTTGAAGTCATGATTGTTGCTTGAAACAAGATAAAAGTGTATAACTTGGTACTTTAAATTATTACATATTCAAGATAGTATATGTTTATTTTCATTAGATTAAAACAACTTTTGAATTTTAGAGCGAATATTGAAGGAAACTGTACATTCTTCTCTGTGGCAACGCACTTTGAAAAATTTTGTTCAAAGTGCGTTATGACGGTACATCAACATTTTTTAGTATCGAGACTCTTAACGCACTTTGAAAAAATATGTATAAAACACAAATTCTGTAATTAAAATTTCTAATTTGTTTATAGAATGATGATTTGTTAACACTAGTTAATCTAATTTTCCGCATTTGAGAACTAGGTTGGGGGTGAGGGTGTGGATCAATCAAAGATGCAGGTCAATTATCAGTGCATCATTTAATTGATTACAGGAAGAAGGTCCTCTTCCCCTTATTTTCCTTCCAAAACATATGATATTCAGCAAATTGGAGTACTAGTGAACGTTTAAGATCGGAAAAAGAAATATGCTATGTTGTAAATTAAGAATATGCAGTGATATTGAAAAACGAGCTGGGCAAACCATAATTTCTCCATTGGTATATTAAAGAATCTATAAGTGTTTTATCATTTACCCTTTTTTCATATTATTTTATTAATGTTCAAATAAATCACGTCAACATAAAAAAAAATACATCAACAAACATTGAATTAGTATAAACTTAAATATAAGCATTGGGGTGTGGGATCTTTTTCGCACTGTTTTTGATAAAAATAACTAACGTATCCTTTTTTCACATTATGTGTGTTTATAAGCACATGTTATAAGCCAGTTGAAATATGTTATACATTGATCTCCATTATCAATATATATATATATATATATATAAATCATATTTGTTCTGGCATAGCCAAATATACCAGATAAGAAGTAATTAAAAATTTGCTGCATACTCAAAAAAGGAAAATACAGTTGCTAAACGATGAAGGTTATGTCATATTTGGATAATTTAAATCTCCCGAATTGTTCTTTGTGTGTTAATTGTCGGTATTGTCTTATGAAAAAAGAAAAAAAAATCTCATCTAGAAACTGTTTATCAAGTTAGCTGAGAATGCAATAGGTTCTTTTATATATACATGTGTATATCACATTAAGCTAAACAAGGTTAAAACAATCATTTATTGTGTATAAAAGTATCAATTATTTTGACTAAGCCCTGAGCATTTTTTTTCAAAGTTGGTTAATATCGACGATATCAAATATTATTATTTTTTTCAAATTGCGTTGACTTGGTCCCAAAATTAACGCACTATTAATTTTTTTTTTTCAAAGTGCGTAATTTTTCAAAAAGCGTTGTAACACCTCTCTCTCTACATGTATGTCTATTTTTCCTGGCATCAATCCTTGTCTTTCTTTTCCAGATTTTTTTTAAAATGGCCAGAGTTCTACATTTTGGTATGGTATTATATCATTAAGAGTGCAAATCCAACGCTTAATGATGAAAGTGTTTGTATCATTAGGGGTTGACCATGTAGATTTTGGCTTGTTTCATTAAGCGTTAGGTCTGCTGTACATTTGCGACGCTTAATGATAAAATTGTATCTTTAAGCGGCGATTTTTCATTAGCGGTTGATGCTGTCAACTATTAATGCAAGAATTAATAGCATTAGGGGTTGCAATTGCAACGCTTATTTATATTTGTATCACTGGTCGGCGTTTTATCATTAGATGTTGATACACTGCCTATCAGTGAAGCTTCACATAACACAAAATAATTCCATACACTTTCAGGTTAAATAACATTTTCTTTAATATACTTACAGGAAAAATGTTCCTGTTTAGAAAAGAAAAATAATGAAGCTGTCCATTAAAGTTATCGATATGATATTGTGAAAGCATTTTAAAAGAGTTCATTGAAGAGGATTATAACAGTTAATGGAGTTATCTTCCCTTGCGTCTTTATAATTGAGTTATCTTTCTTTCCTTGTTCATATATAGTAACTAATCATAAAATATTTAAGAAGTTGTATGATCAAAATAGTTATGCAAGTATTTTATCATTTGAAACAAAAACAGTTTTTAAATATTTTAAAATAAGCAAGTAGACTTGTTAATAGTAAAGTAATAAGTAGTATACTAGCCACCTTGTTTGAGTTTATCTATGAAAACATATAAACATAAAACCTATTTTAAAAGTTACCATACCTGGAAAAAATACTTTGTAATAAAAAGCTGTGCACCTATTAAGTATATGCATTAGGTCATACAATCTGTTACGAGCATTAGGCTAAACTACAGGATTAAGAGTCCTTTCCAAAAGAAATCAGGGAGGTGGATGTCATTACAATGTTATAATTTTTTACTGCATCATGAAACCTTATTAAATGCATTTATGAGACTCCTCCACAATTTCGTATATGAGCTATGGTACTAAGGTGACCGTTAAGGCCTGTTGGCCTCTTGTTGAACTTAATTTTTGTTTTTGGAATTGTAAAACCAAAGTTGTAATTATTTTGGTTTAAAAATATATCTACATGTTCAATAATGATTATACGATATTGCTCCATAACATTACAATGTTTCTTACCAGAATTCTTTACACAATAATCAATAACTTTAAGTATCTTCAACATTTTGGTCATATGAAAAAAAAAATAAAAAACTGAGTCAGAAGCAAATTCGAAACCTTCTTTCCATCTAAATATTATAAGCATTGTCTTATTGTATTTTGAAGCTGCTTTATTATTTTACGGTAGCTTGTGCTCTTTGAAAGACATCTTGTTTTCTTTTGGATAAAAAAAGTATCAGTACTTATCAGTATCAAATATACAATATGATCCAATGGGACATCGGCCGTTATATTGTATATCTGTATCAATATTCTATTAGAAAAAAGTGCAGGAATAACTGTCCTATTAAAAGTAAATGTTACTTAGCTATTCATCATTTAATAGATAGTTTAATACATAGAAAAAACTAAACAAACAAATCAAGTACTTGTAATATTGATTACTTTAACATGGTCTATGTATTATAAACATTTCAACTAATCAAAATAGATAAAATATAACGCTTCATCATATTGTAACCAGATAGCCATGCATTGACCTTGAATGGATAGTATTACAAATTGGTTACTATGATACCCAGATACCGCGCAATGAAGTGTGGTAATGATGACTAACACAATTAACTATGTGACTCTTGTAGCACTGCGAGTATTCCTAAATGATGTTATGCAACCAGGTGTAGAGTGCGGGCACAAATATTCAAATTGGGAGTTTATCAACAAGTTGTCATATGTGTCTGCATCGATAGCTCTTATACACTATTCTGAGTCATGTATCTAATGTTTTATATGTCCATTGTAACCTTTTAAACCATGAACTCATGTATACATTTATATATGACATTTTAAAATTGTACGCAAGCGATGCGTTATACTAAGGCAGAAGACTCAAAGCCTGCGTCCAACTACTCGTATTCCTAAAGGAGGTTAATTAATTCTGCCACAGGTAATATCCAAACTGAAAATATATAAACAAGTTACCAACAAATTGTCATATTTGGCATCCTATGTCTGCAATGAAGGCCCTGATATTGCTAGTTAGCCATGTAAGGCTTTTTACCTTTGTAACCTTTTAGGCCATGTATAAATGAATGGATTTTAATGGAAAATTCATTACATGATTCAGTAAACATAAACAGTAAAATATTTTCGTTGGTGTTTCATACGGGCTGTGTAGTTAGCTAGCATTGCAGAAAAAAAAAATTTTGCAATGTGTTATCTACCTTTATACCTACTTGAAACACCAAAAGAAAGCAATTTATTGTTTAGAAGTTTTGAAATTTATTTTAAATCCTTTAAATGTATGTTTGTCCTCGAGGTTATTCTATTGCTTTTTCTCTAGAACTAGAGTTTCCAACACACTACGTTTATGAGAAGCGTAGAGTGTATCGGAAACCCTTGGCTAGCAAAGATGCTAGAACTACTCTCCCTCATTTCTTGTTCGAAACGATAATTTTTGTCTTATACTGAAAAACATATACCTTTTTTTCTCAACTGCAAGAGGAGTGCGCTAGCCGTGCCGAGACTCGGGACTCGGACACTCAAAACCTGCATCACAGTATTCGTTCTGACAGTCCTGACAGTTTTGTTCCTTTATTTAGAAATAAAATATAACTCTGGAATTTGAACATTAAATGTTAACTCATGGTCATCGTAGATGGGCTGAACTGGTCGGGACTCTCAATCATAAGTAAAAAATTATATAATCCCATGGAAAATGATGTTAAGCAGATCTTTAATTTTTGGGCTTAATTTTGAATGTTGATAGATCATATTTTTTGGCTTATAATTTTGATTCTGGAATTATATAAATCTTTCATTTTTGGGCTAAGAGTTTTATTTTGTGTTTTGATTCAGCTTATAAAAATCCTTAATTTGTGCTGCTTTTAATTGATGTTGTAACTTTGACAAAACTATACGATCACGCTTTTTAAGAAAGTACTGAACTACTGACGGGAGTTGATTTTTATTAATTTTTATTTATTCTAAAATCAACGATGTGTTATATTTCATGGCAAGTAGTTTCCAATCTGTGTTTGAATTACGCACAGTTTCATAGTATGCATTATCAGACTTCTTCGACAAGAACTTCGAGAAAACTCCATATGAATCATGTTGAGTAATAATATTTGAAGATAGAATAAGTTCAATGCAATCAATATATTTCAGGAAAATTGTATGGATCCAAGCAACATTGAACTCTAGTCTCGTTCAACCAGACGCTCGGCTATCGCCGTTAATCCGTGACAAGCAAGAGAAACTCTCTGCTTGTTGGAGATTTATGGAGATAGCCGAGCGTCGGGTTGAACGAGACTATATTGAACTCTGGCGTAGGAATACACACGACTACAAGAAATATCTAAATAGTTCGCACCATTTAAAGTCTGACTATTTTCAAGGTACTTATAAATAGTTTCCTTGAAAAACAGTTAATGCTTCAGCAAATATTACATCGAATTTATCAATTATTATCAAGAACTAAGTCTTGTCAGCGGTGATGATTTGTGCTTAAGTCCACACACTGTTTCACTTCTGGTTTGCCTGCATAGGAAAATTGATTAAAATCAACTCCCCCCCAAAAAAACTGCTTGTGAAACTATTTAACTTCCTGGTTCCTTACTTTGGCTTGCACCTCAAGGAGATTAAGAAAACAGAAGGCTTACACTATGAATAGAGTGGTTTAAAAATACATTTAATGACGAAAATGACGAACCATATAAGGTTTTATAAAGTCCTTATTATATTTCCCGTATTTATTGTCTGGAGGATAGTGGTAATGAGTGTTACAGCACAAACATGCACCGTGTTAAATGTTTTTTATATGCAGCAGGATTATATCTAACGTTTGCATTGGGTATGTTAAGAATTTAATAACTTTTAAGTTTATGTTATATTGCACCCTCAACTGTAAATAGCTTTTTTTCTTTTTATGAACTTGATATAGTTGGTGCTCTAACCACTGCGCGATTAATGTCGTAACAATAAGGGTATTCAGTTTCCAGTTGTAGAAGTTGATTTAAATGTTATATCACATTTTTCCAGAGAGAAAATTGACTTCTATTATCTTTCTGAAACATTCAAATTCTGCGTTACAAAATCATATTCTTAATGTATAATTGGTCAACTTTCAAAGTTATTGTTTATGAAAATTTTTTTTATTAAATGTAACATTAAACTTAAAATTACATTTGTATAGTATTTTAATATATAGGTTATATTAGAGTCATTCTATAAAATGAAAAGCATTGAGGTTCTAAAAACCGACATTATTTTAAAATTTTTAACGTGTTACGGTAGCTTGCAGGTTTGCTGAGGTAAAAATAGGAATCGACGTAGAAAGTTGACCGTCTTAGCATTCATTTTGAATAATAATACTAACAATCGTTAGCAAGATACAGTAGACATTTTCAAAAAGCTTGAATGCAGTTTATACATATATTTAATTATAATTAAAACGTCAACCCTGTATTCGCAACTACTGATCTGAAGATCAGAATAATAAAAGTATGATGGCTTATTAACAAATGTGAATACAAACTTTTTATGAATAGTTTTGTGGCAATTATTTTTGCAATGATTGACTTTCGTTGAAAGAAAAACAGCTATTTTTTTCTTCACTTCACAATATTGTTTGAATGGCATTGGATACCAATTTTATATTAACAATACAATATTTTAAGTATTTAGACGCTCTAATATGTGCTGAGCTAATCAGCAAATTTTCGTTATTTTTTTGGTTCTCAAAGGTATGAAAATTATGACATCGCGCTTACGTATTAAAACGTCATAATGAATACATAAAAAGGTTTTTTTTTAAATCTTAAAGCTTAAAAGTTGTTTTGCAAACATAAACCGATAAGACATATTGTTTTTTGTTTTATGAAATTATTCTAAGGTATATTTTCTGTCATTGTGTTGAATAAAATTATTTTGAAATCTCGCGAGAAAATAAGTCAACAACACTATTGTTTAACAGTGTGATTAACAAAAAGTGCAGTTAAATTATATTTTAAGCTGTATTTTTGAGTTTAAATATAGATCTATTTCAAATTTGTTGAATTTGTTTCAAAGTTAGAAACATAATTTAAAAATGCGTTTACCGACTCCAAAAAATCTGAATTTTTCTTAGGTGAAAATGATGTATACATGTTATATAAGTTGAAAGAAAATGTGAACCGATTTATGAATTAAGATTCTAAACAAAACTCGTATAAATCTTGCATTTTAAGAGAGCAAAATATTGTTGAACTAAAGTTTACAAAGTCAAGGTATTTAATATATCCAATTTTACCATAATTTTGACTTTTTATTTGGTTCTCTTTCCCGCATTTTTTTTCGGAGCTAAAAACAGGCTTTTGTTGGCTATTCCCCAACTCGTTTTACGAAAAAGGCATAATTTAGACTGAGAACTAACGTTTAGCTTAACCTTATATTATGGTTTAATTAAGCAGGCGAAGCCTGTCGTCTGCGTTTCATTTTTTTTTTAAGTTTTCAAAAATCAAACTGTACTGTCTATGTTCACCCCCCTCCCCCCCCCCCTTTCCAAAAAAAAAACCAAAAAAGAAAAAACAAAACAAAAAACAAACAAAATAATAATAAAAAAAAATAAAATGAAAAAGATTAAGGTCGGCTAGGATATTACTTTCTGTACTTTATTTGATATTTAACTTTTTCCCCTACAGATAAGTCTTTTTAATGAGGAGTAACATAAATTATTAATAAAAGTATAAATATATGACTTTTTGCAGATGATCTTTCTTTCAATGCGGTCGCATCCCAATCAAAGGTGATCATAGATCTGACAAACTCGTATGCAGCAAGTTACGCAGTTGATAGAAATACAGCTACGTGTATGAGGACAGCTGCAATAGGAAAAACCACACCGGAGAAATCCACGTGGTGGAAAGTAGATCTTAATGGAACGTTGCGTATTTACAGCATAAACATATTGTTTAAAAACTACGATACCTATGGTATGTACCAATTTCATAGTATACATTTTGAGAGCTGCTATTGTACACATGTCCAACGGTAATATTCGGTTTAGTTTATGAACAGTTCTGTGCGGTTTTAAAAAGGAATGCTTGTGAGTGTTTTTACTTCAAACGTAGTTTTGATTTTGTTAGATGAATTATTTTTATGAGAAAGCTGTGCAGTACCAGGGGTTGATATATAACTCAGTAGAACCAAATCAGTCCCTTTTCTCTTTTTGGGCTACATAATCACAGAGGTTAAGTTTCTTTATGATTTTCAATTTTATTTTCCATATTGTTTGTCTGTATTATCTTATTAAATATCACAGAGATTAAGCAGGCACCCAAATGAAATAAAAAGTCGGAAAAAGAGATAAATCAACTCAATTTCGAAAAAAAAATGCTTCATAAAAGACCTTTTGTTTTTCCTTGTTTTGCCTTGGACGATGATGGCGTTCTCTCATTGGATAAGGTGTGTCTAACTTTCAATACAACGACAAGCGTCAAACTTTAGACCGTGAGACGACTGATGTTTTTTTTTTAAAGAATGAATATTAAGGATGTTGTCTCTCAGGATTTTAAGTTGTCAAATTCGGTTTTAAATTCGCTTTTTTAAATTTAAAAGTTACAAGTTTTAAACACAAAAAGGTATTAATGAAATGAATTATTATTGACATAACATTTGATTTTTGTAATGAATTATTGAATACGGCTCAGACAAAAAATTGACTTATAGCAAAACAAAGGAAATTGGGACTTACATTTTCAGATTTAGTTTTCCGCTAAAACTTGTTTGACAGTACAAACATATTAATAGTTAAGATTTTATTTGTTAATTAATATAATTTTGCATAATTTTTGGTGGTTTTATCTCACTTATTCATCAAGATAATTGTATGGCACGCAATGCCATATTGAAAATGCTTTACAACGATAAAAGACACTAGATCTCAAAATTTTGATCATTGACCTCATATTAATTTCTCGCCATCAGAATAAGGTCACATTAAGTAGTTTGATACTATAAATGTTTTTGTATTAACATCATTCAATTTTTTGTTAAATTGAATCGAAAATGGCATGGATCTGAAAACTGATGGAGGAAACTCTGACGGAATATTTTTTAAATTGTTACTGAAAACTTTGTATCTTTTCATTCAGTGCCACTGCCATTCATAGACTGTATTTTATTTTTCAAAGAGTTCAATTATTTGTAATATTTTCACAATTTAAAAAATCTCAATCATAGTGTAAAATTTTAAGGAGTTAAGGTCTTCCGTTTCCAACGGAAGACCTTATTGTTATTGCTTTGTTTCTTTTCCTCTATTATTAAGGTCTTCCGTTTCCAACGGAAGACCTTATTGTTATTGCTTTGTTTCTTTTCCCCTATTATTATTATTTTTTTTAACGTTTTCTCAAAAACGCTTCAGCCGATTTTCTTGAAACTTTCAGATCTTATTCAGCACAAAATTTGTAAGAAACTTATCGATCAATTTTTTGGTCGTCACTTCTGCTCCCGAGATATTAAAGATTTTATGTTTTTGCTTGTTCACAATTTTTCTCCAAAAGTATTTAAGATAGAACTTTCAAATTTTCAGGGATGGTAGAGAGTCTTTAGCCGCAGTGTCTCTCGCATATCCGAAACTCTGCCGTTACTTCCGGTTGTAACCGGAAGTAAACAAAAAACCATAAATTTTTTAACCTTTTTGTTTTGAATTTTTTTTTTAATTATTATTATTCGATGAAAACGCTTTCATAATTTCTGAATATGAAATTTGTTTTAAAATCGATCCACGCATTCTCGAGAATTTGGGCTCCAAAGTCCTGAAGCGAGAGTCCGCATAGCCCAGTAGTTAGAGTGGTGGACTTGCACCCAAGCGACCCGGGTTCAGTTCCCGAGTGCCGAATGTTTTTTTCTTTCTTAATTGTGTTTTGTTGAACGATTTTATCTTTAAAATGATGGTTTAAATGTTTTTCGTTTAAATTTTATCATAAATCAAAATAATACCGGCTTTTTTTCAGTACAAATATAGAGCCCGTTTGAAAATACCGTCAACTTTACGCTTTGCTATAGTCTTGTTTCTGTCAGCAGCTCACTAAATTCAGACGCTCGTCGCATCGCCGGCATCAAAGACATGCCGCCGAAGCACCCCTGCAGTACGACCGCATTAGAGCTCGCCGGGTCGCTTTGCCGGCATCAAAGAAATACCGCCATCTCATTGACTGTATGCACACAACATTTAGCAATGCACCCACGTTTCAAGACATTAGTATTCTACATGACTTTAAAAGGAGGACTGTTTAGTATTTATTCACATATATAGATACATGCATGCATGTAAACATGCGTTTATTGACATGTTGCTTATCTATAGATTTTCTGAACGCTATAAAATACTGTAAAATCTCTCTCTCTCTCTCTCTCTCTCTCTCTCTCTCTCTCTCTCTCTCT
>WFKH01011926.1:50359935-50372726 GCA_016163765.1 Magallana hongkongensis | reverse complement strand
TCTCTCTCTCTCTCTCTCTCTCTCTCTCTCTCTCTCTCTCTCTCTCTCTCTAACGTACGAATATTTAAGTATTTAAATAAGAACTACTACAGGTAACATGCAGTAATGTGGCTAGAGGCTAAATGTTCATTTGGCGTTCAAAAAATTTATAACTATGTATTTATTTCAAGTTACGGGATATTGTCTATGGATTTAAAAGATTTGAAGTCAACGCTAAAAAGTCATTTTTATTATAGACGGTGCACTTTTCCATTTTTGTGTTTGTCTACTGATGAATCTGTTGTCTGTCTGGGATTAAGAAAAACCGACGTTTACAAACTATACAAACGACGGGTGACTGCGACAATGTGTGAAAACTGACCACCCGTGTATGTGTGTGTTTGAGCCTTGGAATTAACAGATGTAATCACCGATCGGAGAAATACACTGTTAAAACAGAGAAGTCTGATTTTTCACTTTTGATAAAAAAAATCATTACGGCAGGGTACATCTGGATTATAATCATTCAAAATCTGTCTTAAGTTTATAATTATTTTCAAAGGCTACATACATGTAATGTTCGCCCACAAGCGGGATTTATTATTATAATATCTGTGAAGTGATTAAGCATCGAGGTAAAAATTCATAAATTTCGTATTTTATCAACCGATTGCTTAACAATTAACACTTGGGTATCCAGTGGATTCGGGAAAAGGGGGGAATAATTAACCATACTACATTTTAAGATGTAGGTATTTTTATTTGCCGACTTAGCAAACATTTTTCTCACACAGTGTTAGTCGGCAAAGATAAACGTGAAACAAACAAAAAATAGTCGATATGCAAAAGAAATAGACAAAACGATAATCAATTTCTTTATCAAATCGATTTCTGATTATTTCATCTCTCTCTCTCTTCTCTCTCTCTCTCTCTCTCTCTCTCTCTCTCTCTCTCTCTCTCTCTCATCATACAAATGTAGTTTTAGCGTATGGCATTTTATTTATGTTATTTCTAAAACATTTAGAAGTAAAAAGGTAATCCATAAATCAACAAGATTTTAAGAAAACAGCGCTACGCCTGTTACATCCTTCCTTGATTTCGATCCTTTTATTTTTTGCTGAAATTAATTACACCGCTTATTATATCACTGATCATGTTTAAATATCATAATTTATACTGCCGTAGGTGTTCTTATGTAAGAATGAAACCCGACATTTCACAATGTATTATTAAGACCGCGGAACATTAACTGGCAAGATTGGAAATATACACGTTAATTTCACCTGTTCAGTCAAAACATTAATTTGAAATGGGCGGGAACAAATTGACGCGGACGTCTGAGAAAACATTGGATTGAAACTGTAGCTATATAGAAAGTGTATCAGTTGCGACTGATTCTCTGAAGTCATCGGACAATTCTTTGCCTTGCGTATAATCTCTTCCGAAGTGGGATCTTCTCATATTTGCTGATTATATACTTATTGATGAAATACTTGCTCGCTTTGCTGATACTAAACAAAATGTGTTTCGGTCGCATAACTTATATAGCAAGTTAGGAACGCTGAGGTGGATTGAAAATACACTTCCTATAACTACAGTTTCAATCCAATGTTTTCTCAGACGTCCGCGTCAATTTGTTCCCGTCCATATCAAATGTTTTGACTGTAACAAGTTAAATTGACGTAAGCTGTATTTAGCCAATTTTGCCAGTTAATGTACTGCGGTCTTATGTATTTTGATAAAAAAAAATAACATGTGAGTTCGAAATTCGCTTAAATATAAGTCTTTTTAAATCCATAGAGAGGGTTAAATGGATTTGAAGAAGTGTTTAGAAATGATTGAAAAGAACAAGTATCCAAATAGCGTTAGGTGTATTTAGACGGAAGACCTCTTGTTGTTCGCAACGAGCGTCTAGTTTTTCTTAATTTCCAAAAATTCTTCAATGGTCAATTATTTAAAAAGAAGGTTATTGACTTACTTTATAGATATTCAGAGTAATCCCCAGTCAGTAACAAACCTAATAAGTAGAATTAGTTGGCACAAATATAAATGAGAAAGACCCTTAAAATGGGGGGGGGGGGGGGGTTGCAAGGGCTAAAGTGGTGTTTTTTTTATAGATATTTACTGATAAATATTTTGGTATATATTACAGGTACAAAATAGTTAATTATTTACCAATACGTGAAAGGGGCATGGTCACGATTTTGATCAAAAATCATTTTTCTAATTTAAATGTTACAATGATTCAGTAAGGCATTCCTAATAGGCAACAACAATTTTAGTGTCTCTCGTTACGTTATAAACGAGTTACAGAGCTTACAGTTCTTTGCTGTTTAAACAAAGCTTTTGTTTAAATTTTTAATGTTGAAGTGAAAAGTTCAGTTTTAGACATGAAATAAATGTGTGAAATGTTAGGAACTGTTTATTTAATGTAGAAGAACATATTTTCGTTGGGTTAAAATTTCGGTGTTTTTTTTAACAAAAAAAAATTTCGTTGGAATCTAATTTCGTAATATCATAATTTCTAAAATGTATCAAGTATCAACTATGTATTTAATAATACTTGGGTTGAAATTTCGTCACGGATTTAATTTCGTTGATTTATACTGCCGACGCAATAGCTTAAAAAATATATTTTTACAGGTATATTGATTCTATGTAAACAAAAATAGGGCACGAACCTTGTTTACATGACAAAGAATTGCGAGTCCTGTAACTTGCTTATAACTCTACGACTGATTATTAGAAATGCATTCCTAAAGCATAACAATTAATAAAAACAGAAAAATAGAATTTGACCAAAATCTTGACCATGCCCCTTTAAAATATTAGCGTTTATGTCAATGAAAGGTTTTAAAGGACAGGACTACCATTTATTTTTATTTTGATATCTCTAGTAAAGGAAATATTTTGAAAAGCAAGGCGTTAATCATAATGTTCTTCACTCAATACTACTTTGAAATTATAAGAACTCTTAAGACAACTAGACCTGCCCATCAAATAAGAGGCATAATAGTGTCAACGTTGTTTTATTCGTAGCAATGTACAGAGCAATATTTCGTGATGTAATGCAGAAGCAAAACCTTTTTTTTATATCATCATATATTACAAAGTTTAGGGTTTAAGGCGCTATGTTTTAATGATTTTCTTATCATTTATATCTCAAAAAAGCGAGTTATTTTGAAAACATTGAACAAAAGATGCTTTAAATCATATTTGATTTAACATAAACCATCTTTAACTCTTTGTTATATGGTCCAGCAAGGGAGAAAAGGAGACTTGCGATCGGCTCCTAAAACGTTTTTCAAGATTTTTTAAGAAAGGTTAAGAATTTCTTAACAAATGAACAGAGTCT
Organism: Magallana hongkongensis; assembly: GCA_016163765.1. Classification (NCBI taxonomy): domain Eukaryota; kingdom Metazoa; phylum Mollusca; class Bivalvia; order Ostreida; family Ostreidae; genus Magallana; species Magallana hongkongensis. The sequence goes on along the minus strand of WFKH01011926.1, from coordinate 50,369,392 downwards.
GTTATATATTTAACGCTTTAAGGTTGATATCGATATAGAATAGATGGCTAATCAATTTAGACGACCACATCGGTTTTGACTCTTTAAGTTATAGTTTTCAATGATCAATATTTTGTTTGATATTAGAAAAGAGAAAAAAGTTCCGCCTAATACATGTACTCCTCTCCTGTAAATGTTTCAAAAGACACGATGAAAAAAAAATGTAATTATGCAAACTGAGAATCATTAAAATTTATTTCTCCTTTAAACTGAAAATCTTTATTAAGGTGGTTCTTTACACCAATTAAACGTAAGAGATTTATTTGCATGTGTTCGTTTCAAATAGAAGTCGTAGGTCCCATGTAAGGCCCAAAAGTATAACACTCTACGTTTTAGAAAACTTTGAATGTATAAGATTTGTTCAAGATAAGCTGTCATTTTTTAATTGCTTGACAATTCTTATGAAAGTAAAACATTATAATTTGTTTAAATGAAAAACAAAACAATCATGAATTCATCTTGCATATTTCATATTTAAATGTACAAAAATATAAAAGTGAAACAAATTAAAATTATATTCAAAGCAAACTGCTAGAAATTCCTCAAAAATCTAAAAATTCAAGTAAGACTCACGGTTAAATAAGCTAATAAGTTGAATTAAATTGAATTATCAAAAGAAATATTTAATTATTACCAAAAATTTATTTTGATATAAAAGATTTTATCTAAGAGTTTTTTTTTTTACATGGTCTTTATATATTGGTACGTGTACTAATGCTAATATATGTATACAAATCACATATTTAAAAAAAGTGTATGCTTAAAATGTCTATATAAGTAACAATGAAGGCAGAGTATTTTCCGCGCACCTCCACGGTCAAAGCCTCTATGCTGTTTAGAACAGGCGTCTCAAGTAAAACTGCGTAGCCCCGCGGAAGGGTTGTCCAGAAATGCCTAGATCATATTTAAGCCGATGGTAGGGCGAACAACCTGTTCTCGTATTGTCGGCTGGAAAAACATGATCGCCAGACACTGGTATCGGACGATACGGAGCAGTCACATTAATTTCTAAGAGCATCGTTATCTTCAAAAGTTTTAATATCTATTAGTCACTGAATCGTCGCTCGATCATCGAACGTTGAGCCAGTTTTATTTTAAAGGTCGGCCGATTACATAAAATATTTCGTAATTGAATATTCACCTGTAACCACTTGGGCATTGCTTCAATTGTTGACGAAAAAAGTCTGAAGCATGGCGTCGTCCGCCAGGCCGGCGCTCATAGACCGATAGACGGTAGATGTTTAACGTAACCCGTATACGGTCAGTCGTCCATCAGTCGATTTGTCAAAATCGCCCGATAGGTCAGTCAACCCTGGGTCGATTTTCGGTCGTTAATCGGTGCCTGCTGGCCAATAACTAAGAAAAATATAAATGCTTAAAGCAATATGAGCTGCAATTTTCGTGTTAATTTTTTTTTTTTTTTTTTTTTTACAAAAATGTTATTTTCTAATGAAATGACTAAAACTATCATGGTTTTTAAATTACTGTTAGCCATATTTTGTGGAAAGTCTTTAAGAAGCCTAATTTGGAGCAAAATTAAATTTCTGTCCTTCTGTACAAAAATTGATCTGCTATAAATTCCTTAGAAGTAAAATCTTTCTTCTGACAAAAAATAATGATTTTTTTTCAAATCCAATAATCATGAAAGTTTAAGTTACATGCAGACATATCATACTAACAGGTTTTTGCAGCAAAATTAAATTCTAAAAAAAAAACTGACCGACGGCAGACATAACTGCCTGCCGATGGTTGGACGATGTTCTAGGGTTGCTCGACGGACTATTCAACGACTGTTTTAACTCAAGAAATCGGCCACCGACGCAGAAAAATATTATAACTTGGTCCGATGAACACAAAAACGAGGAAAAACTGGGTCGACCTCGGACAATACAACGGATAATTAACTGCCGACCTTCGCCCGAATAATCCCAATTTCGCCTTAAAAACCATCGGCAGTTGGTCGTTTTGAAAATGTGTCTAGTGTTAAAGTCAGCACCGCCGCGGTCTCGAGGGTCGATTGAAATAAAACGCGAGTTATCTCCGTCAACTGGAAAAAAAATTAAGTTACACGTAGATATTACATTATTTATTTAACCTCAAATGACACGTGAGTACTTTTTTAGAAATATGTATAGCATGTCTGAATATCATTTGTATCCTTTTCAAAAAATAAAAAGCATGCTTGGCAGTCGGGTTTTCATTTTCCTTCAATCTTTTTAAATTTGGAATAACAAGTGAAGATGCACTGAAACTTTTCTGTTTATGCAAACTGCATAATTCAAAATAATAATCAAATGATCGACGGACGGCTGACAGTATATGGATAACTTTTAACATCAGGGCATGACGTTTTCTACCCCAGGTTTGTAAATCACTATACACAGAAAATGATCACGACTTATGCTATTACAGAATAAAGGAATTATGTACAATAATCAGTTTGTATTTGAGTAATCAATTCGTCTGACAGAAAAGTCGACTCTTGGTCGATATTTGGTCGTCCATCGGTGTCTTCGGCCGACGTTTTAGAAAATTCCAATGCCGAAATGTCGACCGACTGGCGACAGACATAACAAACTGTCTGCCGTTGGAAGTACGATTATCGAAGATTGCTCGGCGGACTATTCAACGACTACTTCAACCGAAGAATTCGTCTACTAATGCAGAAGAATTTATAACTTGGTCTGACGGAGGCCGACAAAAAAGGGGTCGAAATCGGTCGACTATCGCCCGGAGAATCCTCTTTTGGTCTGAAGAATCTCTCTCTCTCTCTCTCTCTATTAAAAAATTATAAAAAAAATTTTCGTAATCAATTTATTTTTTTCTGGAAGAAACGTTTAACTGTTAAAGAAAGAAGTAAAATAAAAAAAATTGATTGAGATGTACGAATAGAATTTGAGATGAAAAACTCGTTACACGGACTATCTACCCGTATCATACCTGATAAATCTGTGCGTTGAAGCGTTGAATGATTTCATTTCAGTGTCTTTGGGTAAAACAGTTGAGACTAATGTCATTTACAGTTTACTTTAAAACCGTGATGAAAGGCATTATGTTATCATCCCGGAACAAAGAGGCTTTTTAAACGGATGTCAATCATACTCTAACAATGTGTTGATCCACCTTCAAAACAAAAAAGAAAGTCTGCTATTACCGGCACTTTTGTCCAATTCGTTCAACAAAAACCAAAAATTAATAAAATAGTTTACGTATGTTTCCTTTGGTTTTTAAAAATCTTGCAGTCCATTAAAAAATACTATATACTAGTAAACAGGTCGAGACCGCTAGATTTTGTGACGTCGGCATAAATTTGCATACTAAGTTAGCTATCTGTTTACTTTATCGACAGACCAATCAGGTAAATGAGTTGCAAGGCATTGTGGGCTACTACAAGTTTCAGTGTATACAGAGCGTAATGAAAATATATACCATTTTGAATTGTCCTTTGGAAACTCATTTTCAAAGATTTATCAGAATTTATGAAATAAATATGGAAAATTATGTCTAATCTTTTATTTCTATGCTCACGTTTAAAAAATATTGCTTATGAGGCCTTATATCAACCTATTTAAATACCCAATTGTCAAAGTTCAAAGGAGAGGTTTGTCCTTTTGAATCAGAAGCGGTGATTACGTTTTTCACGTGATATCCCAGGTTTGGGACAACATTAGTAGAATGCGCTTTGACATTTTCATCAGGGACACTCATCAGAATAATCTGCGTACAAAATACTACATGCTACATAACTTGTATGTTTGTGCATTTTTATTACCGTGGCTATTTACGTATGTTAAAAATGTACAGTTACCTGTATTTATTTCTGGTGTACAATGATTAAGTCACCAATAATTAAACAATTATGCAGTTTTTTTCTTATCAACATCTATTTGTACTTTTGATACTGATCAATTTTTGAAGCAACTATTGATAAACTAAAACAACAGTATTTTTCAATGTGAGCATGGGACAATGTCTGTGGTACGTAATTTTTCCTTTTTTACCTTTTAAAGTAAAAAACAAGTTGTACAAATTTTCCGGCAAGCAATTAAATATTGGGTATAAAACCGACAAAAACCACGTGTGCCTGTTGAATCGTAAACACGTAGTAGACCGTCATGCTTTGCGACTCATTCACTGGATTGGAGAATCTGGTTGACGTTAATATTGTCACATGTTAAATAATGCTATCCATATAAGGTAGTGTACCCGACCTGTTAAATATGGAAAATAAACTGTTTTTCACCATGTGGTATATATGATTTATATCTCTTTTTTTATCGCAGTCTATATTAGCCCTCGGTCACAGTATGTCAGCCTCGAGTCTATACAGCGACCTCGAACTAATATGGGATGCGATACAAACAAAAAATGCCCTGTAATAGTGCATATATATCGCCAAAGAGTAAATACCTTATTTCTGAACAATATATATATATATATATATATACATACCTGATAATTAAATACATTTTTCTACATAAATAAGCATCTTTACCGATATACTTACATTTTGTTTCTGTATAGAAAACCGTCAACGGGGGCGACTTGCTGGATTCTCCATTTATGTATCAAAAACTGGAGATATACAAGATTCCACTCCATGTTACAAAGACGGACCACAGTTACCGCCCCTGAACTTTACAACAGAATGTATAGAATCCGGACGATATGTGATATTTTATAACGAGAGATTGTATGGAGTCACCTATCCTATGGGATATGAACTAAACAGTGTGTTTACTGAGCTGTGTGAAGTCATTGTTAAAGGTAAATTTAATTTATAAAACATGTTTTTTGACTGCTTTTAGTTGTTCACATTTTGAACAAAACCGACCATGTATTTTTTTTTTGTTTTTACAAATTTGAATAGGCCTTTTTCCTTAAATTAAAATATTTAAGCTGTATCAATTCTATAAAAAAAACCCATTTTCTAATAACTTAATGAAACAACTTTCATCAATTGGCTGATATCATTGAAACTACATGTATGCGACAACTGTGAAATGAAATACCGAACATACCCGGATATAAGGAAGATATATTCAGGTTGTATATGCAGGAGTAGAATAAAGTAATGTCTAGGAGACAATTACGAACTCCGCCAGGTTTTATTTCCTTAATATTCCAGTCATACATATAATTTTCGTTACATTCTTTTTCTCCTACAATCTCTGCGGGGCGATACGAGGTTTAGTAAAGCATTAGCAAGTCGTTGCTTCTTAAAATATTTAGAAACTTTGCGAAATATACATCAAAGCTTATGTTCACACGGTGTTTCACTTTTTTACATTGTAGTTGCGGTTTATGCCGGTACAAGACTTTCATATAATAATATATTTAATACAAATTGATTTCTACTACATCTATTCGGAGTTAAACTATATTTAATTCCCTTAAAAGTGAAAGAAAAAAGCTTACAAACTTGATATTAAGAATAATAATTGTGATTGGAAGAAGCGTCTCTCAACAAAAAAAAAAAAAAGGAAAATAAAACAGAGACCCTAACTTACTTTGTAGCAAGCAAAGCTAGCAATTGCACAGCGCGTGTTAGGGAAGCAATTCTTTGATCTAATTGGCGAGGAAAGAGAACGAGCTAAACCTTTGCATTTTACAATCCTTTGTACTGCATCCCAGTATTCATTCGCTCACTGTAGGCTTATAAAAATGGCAGACCGGTCACTAGTAATTTAAAACTACAAGAAGAACATTTATAGTGGGGGTTTTTTGGAGTTGAACTATGTTCAATCTCCCTTGCTCATCACGCAATTTTCATGCGCATTAATTTGTATTGATATAATGGTATTGATATTGATATAGTGTATAGTGTATTGATATTGATATAGTGATATATAATATCGTGGCCCTCAGTGGGGTTTCTGTGTCGGCTAATTTACTCCTGTGATATTCAATATAACCATGTATAACAATCTGTCACAAAATAGTCCATGTCATTTTTTCTGAACTGTTCTAATTTTGAAATTCAAAATGTAAGTTAATGTTACAATATTTTAAATATATTTTGAAGATAAGATCTTGTTCAAAGTATTACTGATTAATACAAAACCTAAATGTCTCCCTAATTTGCTTAACAGACCTAATTTTAGTTTAGCGTCATCTGTAAACATTGAAAAAGATACGAACGACAACTCTGCACAAGAACTATCAATACAGTGCCGCGAAATATATGAATATGGCGTGAAACCTATTTGCATTGTCTGCCGCGAAGTAAGAATTAGATCACCAGTAATGTTATTCGTATTTCTGAAAATAACAATATTTGAAGATTTCAGGAATGTCTCTTTGGTATTACTGTTACGAAAAAAGAATAAAATATTATTTCAATATGAATGATTACTAGTAATAATTGTTTTCTATATATTGGTTTTTATTCGGTCACAGTCTTAAAAGAAGGTTAAGTTCTGACTCCACAACAATAATGCTCCTGTATTCAAAATACACTGATATTCACAGCGTAGTTTTATACAACAATCCTTTTAGCACTTAATAGGATGGTCTGTCGAAAATGCCACATTTTATCAACATTGAAAATATTCCTGATAAAACATTTAAATGTTTAAAACATGGGTTAAGGATTCCTATTCCCGGGGATAGAATGGGCCATTATGTGGTGGAGGGGGTTAAATTTTTAAATGGGAAATAAATTTGATTATTCTCAAAAACTCAAATGTTATATTGTATGGTATTACTTACATGCAAGAATCTTGACATTTGTTGATTCTTAATTGTTTTTATTTATATGAATAATTGGTCTTCTTGATCTTGATCTTCTTGAGAACTGAAATGCCCAATATGTAATATGACTATGAAATCGTCCGGTACAAAAGAGGTTCTATGTTTACCATAAGAATATCTGAAGAAAATTTTAAAAAACTTTTTTTCCTAAATTGTTCTGACAATTTGTATATGACTCCATAAAGCTGTCATTTTATTTTATCATGGCTGTCGTTGTTCAGGTGAGTAATGTGGCCAATGGGTCTCTTGTTTTAAAAAAACATTGGAAGTGAAGCAGATGACAGATTAGTTAAAACATAATACAGGTGTATATTTCTTTCAAGAGGGAAAATATTTTTAATTTGTAAAACAAAAACATGAATAAATTTACCAGACGAGCATTGTGGCCCAATTGCCTTTTATTATATTCAAATGCTTCTGAATCAATAATCAAGTTGGTGCAACACTATGAATATCTGTTACAGCTAACTGTATTTAACATAATGAGAATGTTCAGTCACTAAACTTCCTGCCGCCTGCGTGACGCAGTGGTTAGAGTGTCTGCTTGGAATCGCAGATTAAGGAAGTGATCCCTACGCCGCCCATTCGTATCCATGAGGGACATAGAGACAGGTCCTTTGGATGAGATCGAAAAAATTCCCTCACTGCTCAATATGGCCGAGTAGAAGTATAAATTTGCAGCCCTCCACCGGCAAGTGGTTGCGTCTCCATATGAGTGAAAAATTCCTTCCCACTCCAACTGGTATCGCTTCTAATTGAGTTTACACAATGTTCAACTCCCAGTAGTACTTTCAGTACTTAGATTTAGTATCGCACAACTGTCCTTAGATGAACCTATATTATAGCGACAAGGTTATGTTAACAAATCTCTCAATTAACCTTTCTTAAACGTAAACATAAGTAATAAACAGCAATGGTAAACAGATCGTCGGGGTGTTAACTTGGTTTGTACGCGACCCCATTGTTTTTTAAGCCATTCAAGCTTCACGCCTGCCAAATTCATATCCAGGTGAACTTCTTAAGACGTCGTTTACTTCTTCAATAAAATCCTAGAAAACTCGATTATATCCTTTTCTTCTTTTTGTGTTGTCGAGAAATTACAGTGCCGTTACATCTACCCTCATAGGAACTATCCGCTGCTTAAAAAAATGTCGAAATGTTGAATTAAATATTGGATAAATAAGGCTCAATGTTCTCAGTAGGTGGTACAAAATGTATGTTTATAAATCAGAACAATTTAAGATCAATTCTCTGTAAATATCAAAATTCGGTGGCCACGCATAGTCACCGATTTTCTTCATATTTCGTATTTTGATACCCTTTGATTGATAAATATGCAACACTACTTTAAAGGGTTGCTATGGGGACCGGTTGCCATGGTAACGAAGCAAAAGATTGAAAAATGGCCATTTTAGGCTTTTTTGAACACAAATTGTACGAGATTACCGCATTTTTAGCTATACAGAATAAAAAAATCGCATGCAAAATTTTGTGAATTTTTAAATTATTGAAAATTTTCCGTGGGCAAATAAATTGTTTAATAGTGTTACCATGGTAACTAAAAAGCACTTTAAAAATAACATTTTTTCATTTTATTCGAACATAAATAGTTTTGAATGGAAAACATTTAGACTGTTATTTTAGTTTGGCAGCAATGATAATATAACTGAAAATTGAAATTCGTTGCTATGGTAACAACAACTAAAAATCACAAAAATCTGCATATTTTGAGGTACTTTTGAAGACTTTTTACTCATACCTGGATCATGATACTTTAAAATAAATTTATCAGAATGACTTTACATGTCCTCAACTTTAATGCAATATCAGTTGAAGTTGCATTTAAGCAAATAAAATGGACGTTCTATGACGTTTTAAACAACTAGGAATTTCTGTATAATTTTCTTAAGTCCACATATTTCCTTAGCAACGGCAGTTTTAAGATGCTGAATAATGCTTGAATATATGTGATATAAAAATGTGGCATGTTTCCTGCGAATAGCAACAAAAATATGGTTCTAAATTGTGTTTAAAACTAGCATTTTCGCTTGACAGAATCACCATTGTTTTATTCATTTTTTCTTATTTTTAACCTTGTTACCATAGCAACAAGTGTCATTTTTTTTTCTAACATTTATATTTTAAATACAGCTATAAATCTATGAGTTTAGTTCAATGATAACTTCTATAATATTTAAAATATATGAAAAAATCATGTTTCGGAAATAATTTTCGGTTTCCATGGTAATATTCTAAAGATTTTAATTTGCCCACCAATGTTTTTTTTTATTATTTGAAAATTGACCATAAAGTCTATTCAATATTTCATATTTCATAACTTAGATAAGCTGCAATTACTTTCTATATTGCTTTGAATTTGCTAAGATTTGCCATTTTTCTATCTTTGGACTCCGTTACCATGGCAACGGTATTCCTTAGCAACAAATTTATGGCATCTTGCTACTTATAACATCAATACATCAATATGTAACATTGTATGCAATATGAAGAAAATTGGTGACTATGCGTGCCGGAACCTCTATATACAGTTTTGATTTTTACATAGAATTGATCTTAAGAGCTCCTCCTCTGCATATTGGAATATCACTGTGTTCTTCTTTTCTCATTTTTATTAAAAATGGTGTATAAAGCAAAAAAAAAAAAA
>WFKH01011926.1:50342787-50359535 GCA_016163765.1 Magallana hongkongensis | reverse complement strand
CGGTTTCAAACAATATATAACTCATTATATTATCAATGATATCAACTTAAAGCAGAACACGTAGGGGTTTTAAATTAAGGTGACTCCAGTGTTTTAAAAATCTGTGTCAAACCAAACATTTTTTTTAATTTGAACAGTTAAAACAACTTATAAACTTACTATAGAGGCCAAAATATTTAATTTTTGCACGTTTGTTTCCTATAGTGAGCTTCAGCTTACAAGGTCCGAAATTTAAACAGCCAAAATTTAACACAATGAAGCATGATCTCATAATTTATTAAATTATGCACCAAGATGCATCATGTTCGATTATAATTTAAGCAAATCAATTGATTATCTCTAAATCATAAAAAAATTATTGATTTTTTACAGAAAAAATAAAATATATTTCATTTTTTCTTGCCACGACCTTCCAAAAAAAAAAAATCACAAAATTGCATATTTTTGAAAAATTTTGAAAAAATTATTAAGTTTACGTACATTTAAAAAAAAATTACATTAAGAGTCACATATTTTGTTAACAAAAAAACATAGTTTATCAAAATCGACCATCTAGTTTTCTCTTGATAGTCTCTTGAACACGTGACCCCCATATTGAAAATGTAATTTTACAAGTTGTTTTTTGCAAACTTTGGAAAAAATTGAAATGTACCAAAAACACACGATCTAACAGTCACTAAAATTGATATACTTAATGAAACTGTATTATACATATTAAATTAAGGTCGAGACTGCCAAAAACACATAGAATAGAGTGCAGTAGTACCCCCCCCCCCCCTTTCTGTCAAATACTTTCTATACAAGTTTTTAAACATATTTATCTGTAGATTTAACACCAATCAGTGTTATATAGTTTTAATTAATGTTCAAGCTACCCAAGTACTTACTTATCCTCTCCTTGTCCCGGAGGACACATGAGGTCGTCAAGCTACATAAACGCAATGTAATTGTTGGAAGAAAATGCATACAATACGTACAATGATATTATACACTCATTTACCATGTGCTTTCCTTGCTTTCTCCAATCCCTCTAAACGACGAAGATACGATTTTTTAACAATTTTCGCACTTTTTGACCAAACCGTTACTATTTTAAAACACTTATTGTGCGCAAAATTTACAACCAGAAATTTAGCACGCCGTGTAGAAAAAGAACCAGATCGGAAAGACACTGGAGTTACCTTAAAGGCTTGTTTTTAGCACTCCTGATCTCAAAGCAAAAGTGAGCTTTTGTGATCATTTTTCTTTGCCTTCTGCCTGTTGATCTGTAAACTTAAGATTTTTAACTTTTTCTCCAGAACCACTATGCTAAATTTGACTAAACATGGCACAAGGCATCTTTGGATAAAGGGAATTTAGGTTTACAAGGAGAGCTTATACAGAAATATTGAAAATTTCCGGACATTTTTAAAAACTATTTTCTCCAAAACCATTGGGCCAGGAAAGTTTTTCTTTGTGCAGAAACATCCAAGGGTAATGAACATACAATTTTGTTCAAATCATGATCCCCGGTAGAAGAATAGGGCCAAAATAGGGCATTGGATTTTTACATAAGAACAAATAGAACAAAAAATCTTCTTCAAAATCATTTGGCCAGATAAGCTGAAACGTCTGTGATAGCTTCCTTATGAAGTGTAAATTCAAGGGTGTTCAAATCATTTTCCCCGGGGTAAGGTGGGGCCACGATAGGGGGTTTGAAGTTTTACATAGGAATGTAAAGAGAAAAATCTTTGAAAATCTTCTCAAAAACCATCGGGGGGGGGGGGGGAAATGAAATTTGTATGGAAGAATTTTAGAATCAATTTTGTTCAAATCATGATTCCTGAGGTATAGTAGGGCCGCAATAGGGAGTTAACGTTTAATAAATGAATAGATAGAAAAAAGTGAAAAAAAATTAAAATTCTTCTCCAAAATCTATTGGGCCAAAAAAGCTGAAACTTGTGTGAGAGCATCCTCAGTGTAGATTCAATTATGTTCAAATCATGATCTCTAAGGGTATTGGTGGAGCAATATGTAAGGTTTCATTTTTAAAAGTAATAAAAAGATTTTTTTTAAATATTCTTCTTCGAAACCATAAAGCTAGAACACTTGAAACTGTGTGTAAGCATCTTCAGGTAGTGTAGATTCAAGATTGTTCAAATCATGAACCCTATGAGTAGGGTGGGGGTCACGATAGGGGTAGAATATTTACATAGGAATTAAAAGAGGGCAACAAAGTTTTAAAAATTTACTTCCTTAAACACTAAAACTACACAGGTGCTTTATATGTTCTAGAAAATTTGAAGATTTCTTTAAACAAAATATACTCTACTAAATTGTCAATACGAGGATTCTTAGAAAAGTTCGCGGACAAGTTCGATTGTGAGCGGACTATTTGCATGATACCAGCGAAACTTTTCAGATTTAAACTTGACGTATTTTCTAAGAAATATGTAAAGATTTAGTTTTGTTAAATGCACCATACAAAATATACAGCTTAATTATTATGATAAGATATGCTTCACGGAGCATGTCATTTTTTTATTTTTTGATATATTGTACGAAATTTTCCTTGCTTATTAAAAATGTACCGTTTAAGCGCATGAAAATGCACGATATTTCATATCACGTCACATTTACTTACGAAGGTCAGTTTGTGAAAGTTTCAATTAAATATAAGAATATCTGACCGTTTTATCGCCGAATATGGACGACTAATGCTTGAAAATCGAGTCAAAAACGTTAAAGTCAATGGACATCTTAGAGCAGCGGGCCGTCAGTAAATTTTTTGTGCCAGCAGGAGCATCTCTACTGAAGATCAAAAGGTTCTTAGATGCTACCGGAGATTGCCAACATGTATCAATTTTTATAGAAAAAAGGTTTACAATTGGAATCAGAGGTTTAATGATGGAAGAACTGATATTTTGAGCACCCCACCCCATACAGCCCGGATCTTGCACCTATGGATTTCGCCTTATTTCCTTATCAAATTTCGGAACTGCGTGATCAGAGATTTTCGGACCTAAATAATCTGCGATATGCTACAAAAGACGTTACACAAAAACTTGACAAATAATGGTATGAAGGTGCATTTTATAAATGGGTTAAATGACACGGAAAGTGTGTGGAACTGAAAGGCGTTTACTTTGAAAAAGAGTGACAGGGTTGCCTTTTCGTTGTTTGACGTCACCTGACTCGTGGAAATATGAAATGGTGCTCAGTAAGTCCAATTCATACAAAGTAAAAATCGCTGTATATTTTTTTAATAAATATTAAAATCATATGATGATTTGCATACTTATTTTCAATTGATATTCATTTAATAAAACAGACGTCATCCTATAAAGTACACGGTATTTTTTTCCGTAAATCATTTTGTCCGCGAACTTTTCTAACAAACCCTCGTATAATTTGTATTTCATACCATCAAACTGATTTGATCAGAGTTATGGCTATTGTTGCCCTGGTGAGCGATGTGGCTCCTGGGTCTCTTGTTAATATTTTTTTCTGTCACGTGCTGTTAATAAAATAAAATGTACATTTCAAAATTTATTTTTGTCACATCACGTTTCTGCCTATAATTTCATTATGATTTTAAAAGGATGCAAACAGCTTGACGTTTATGGCAATAAATGTGATATTCCGTGTCCACTCAAGTGTAAAGGTAACACATGTCACATTAAAAGTGGAGCTTGCTTGGACTGTGAAAATGGAGTATATGGCCGTTACTGTAACTTGTCGTGTCCAAACAACTGTAAAGACAACATATGCAAGATACAAAGTGGAGTATGTTTGGAGTGTGAACGTGAGGTATATGGTAGATACTGTAATCTATCGTGTCCCAAAAACTGTAAAGACAACACGTGTCATATACAACATGGAACATGCTCTTCATGTGAACCTGGATGGACTGGAATGAATTGCGATATAGGTAAGAGAACGTATAATTGATTTGCATGTAATATAAAAAACTATATTCTTTGTTCCATATAGTTATTTAATAATAGTTCATGGTAACATGATGTTTTGCGGATACCATATTTTGCATAAACTGATATTTCATTAAGTAAGTCTGTACTTCGTTAAGAAAAAATCCGAACATTCCATTCAAAACATTAAATAATGAAAAATTGCATGTAGAGTGTACCCTAATAATAATGATAATAATATAATTATGTTTTTCTATGCTATCCATATAACCAGAATGCACAGAAGGATGGTACGGTGACAATTGTAGTCAGCAGTGTTCAGGACATTGTAGAGACGGTGTTACCTGTAATCACGTGACTGGGCAGTGTGCCGGAGGATGTGGTGCTGGATGGACAGGAACTACGTGTGAGAATGGTAAATACCTCAATGATTATATGTTTACTATTCTTCTTTATTGTTGTTTGCAATTTGTTTATTTATTTATTTATTTTTTTTTTTATTTTTTTTTTTTTGGGGGGGGGGGGGGGGGAGGTTAAGAAAGTTACAAGAAGCGTTTGTCTTTTGTTATGTTTTAAGCTCACCTAAACCGACAGCTAAAGTGAGCTTTTCTAATCACCGTAATTTTTTCACTTATTAACTTCTTCTCTAAAACCACTTGACCAAAATTAACCCAACTTTCACAAAGTATCCTAATTTGTTTAAACCATGAACCACGGATTTATATTCGGGACCCAAGAAAGGTTCAAAGTTTAACATAAAAATATATAGGGAAAATGTTTACAAATCTTCTAAAGATCTGCAATGCTACAACTAGCATTTGTGAGATTACTATGAAAGAATCCTCGGAAAGTTTAGAGTTTAAGTTGTTAAAACGAAGACCTGTGGACTAACACTTGAACCAACAGAGGGGGTCGACGTTTAAAATAGAAATACATTAGGAACATGTTTTAAGAATCTTCTTCCCAAGATCTACAATGCTACAATTTGTAAGATTACTTTGCATACATCCTTAGTATTTATTCTAAATTGTTAAAACCCCTACCCAGAACACTGGGCTCCAAAAGGGATTCAAAGCTCAACATTTAAATATATATGTAGGAATATATAGGGAATATAATTTTAAATCTTCTCAATATCTTTAATGCTCAATTTTGTAAGATTAATATGTAAGTATCCCCGTAGTGTCGATCATTATTTATTGAAATCATGACCCCCAGAGCAATATTAAAATCTTCAAACCGCGACACCTATGACAATAACGGTTGCCCAAAATGAGTTCAAATTTAGCATAAAAATATGGAGGGAAATTGTTTAAAATTCTTATTCCCAAGATTCCTTAGATAGTTTAGATTTTAAATTAATCATCTTGTGACCCCCTGACCTTTACTAGGGCCCCATCGAGAGATTAAAGTTCAATATCGGTAGGAAAACTGGTTTTAAATCTTTTGCTCAAAAACCACAATGATAAATATAGAATCTCACACTGTTATTTTGATTTCGGCCCTGGTATCAGCCCGAGCGGTTGGTATCGGCCCAAGCCCGACGGGTCGAGATCAAAACAACAGTGTGATGCCGTTTATATCATGTATCTAAAATCAAAGATTTTTATTCAAATTCCAAATAAGGAATATCATTTATTATAAAGAAGCTATAGATTTTTTGTCGGATATACAAATCTCGTTCGTTTCTATCCCTTTAATATGTGTTCAGATATGTAAGATTTATCGGACTTTGTTGACAAACCGTCGTCGTTTGATATTCAGCAGAAGGGGGTCTGTCGTCTGAGATGAAGCACTATTTTCTATTATTCAAAACGATCGAAAGAGAAACTTCCACCCTATTCAACTGCGTAATGAGTCAAATTCTTTCACTGGGATTTCGTAAGTTTCCTGTCAGATTCCATTTATAAAAATTAACACTGTTCACTAGTTGTTTGAGAACATTCTTAGGCGCGTTCGTTTCTTTAACCATTTAATTTTTACCATCTTAACTCAGGTTTTCTATGATGTAGTGTCGTGTTCCATTCTTCTCTTTATCCTCCATATTGTAAGCGTTGAATGATATTGAATAGAGACGGGCTGAGATAGAGAAATATCGCCCTGAGGGCAATACAGACTTAGCTTCCGGTAGCTATCTCACCTGGTCTAAAACATGTGTATCAGGGCTGATACACTACTAGGTATATGATATATGTGATTACTATGCAAGCATCATCAGACAGTAAATTCTCATTTCTTTGAATCGTGCTTTCCAAAAAATAGGCCCCAAAAGGGGTTGACATTTCTATGTAGAAACATAGACTGAAAATGTTCAAAATGTCCTTTTCTTGAACTACAATGCTACAATTTGAAATATAATTATGCAGTCATCCTCAGATAGTGTATATTCTAAAATCTAAAAAAAAACCGAAAAAAACAACAAAACGCGACCCCTTTGCTAATATCGCGACCCAAAAGCGGTTCAAAGTTCAACATAAAAATATATAGGGAGAATGTTTAATAATTTTCAAGATCTACATTGTTTCATGTAATGAAATTACTATTCAAGCATCTTCACATAGTGTAGATCTAAATTGTTAAAACCATGACCTTCATACCAATAGGGATTCAAATTTCAATGTAGAGGCATATATGGAACATGTATAAAATGTTTCTCTTGTGAACTTCAAAGCCACAATTTCTGATATTACTATGCAGCCATCCCAGATAGTATATTCTAAAATTTTAAACCGCTTCCCACATACTCATACCGCAACAAGAGGTGAGAAAAGTTCATAGAATTAAAATGTTTAATAATCTTCTTCTCAAGATATACTATG
Source organism: Magallana hongkongensis (assembly GCA_016163765.1). Classification (NCBI taxonomy): domain Eukaryota; kingdom Metazoa; phylum Mollusca; class Bivalvia; order Ostreida; family Ostreidae; genus Magallana; species Magallana hongkongensis. The sequence continues at coordinate 50,352,808 of WFKH01011926.1, read as the reverse complement.
CTACAATTTGTAAAATAATATGCAAGCATCCTCATATAGTGATTCTAAATTGTTAAACCCATGACTTTCATACCTGTATTGGTTCCCAAATAGGAATTCAAAGTTAGAAATAAATAAGAAAAAAAATTCTCAAGAACTACAATTAAATGCAAGTTTTATGGTTTAATAAATAGTTCATGCGGATGATGTGGTCAGTGGGCCTCTTTTTTTCTTACAAAGATCACGTATTTGTATTGGTGGATCATCTTGATGCTTAATATCAATTTTAAGTAAAAATCAAAGATTTATAGAAGAGCCTCATAAAGTCATCAATTTTCTTTATATTTCATACATGGACACACCTAGGTGTAAAACGCTAAAAGACACTAACAGTTGGTTGCTGGGGGTAACCGTTGCCATGAAAACCGAGAAAAATAGCAATACTTGAAACCATATTAGAAGATTGTGCCCGCTAATTTAAACTATCAAAGACATAAATCAACCTTTATATTTTTATTCATGACTTTCACAGCTTTGTTACTATATTTCTTTTGCTAAGCATATCTCTACTTTTTTTTTTACATGCAATATACATGCAAGCATAGATTTATGATAATTCACAATGTGAAAGTTTGAGGTTTTTTTTGTGAGAAATAATATACATATAAACACAAAAATATATAACATGCACACCAACTTATAATTGATAACACTAAATTGAAATATTTTCCAATATGTGATTATATTATACACAAGCAACAGCATGATCATAATATTTAGCATGTACATGTACATATTTTTTATGAGAGAGAAGAAGGAGGGAAAGAAAAACGCTGATGGGGCACTGGTTGCTTTGCGGTATAGCTGTTTATCAGGGTTTGCTTATTTACAAGATGAATTATTTTAAAAAACATCATACATTTTGTTAACAAGTAGTTGGGGGAAAAGTAGAAACTTGCTAAATTCTTTCAATAATATTTTCCAAGTGTCTCTCAAATATTTCAAATTCACAATTCTTTAAAGATAAATATTTTTCCACAAGAAGCTTGTTTTCAATTTTCCTTTTGAGTTCCAAAACGTTTAAAGTTGGGTATGTTTTAAGTCTACAAGTGAAAATATACCGTTTTACAATATAGCTTAACAGATTTTGTTCTCTATACATATTGTGGTTTTTATATTTACCAAAAAGTATGCTTTGCTTATCAAACATTAGAAACACCCTGGAGTTTCTTAAAAATAACTCTTTAATGTCATAGTTCTTTAACAAATGGGCATTCTGCAAAAAGATGACTGATTGTTTCAGAATCGTGTTTACAAAAAGAGCATTTAGGAGAGTCAATAAGTTTAAGCTTATGTAAATAATAATTTGTTGGTGATATCTTGTGTAAAATTTGGAATTGTAGCCAATGGATTTTAGATTCTTTAGTTGTCTTAGAAGGAAGTTCAAATATTTAAAACCAATCATTCTCATTAAATATAATATCAATCTCTTCCCATTTTAGTATTGCTTTATTTTGGACCTCTTTTCCCTTATCAAAATGTTATTTATATCTTTACACCCTTTTCTATTTTTGTAGAATATGGCTAATGTGGTTGGGATATATGGTCCAACTGTTGGTTTAATTTCTTTTATGTCGCATTCACCTATTCGTTTTAATGTACTCTTTTTAGACCATTATATTCAACAAACTTAGTCTTAATACCAAGTTCAATTAAAGATTCATAACTTCTAAAATCACCATCTGTATCAAAAAGGTCAATGATGCAAACCATACCAGCATTAAAAAAAAACTTTTTCAAAAATATATTTTCCTTGTTTATCTTCACCCTTGAGTTATACAATATGTGTTCATAAAGTGGATTGGTGTTTTTGGAGATTATTTCGCTTATTTTTATGTAGGTTAGGAACACCTCTGACCAAAATTTGTTGCCTATACTTTTACTGTGTTTAAGTAGTACATAGTCCGAAGCCTTTATTCATATGACATTTATTTTCATTTTCATTTGAGCTTCTAATAAATTAATCCACTTGAATTTTGATGGGAGGAGTTTACGAATCCAACTTAATTTCAAAGCATGTATAGAATCAGAGTAATCAATCATTTTTCAAACCCCCCAGTCTATAATCTTGAATGACAATATATATTTTTTTTTAATTTTGTGGACTTTGCAACCCCATAGGAAATAGTTCTTTATCTATTTCTTTTAACATTTCATTGTTAGGGTTTGGTAAGGTAAGAAGAATGTGGTTAAGTTTTGGATAATAATTTTTTTAATTTTTTCAATTATACACTAGTCTATTATTTTCTTCTATGAAACCCCCCTATAAAAATCCTGTTTGCTGCCTATTAATTAGTTTGTCTAAGACTTTTTTAATCGTTCCGCTATACAAACAGAGTCTAATTTATAGACAACATTTATTAGATATACTGGGCGCCAATTTTTTTTAAATATTGCTTAGGTTTTCCTTCTTGGGGAATACAGATAATAATTCCTAATTTATTAGTTTCTGAAAAGTGTAACAATTCGTATGAGTTATTTATTGCCCGTGTAATAAAGGATAAAGGAACCCAAGTCCAAAAAAAATTATAAAACTCACTAGAAAAACCATCCGGTCCATGACTTTTGTCATTTTTCATTTTTTAAAGAAAGTTTAAAACCTCTGTTTTGATTAATGGGCCTTCAATGTATTGCAATTCCTTAATATCTAATTTTGGAAAGTCAAATTGATTTGATTTGTTCACTACCAAAATTTTCTCCAAGTTCCTGTGTTTTTTTTTACTATACACTTCTCATAGAAGTTTTTTGTTTCATTTAAAATTTCATATTGATCATATATTATTGTTTCGTCCACTTGCACTAGTTTTGGTATTTGCTTATTGATAAAGGTTTTAGATTCTAAAGAAGTAAAGTACTTTGAAGGTTTTTCACCTTCCTCTATCCAATTGCTTCTCGACCGTAAACACTGAACTTTCGGTCTTTCTTTTCTAATATTCTTACGTTCGTTTTGTTTACTGGTAAGGTCGGACAAGGATTGTTCTAAGTTTTGTTCCTATATTAGTCTTTCTTTTTCTAATTGAGACTCTCGCTTACTTGCATTTTTCTTCTTAAAAGTAGAGTATGAAATTGTTTTCCCTCTTATTTCCATTAAGAAGATGTCTAGAAATATTTGGTTATTTAATGTAAAAGATGTTATGTCATTGTCTATCTCTGGAATTAATTCTCTATTATAGACTAAACAAGCATATTGTAGCTTAACATCGCAAATCTTGTCCTTAATTAGTTTAACATAATCCTTTTCGGTTAGTAGTAAATTATTAAATTTCCAAAAACCTTTACGCCTCTTAAATTCATTTGATTTAAAAATTAACACTACTGGTAAATGGTCTGATCGAAATCTATTTTCAAACTTTATTTTTGGAGCCAGAGATAAACAAGATTGTGAAATCAAGAAAAAAATCAAGTCTTCCTGGTTTAATTGGGTTTCTTTTTCTCCAGGTGTATTTTCTTAATGTGTGATTATTTTCTTTAAAAATATCAATTAGGTCAAGAGTTTCCATGAGTTTATGAACTTCTATTTGTGCCTTAGGATTATTTATTCTTTTATAGTTCATTTTATCTAGCTCTTGATTCAACACTAAATAATAATATATTGTACACCTATTATAACATATTGGCCAGAGTAAATTTCTTCTATCTCTCCTAACAGTTGGGAATAAAACTCTGTGGTATTAGCATTAGGCCATATAATTTGACTAGCAAAAATTGTGAGTTGTCGATTGTAGCCTCTAAAATCAGATAGTTTCTATTTTCATCTCTGTATTTATTATGTACTTTAAGATAAATTCTATTTAAGAATCAATATTCGGTTGCCACGCATAGTCACAGATTTTCTTCATACTTTTTTGATATGATTTGATAGACTTTGATGAGTAAAAAAACCTAACACTATTTATTTGTTGCTATGTGGTCCCGTTGCTATGGTAACGGAGGGTAGAGTTGTAAAATTGACATTTTGATACTTTTTTGAGAACATATTGTGAGTAATGTGCACAACTTGGGGTTTCCAAGGTAGAATATATAATAACGCATATTTTTGGAGCTTTTCCATGGTTACTTAACAGAAATTTAAAAATATATTTTCTTCATTTAATTTGAATAAAAAGTGCAAATCCTGGATTTTTTGTAAAAGCTATTATGATTGTGCAATTTAGAATTGAAATATGAAAATTGAGAACCGTTGCTCATGTAACAAGCTAAGAAATAAGATAAATTATAATGTTTTAAGGCATTTTTGGATGGATTTTATTGACATATAATAAATAAATATATAAAATCAATTGGTATGAAAAAATCAAGTATGTCCTAAACTTTTAATAACACTTGAAAAAAATCTGACATTTTTAAAAATAACTGCCGTTGCTATGGACTTTTCAAAAAGTAAGAATTTATGTGTGATTTTCTACGCAACTTAATTTTCCATAGAAACAACAATTCTCTGTTGCATAACAAAGCTTTTTGTGGCATATAATAAAGAATTAGATATATTTTTTACAATTTTCAACTAAAACAATCGCTAAACATTTATTCAATAAGGAAATAAAGCAGATCAAAATCATCTTCAATTTTTCAGTTTTTCCTATTTCTTGGCCTTGTTACTATAGCAACGGAAGTCAATTTTCATAATAAATGATATATTGCATGGACATTGTTAAGGTTGTAAAACTTTAATAGTTTCCCATTATGGCTTATAAAAAACCACAAAAAAACTGATTTTAAAAATTTGTTACTGTTTCCATGGTAACATTTTAAAAGTATTGGTTTCTGCATCAATTGTCTTATATTATATGAGAATTGAAAATAGGAAAAAGGCTGTTTTTTGTCTTTGATAGTTTACATTAGTGGGCAAAACCTTCTAGTAAGGCTTCAAGTAGGTAATTTTTGCCATTTTTCCATCTTTAACCTTGGTTACCATGGCAACGGTCACCCATAGGAACAAACTTTTAGTGTCTTTTTGCGTTTTACACCTAGGTGTGTCCATGTATGAAATATAAGAAAAATTGGTGACTATGCGTGGCCGACCCTTTTATAAATCTTTGATTCTTACATAGAATTGATATTAACTTCACAATTATCATTAAAGAGAATTGCAATTCCTCTTGAATTTAACCGGTAGGAATTAAAAAGACCTCATGACCCATATTGTTTCTGTATATTTTTTCTCCAGTTGTAAAATGTGTATCTTGAATGAAATAAACATTATAGTTTTTCAGTTTTAAATTCATTGAAACATCTTGACACTTTCTTATGTCCCCTAGTCCTTCGCAATTTACAAAGAGGATTTTCAGTTTGTTGGTCATATAATCATCTGTTAATTTAACCATTGTTATACACAAAATACATAGCAGAAATATTGCCCCAATAGAGAGAGAGAGGGATATTATGTTCCTTATTGAAAATAAAAGGATGTGCATATTATAAAAAGGTACATATTGCGCGGACTGGCAAATGCATTGTAGATTATTTAACCTAGTTATTGTTTAACAAAAAAAACATGACCCAGTACTTGTTTATACACATATATAAAAAAAAAGTTGTTTTATTATTTAAAAAATAGGGACCTTTGAAGAGACAGCAGTGCTTATCCTTGTGTATAGTTATATATAAAAGTGAATTTGTGAGGATGTAATTCAATTTGAGAGTTATTTATTGTTTGTAAAATTAAACCTATAATTACAGCCTCCCCGACTCATGAACATAAGCATGGAATAAAGAAAAAAAAAACACGTCAAAAAGTAACATTACTCTTTAAAGGATAAGGCATGCATATCTCTCAGGTGTTGTCAACGTGGTGTGACTGTATATAAGAAAAAAAAATAAAAAAAAAAATGGAAAAGAACAGTAAAAAGGTCCATCCTCTGGTTCTCAGCTGTTAAACCGGATACGAATCTGCCACATTCTGTACTATTTCAATGTTGATGTTCAAGAAGAAAATTTATGGAGAAAACACTACTTTAAAAATGTTACCATGGAAACCATAAAAAAAATTTGAAATCGGTTTCTTACGTTTTTAATACGTAGAAATGGGAATGTATCAAATTTTTAAATTTTTATCAATGACCATGCTATATACATTTTATCTATGGAAATTGAAACCCGCTGCTATGGTAACAAGGTAAAGAAATAGGAAAAACTGAAAATTTTAGGTGATTTTTGTATGCTGCGATTCCTGATTTTAGAAAAAAAATATCGTGTTTGTTGGAACTTGTAAAATTATGCCTAAAATTTTATTAAATGCCACAAAAAGCTTTGTTAGGCAACATAAAAATGTTGTTGCTTTGGAAATTAAGGTTGCATAGGAAATCACACAGAAATTCTTAATTTTTAAAAAATCCATAGCAACGGCAATCATTTTTTGAAAAATTGCTATTTTTTTTAATTCAAGTTATTTTGAAGTTCAGGTCATACTTTATTTGTTCTTACCAATTTTAATCATATATTTATACTTTATATGTGAATAATACCTATTCAAAAAAGCCTGAAAACATTAGAATGTATCTTGTTCTTCTCATTTTTTTTAATTTTCTAGTTTCTAATTGCACAGTCATAATAGTGTGTACAAAAAGTTCAAGATATAAATTTTTGAAATTCAAAATAAATTAAGGAATCATATCTTAAGATTTCTGTTTAGTTACCATGAAAACCCTTTAAAAATATGAGTTTCTCCATAATTTTTTTTTTAAAATGATAATCTTTTTTAAAAATATACTTTACTCAGAAACCCCCAATTGCTTGCATTACTCACAATATGTTCTCAAACACGCATTAAAATGCCACTTTTTCATCTTTACTCTCTGTTACCAAGGCAACGTGACCACATAGCAATAAACAAATGGTGTTTGGCGTTTTAACTTATCAAAGTATATCAAACCGTATAGTATGAAGAACATGCGTGACAATGCGTGGCCACCAAATTTTGATTCTTACATAGAATTGATCTTAAATTCGTTACAGAATGTGTTAACGGGAGCTATGGTTTTGGTTGTAACAAGAACTGTAGTGGTCACTGTCGTAATGATTTTTCCTGTAACAAACTGTCTGGTCAGTGTGATGGGGGATGTGTTCCTGGATACACAGAAGCTAAGTGCAGCAAAAGTATATTTATATGTACAAAAATATATAACACATTTAAATTGGTTGATTATATCACGTTAAACTTTATACTTCGTTAATGAAAGAAATGATAAATGTGTTCCATAGCGAGTAATTTATCGGTATAAATGATGTGTGTAGTTGTATTGAATTTAGAATGTCAACCCACTTATTTCGGACTTGGTTGCAAAGAACGTTGTAGTAGCCACTGCAAAAACAATGATCCCTGTAACCATGTCAGTGGAGAATGTCCTGGTGGATGTCAGGATGGGTATATCGACAAATATTGTAACAGCTGTAAGAAACATACATTATCATTATAAAATGACATTTTACATATTGAATTGCTTATTTTTACAAAATATACATTTTTGTGAATTATAGCTTGCAAAGCAGGATGGTATGGGAAAAACTGTTCTACTCAATGTCCTCTAAATTGCAATGGGACATGTAAACCTATAGATGGATCATGCAATGATTGTGAAGAAGGTTCAGAAAGTTATTGCTCCAAAGGTAATTATAAATGAAATTCGAAAGATCTCTTTGTGTACATTAATTTCTTAAAATGTAACGATATGATTTATCTTATTGATAACCGTTTTCTTAATTTAACTTTTTTTTCTTTTAAACAAGATTGTTCTTCGGTGTTTATCACTTTCAAGCTGTATTTTTTATCATTTGCTAAGCTCTTTTTGAAATAATATTTTACATAGATTGAAGTAATATTCCATTTAATTGAATATAATATTGCTTTGATAGCTTTGAAATTAAATATAAATGCCGAAACAATTAGTAACATCACAAGAAAATAGCATAAATACGTAAAAAAATAATAATTATACACCGGAGGGAAAATACAAATAATATCTCAATATTGAGATAATTATAATAAATGACGGTTGTGGTATATTTGCTTGAAATTGTTATCTATGTTCTTATATTAAACAGTGTTGTTGATAATATGGATAACGTATGCATATTGGATATTATTATGCCTCCTAGCAGTTTGTCGCTATATATTCAATACTCATCTATTTTCGAATTGCACACAAAGGATTTATATAGCGTAAGCAATATATGCTGAAATAGAGCACGGCAAATGATATCAGCGAAAATATTACTAGTACCGACAGCGGGTTCCGAATACTCAACCCTAAAATCATTATGTACGTATAATAGACCAACGCGTTACCGTAACGTTACGTTAGCCGATGATGTATATATATATATATATATATAACAAACTTTGTTATCTCGAACTAGATGGGACTGTTAAAAAACTTCGAGATATCCGAGTATTCGAGATATCGAGGGTAACATACTTAAAAAATAAGTGGTTGGTACTTACAAATCACTTCGACATATCCATTGCATTCGAGATATCAGTGTTCGAGATATCGAAGTTCAACTATATATATAAAACGTCGATCGCACGATTGACATCAAGCAATTAAAATTATTAATCTTTACAAAAACATCTCATTATTGACGGCAATTTTAAAGTTAAAGTTTCTGATAAACGTTTGATCAAACTGATTAAACATTTTTCAAAGAAATTATACATGAGCATCACGAAAACGCTTTTTTAAATGACGCTTGATAAAGAATGTACCAAAAAAACCCAAATAAAACATGCAATGAGATTTCGTCTACTAAACAACTCGAGTTTTCTCGGTAAGGTCAATCGTGTATTATTTCTTAAAAAGAACATAAACGTTTGTTCATTTTTTTTTTGCACAGCAACTTGTTGATTCATTAATTAATCAAATCGATTTATTTGAAAGAACAGACGCTTGTTTTTCGTTTTAGAGACATCAGTAGGCATAATAGACAACACAAAAACGTCACAGCTACTTATAGCAAAGCACGTTCGTATATACAACAGTTGGCATAATAATAACAATAGTGTTGTGTCGTACATGTACTACATGTATTCCTAAATAGTAGTCAGGGTATGATACACTTGCCTCCGGCTCGTGAACTATGTATCAAACCCTAACTACTATTTAGGCTTAGTACATGCACAACACAACACTATTATATAAATATTTGGTCACCTAAAATATTGTTTTTGTTATCTAATCACGTCCTACAATAACCTGCACCGTTGTCAATTATCAATATATGTTTTTATTTATATCAGATGAAAACGAAAACGATCACCAAAAATAAAATCCAAACTATTTTTTCTAATGTTCAGTATCAACACGTGTGTTTTTTTTATAAAGAGGTTTTAACAGTATCATTGACAAGTATAAATATGTTCTAGGTGTTACATGTATAAGTATGAAAAATTAACTAGCATTAAAACAGGTCGTTTGCCTTTAATTGTTGTATTCATGAAGTGAGCAGTGTATCAGTCAGGCGTGGAGATAGTATACAGAAATTGGTCATATTATACAAATATTGACTGGGTTTGAGGACAACATTGGTTCTATTAGCCCCTGAGGGACGAAATATTGCCCGACGCGAAGTGGAGGGCAATAAATTCGTCCCGAGGGGGCTAAAATAATCAATGTTGCCCGAAAGCACAGTCATCAATTGTTTTGTTATATGAAGAAACAAACCAAAATTCAAAAATGGATTTAAAAACAGATCGCCGTAATTTTCTCTGCTCGACGAATAATTCACGAATTCAATTTAGCGTTAAGTTTGTTACCAAAATAGCGTCGGCATCAAACGGTCACTGGTGATATTCCACCGCCCGTAGGAATAAATTAAAGATGTTCTACAGATGTGCTAATCCTATATCCGTAATGATTACAAGTCGTCGCATTGCGCGTCCGTTTTTTATTTGACGTGACTGCGTGATTGCTTATTATGACGTCATCTTGTTTTGTAGTCGCGAAGAGTTATTTACGTCACCGTTTACGAATCAACAAATCAGAAA
>WFKH01011926.1:50271128-50325301 GCA_016163765.1 Magallana hongkongensis | reverse complement strand
AAATGAAAAAATAACTTTTGCAATTAAAATGACAGAAACTGTACAAATGCGATAGGATAGGTAACAATGATGAGCTTATTTAGATATTTTAAAAAAGATGATGATACAGTATGCTGGCAAAGGGAGATCACTTATTTAGAAAGTGAAAGTAATACTTATGTATACCGGTGTCTCATAATATTGTGCGAGTACTACATGTATTATGCTTACCTATATTGGTCAACATCATAATGATAATCCAATTAGAGCACAATATGAATCCATTAATTAGCTGATCATCACAAAAGAAACGTTTATGCATGTTAATTAATCCTATTCTGCACATGGAAAACACATACCGTTATGTACACCACGTGAAACCCATCTAACCAAAGAGCTGGGTAAAACTAGTACCCGGTAATGCGACCTGTAGACCTGTGTTGTGTACGTAACTTCGGACAAAGATCATTTTCTTGTAACATGCATGTATTTTCATGACTTTATTCTTTTAAACACCCTGTACTGTTTTATTAGGTAAAAATATGTAAAGCACATATTTCAGCTTTCATAAGGTGGTACAGGACACCTGCATATTGTAATGAACTCCCTTTTGCAGAAATAAACAATAAACTTTAAATATAATATTTCCTCCCAAAATAATGTTACCTAACAGTGAAGTGCAATGGGTTAGAGCGTTAACTACATGTCTGTAGAGAGTTCAAATGCTGTTGGGGCTTTTCTATTTTTTACTTCAGATTCCATAATTTTTAAATTTTTCTTTTTTTGCTAAATACCTGTATTGTAAAAATTTAAAATTATAAAACGTCACTGTGAAAGAATTTTGATTATAATGCACTTTACTACATGTACAGGCTTTCGTTGTTATCAAAATATTCTGATGTTTATTTATCCATTAGGAATGTGTGTGTGGGGGGGGGGGGGGGGGGAGGGGGTTTGTAAATGGGTTTGGGGGGGGGGGGGGGGCTGGGGTCCGAAATGTATTGTTTGGTAATTTTACTACATGTATTAATATAAATTATTTTTTTCAAGGGTGGGAGGGTCTGGACCCCCCCCCCCCCACTCCAATAACTTTTCTAAATCTGTGCACGCGATGATGTTGGCACCTAGAAGCAAATCTAAATTAAGCCGGCAACCGCCGAGGGTAGGGGGCATAATTTAATTTTGTTTGTAATAATTATATAGACCATACTTTCTATGAAATGAAATGAAAAGATTATTGATTAACTGAAAATTCACATGCAAACAGTTCAACCACAAATTATACATAAAGGGCAGCTCATGTGTATTATCATCGTCGGAACCCACAGGTTTTCTATCCGTTACACTGCAGTGTAACAGATAGAAACCCCGTGGGTTCCGTTGATGGTGTATTATGTGCACGTGGCCTTCGTTTTTACTATTAAACTGGTACAAAACAGTGTTATTTAGGGGCAAACACTTGGTGCGGGTATTACTGTCTAATGACAGCATCTAGTTGACTTTGGAAACACAGAAAGTTATCCATATTTCAGTGTTTTAGAAGAAACAGAAAAAATGCTAATGTCACGCAGACTGTGAAAAAATTTGCACGGTCGCGTCATTTTTGAACGAGTTTTTCGCGTATTGTAAAATTCAGGATGTCTCTCCTTTCATAGACATAACTCATCCAATTACCGAAGATACATAAAGAAAATCAATGCAATTAATAGTGACGTATTATTCTGTTTTGTATGCATCTACGTAATTCACAGAGTTTTTGAGAAAAAAGGGTCACTCTCTATAATGCCCTTTTTCGGCCAACAACAAAATCATTTCAAACTTGATTTTATGTTGCTTTTATCATTTATTGCATGATTTTCGTAATATTTGTAAACATCAATCACGTACGTCACGTGATATAATAATCAAATATGGCGGTCTATTACGCAATTTTTTTTCTTTATTATTTTTATATTACATTGATGTCACTGGAAAGACAAGTACATGTACCATAACACAGTAGCAATATGAGTACAGAAGCCTTATACCCGAGCTTCTGACATACCTCTCCTGCTTTTTGAGATCTGGATGTTCTCGAAGATTATGCTGCAATCAATTATATGTGTTGGATCCTTAATACCACAAAATGTAGTGTACGTAACATACAAGCAAAACACAATTTTCAAAATTATATTTAAATAACCCCCCTCCCTCCAAACATACACATCAACAACAAATGGAAAGAATAAGTGCACTGCCTTTCGCCTCTTTGGATTAAGAACATGTTTAAGGATAAAATTTTCCAAATTCTAACTGTTTGGCTAATACTTTTTCCAATTATAATGTAACTTAATATTGCCTTAGTTGGAATACAATTCTTGGTGTTGATTAAATGTGGTTATACTGGGGCTTTGGCTTATTAACCAGATGCTAGGGGAGCGCAATATACATTAGAAGTTACAGAAATATGCAATACTATAGACACATTGAAGCTCTCTCCTCATATATTACATTCGTTTGTGACCTCATATCATGGCAGATACTGTTTCAACATTAACCAAACACCGCTATTAATAAATTGGATCATTGTCACATTATTATAAAGTGGTTGAAGACAAATCATGTGCCAAAAGTTTTAAATTTTTGACTTTGCACTGTGGAATATCTAAAACATATGTATACATCTGTTCCATAACGAGTGAGCTGAATTCAAGTACATCACAACATAGTAGTGTGTATTGTAATTACAAAAAAAATGAAATATTTCCTGCGATTAGATACATATATTTATTTATTAATGCAAACAATAGAGTACAAAAATACGTTTGATTATCGGAAAATGTTAGGAATGCTACACAGAAAGCCAACTGAATTGTGTGTTGTCAGTAAATCTGACCCACGATTCACGATGAATTGGAAATAAGGTCCTCATGATAAGTAGCATAAATAGGATGACTGAGTTTTTTTGGTATCAGCATAAGCGCTACCCATCTAAATCAGTGTATAAAAATAATTATATCTGTTCTACTTGTTGTATTTATACTATAGGGATGGAATGATTTAATTCTCTGATTAAAATGGGGGCGCCTATAAGCTTTGAATTGACAGCAAAGGAAATCGCCACAATTCATCTCTTTCGAAGTTTAGGTACTTTAAACTTTTCCAAGTATTCCATAGTGAAGGACTGCCAAAAACAAAGTTTTAAAAAATGAGAAGTGATCAAGTTTCCACTTCTATGTAATGAAGGGTATATGTGTGTTGGGGGGAGGGGCTTCAACACCTGATATGCATGACGAAAACATATGTCTCCTGAGAAAAAAAAACCTGTTGCATATTTTACATTAGTTTGAAGACAACTCTAAAAACTATAAACAGAGGAAAACATCTTCGCGTTGCACACTGTATTAAAATATCATCATTCAGAGATATAACTTTGAAAAGTTCTAAACAGCTCTTACCAAATCAACTATTCTAATATTTAAGCTTGTTTTGGTCACGGTAAGAAAAATAAACCCATTCTAGTTGTATGCAGATATTTGCTAAACATAAGTATATATTTTTTTCTTACGTTATGATTTTATAATTATCGGATTGAGAGAAAATAAAACCAAACAAACAACAATTACAAGTATGCAATGGCAACGGAGAAAACACGAAATTACTGATTTCGATATTTTTGTCTTATCAATTTCTTATTCTAAAATATTCATATTTTTTTAAAAAAAAAAGAGTACACTTAATACACATGATACATTATAGAAGATTTGTTCAATAGGCTAGTGACTGCTATCGAATAAATTAAAAAATATATAAATCTGGGTTTATATTTTATGAACATGATATTTGTTGTTGAAACACTGAATCAACAGCATGAAGTGTAATAAAATGCATTATACTTTAAAAATGAAAAATGAAAATGCTTCAAGATTTTAGTGCTCTCTCTCTCTCTCCTCTCTCTCTCTCTCTCTCTCGCTCTCTCTCTCATTATATCTCAAATTAAATACCCCAATTACTTTACTTTCAGTCTTTTCGGGCACTATTGGGGGCAGATTTTTTTTTTCAGTTTCATTCTTTTATTCATATATAACTATGTCCTGGTTTTATATCTTTAATTTCACTTTTTTAAAATTCTCGTTATTAATTCCTGTTTCTTTTAAGCGAGGAATTTGATTTGACCTTTGAGTTCAGATATTGGCTGAATATATTTGTCCCGGAATATTTTTCCCAAGGAAATTAACGTTTGTTTTATTTCAAGTGAAGCTATGATCATAAATCCTTGAACTGTTAAACACAACTTCCCAGAACTCTGCTTGTTAAATTTGCCCATTTCCTTGTCATTTTGTGTTTTTCATTACGAGATCAAAATAATTTTCATATTTTTTTATTAAAAGCGTATACATCGATCATTGAAAATTGATCAAACTTAAGAAATATAGTAAATCAATATAAGTTAAGGAGGCTGGATGGTCAACAAATTAACAGTCAGATCTACCTTCAATTTTAAGATATGACTTGTTTAGCTCTAAACAACTATTATTTAGTAAAGAAAAAATCCATAGATTTCACCTTTTTAATTATCGGTATTTTTCTATATTTATATATAGAGCTCTTCTTCTAAACGAAATCATTACAGTCTAAAAATGACCACGACCATCAAGTCCTCTTAAATGAATTAATATTGAATCAACAATTGGTGTTAATTAATCTTAATTGATTTGTGTTAAATCATTTTAAAATAAATTATTCATAAATTGCATTAAAAAAAAAAACTAACAAAAACAACCGCATTTATATGAACTATTGTTCTAATTTGATTCACTTTATGAAGGTTTACATTACAATTAACGACGACGATTTTGATTATACGTTGCATTTCAATGTATTCATACTGAAGACATACATTTCATTTTTTTTAGGGATAGGGTTCCAAAAAAGAACACGTATTTAAATAAGTTTCCTTGTTTTTTTCTTATAAAACTTAACTTGCAAATAAGCTTCCTTAATTTCAAAAATGAGCTTGCATAAACTAATAACGTGCTTATCAACAGTTATTATTGCCAGTGCTTTTGGTAAGTAGTATGACCAGTTAATAACATTTCAAACCGTTACTATTGTTTGAGAATTATAAACAAGTCTGCTTTCTCCTCTACATTAAAATCAACCTGCCTTGCTGCATGCAACTATTTATTTTTAAGTTGTTTTTTTGTTGTTGTTTTTTTTTGAAATGAAATTGAATTAAGAAAAAAGTGGCTATATAAGTTAGATACAACTGTATAAACTTGAATAAACAACCTTTAAAAATTTGTAATATAAATTAGTATCATTTTTGTCTATTGCGTTTTATTTGTTTATCATAAAGAGGATCTGTCATACAAAAAAAATGCAACTCAATCACCATTATATCCTGGGAACTCTTATGACGCAAGTAATGCAGTTGACAGAAATGTTGGAAAATGTATGAGGACAGAAGAAATAGGACTTCAATCTCTATACCACAGTACGTGGTGGAAAGTTGATCTTGGCGGAATATACAATATCTACAGCATCAACATCCTTTTTAAAAACTATGAAGGCTATGGTATATGCTTGAACATTTTACTAATTTCCCCCCCCCCTTTTTTTTTTTTTTGCTTCATAAATATGGATTAAATTAAAACAGTTACTATGATCCATTTAAGTCTATCAATATTTTTTGATTGAAATAAAAACATTAGGATTAAGTATGAAAGAAGAAGGTACGGCGTCTTTCAATATATGCCCTAAAAGTCAAAAGTTGTTTAAAACTCATGAAAATACTTGTATTGAATCTTGAACAGACGTGTAAATAACTACTTTCGTATTACCTTTTATTTTGTTTTGTTTTTGAAGAGGAAATAACGGCTTCAACAAAATGTTATATTCTTAAGATGTAGTGAAAAATAATGAAAGTAGCACAATTTCCTGTTTGTTTTTAGAATAGATAAATGTGTCCGCAGCCGTCGACTACAAATGTGCAGACACTTCCTATTAAAATCAAAGTACTGAAGTACTGAAAGCCGAGCTCTTTTGATGTGTCTTTATACATATTGTGTAGTAAAGACTGAAAATTTCTCTCTCTCTCTCTCTCTCTCTCTCTCTCTCTCTCTCTCTCTCATATTTTTAATGTCGGCAAAGCGTCAGAGAGCGACCGAATTTTGTAAGCGGCTATAAACAAATATATGTCTGTCTAGTGGAAAAAAAATAAACAGTGGCTGCGTTGAATTTTGCATCAAGCGTTATAAATTCAATCCCCCATTTCTTCAATGTGCAGCAAAGTAGTTCATGGAAATTCATGCGCATTGTATGTGTCTAAAATGCACAGTCTTGTTTTTAAAACACGTACTTAATAAAAAAAACCTTAAAAAGATTGACAATCCTCTCGAAATAAAAAAAAAACAACAAAAAACAAAAAAACAAAACAAAACAAAACAAAACCCAACACATTTGACAAAACATGGCTCTTTGTGTAACTATTTAGTATAGCGGAAGCTTTTACTTTGACGCTGTTCGGTTTTTTGTTTACTTTTGAAGTTATGCTATTTATAGTAACATTGGCGATTTGCCTGCCTACAGCCAGGACTCTGCTTTCAGCAGAGCCCGGCTAAAAACTACTGAAAATGGGGTGTCTTGTGCATTTTTTTATGAGTTTAAATTTACCCCTGTAAAATCTAATGATATAATTATTTTGAAATTCTTAACTTTGTGATATTATAGTTAACATTAATGTCACATTTTCACTTTTTATGATATTTTATAAAAATCACTCATAAACAGGATAAATGTGACTAAAACTGTACCTTCTTCACGGTACGTTTAAACAAAACATCAATATTATGTGATATTGAAAAAAAAGGTAAGGATAATAAATCATCAAAGTAATCGTAAAGGCAATAATACTTTAGTTAGCTATCTTTCATAATATCTACATTACAAATGCAATGTAGAAGTTAAATATAATGAAAAATATTGTAATAATGGCAATATAATGTGTACAATATTCAATATCTATTGAAAGTCTGAATCACTATTGTAATGTTAGTAATATTAAGTAAATAATCGAATTATTTCCATTTGTAGAAATCCGACAAAAAGGACGATTTGCGGGATTTTCCCTGTATATATCAAACACTAGTGGTATAGAGGGTTCTACTTTGTGTTACAAAGACGGACCTCAGTTTCCGCCCCTGAATTTTACAGCAGTATGTGTAGATTTTGGACGATTTCTGATTTTTTACAATGAGAGACTTGATGAAACTACCTACCCAAAAGGATATCAACTACAAAATGTATTTACCGAACTGTGTGAAGTTATAGTTGAAGGTAATTAACTTTGTAATAAAAAAGGCAAGATAAGATAAATTGTTTTATAACATATGCTTTAGTTTAAATTCTGAAATTGTAATCTACATGTAACAAATTGGAACAACAATAAAGTTCATAATTATTTCTCAGCCAATAGTTTGATTACTAAATCATTATTGTTTTACTAAAGCTTTTTAATGTAAGAGAAAACATGGAATGTTAAGAATTAACCCTTTTTTTTTAATTTTTGAAAAGGGTAACATCTAAGAAACATGCAAATGCACATGAATTTAAATTTTATCTGGTTTTCTTGCTATCAATTGAAAATAAGGATGTACAAAGCGCGGCGTATATGGCTCTGGATGTGATACGGCATGCTCAGTCAACTGTCGAGATAACGATTGTCACATACTCGGTGGAACTTGTTTTGCATGCAGACCAGGATGGACAGAGGAAACTTGTGAAACAAGTATGCTTTTTATCATCTGATACAGGTTCATGCAAACTTATCTGATTAGCTGTGTCGTCTGTTTTCTATCAGTTTGGCCTTCAGTCTATTTGTAAGACGTGTTTCAGATTGTCGTTTCTTAAACATTCGATTTAAGATCTTGCAAATGATTTCAGAGAGTCTTTTTCGTGCTACATACATTATGAAGTCAAAATTGATTTGTTATAACTTTTCCCCATTATTTAATGACTGTAAGGGAATTGTGTAGAAAACAATTTTTCTTGGCATTCTATTTCAAACCCTATAAAAAGTAATCCCAATACCTATGTTCAATTTAATTTCATTTGAAAGAAGAGGGGGAAAATTATTCAATATGCCGATTTTAGAGAGATTGTAGGCATTCTGGAAATATTTCATTCGTCAAACACGGAAAGAATCCGATATTTGAAGCTGGTTTTCTTCATATTTCATTGCAAATGACAATTTAAACAATGATCTTTTACGTCATAAAAAGTGACATTTATCATGCTGTTTCTTTAATAACATGTTTATATAACTTTATATAAATATTACGTAATCTTTTGTTATAATAGATGCGTCGTTTTATGAACGTCTAAATCCGTTTATGCATATATCTGCATAGTACTCTTTTACAGTGCTGCGAGCCATAATTTCTTTTAAAACTAAGCCCTAACAAACCCTAAAAAAAATTTTATGAAGCATCATTGTAAAAATTCATACAATTTTCAAAGGTTGTGAATGCTAAAATATATCTAAAAGAACAAAATTAGTATAAGTATTATCGTGCGTCTTAGATGGTTGAATATATTATGCATCAGAAAATTTGATTCTAATACAATGGGGAAGAACCATAATTGATGAAAAGAATTGTAAATCCTTGAAACATTCATTAAAACAAATCGCAAAACAAATATTTTTCTTAAGAAATCTGTGTTGCAATACGATCAGAAAAAAAGGATTGTTTGAGTATATGATCACAGGGGAAATAGGACAAAGAGATATTTGAAATGGATGCAAGGTAATTTGAAGGTTTTTCCATGGCCAAATCATCCTACTGAAATATCTGAAAGGTTCAGTAAGTCGATATACATGTATTGAGCGTTGTGCCCAAATGGAGTTTTCGGGTGTTTTTTCATCTTTCTTTGAAATTTATATTTTTTTTCTTTTTTTAAATACTTTTTTTTCTTTGATTTTATTCACTAAATTAAGAAATAATTTATATACGTATAGAGTGTAGAGAAGGTCTGTATGGTGAAAGATGTAGTCAGCAATGTTCTGGACATTGTAAAGATAATGTAACCTGTAATCACGTGACTGGTCAATGTGACGAAGGTTGTACTACAGGATGGAAAGAAGCTTTATGTGACAGAGGTAATCGTGTTAATAATTACTTCCTTTTTGTTGATAATTCAGTTGATTATATTACATAAAAAATATTTCAGTGTAAAAAAAACCCGTCAAGATCAGATTTAATAATAAATTATATGTTTGTAGAGTGTGACGACGGAATGTTCGGATATGACTGCATCGGTCAATGCAGTACGAATTGTTTGAATGAGTTACCGTGTAACAAAAAGACTGGTCATTGTGATAATGGATGTAACCCAGGATATACCGACAGTGATTGCAATACACGTGAGTTCAAATATTGACTATGCGGAACCACCGTGCGAAATCATGTCATTTATAAAATAAACGGTCTCTTGAAGGCCTTGTAGACTGGTTAAGATTTTTTGAAAGGGGCACTAGAAATATATTATAAATCATTATTAGTTGGCACAGCATGATTTTTTGTCAATGAGAATTTGTTGGCATTCACGACAATGGCTTTTATCAGGTCCAAATGTAAATTACAAATGGTGGAAAACCATATTTCATAATTTTCTCTTAAAGTTTCTTAAATGAAGAAAGTGAGTAAGACGGGCTCTTTGATTTTTATATTTAAAATATTTTTGTTATGAAATTACTTTTTCCGTTTTTTTTCAAGCTAAAATGCTTGTAAATTCAAAAACACTACTTGTAGGTGACCATTCTTTTAAAATAGTGGACAGTAAACTGTTCACTGTTATAAATATTGGAGGGATATATGTAAAACTAATAACCCGTTGGACGGCTACAGG
This sequence comes from Magallana hongkongensis, assembly GCA_016163765.1. Classification (NCBI taxonomy): domain Eukaryota; kingdom Metazoa; phylum Mollusca; class Bivalvia; order Ostreida; family Ostreidae; genus Magallana; species Magallana hongkongensis. The sequence continues at coordinate 50,315,434 of WFKH01011926.1, read as the reverse complement.
TAAGGTTGAAAAAAGTGATATTATATTGCCATCACATTTACAGATTAAATGCCTAACACCCATAAAAAATGACACCGATAGTATGATCATAAGGGAAGCGCTGAAATATTATTAAATAATCCAACATTGTGTTTCTCTACTTCATTTGGTAGAATCACAAATTACAATGTATAAATAATACACGTGATCATAATTACGTTGAACCACAAATTACATCAGAACATAGATTGAGACAAACTTCACTGCACCATATGAAACTCTTATCTGTTTCTATTAGTCAAAAGTTAAAGTAATTTCTAGATGATGCCGACCATACTCTCCTGAAAATAAGTACTTACAATTTAACTTCGACATTCAACATCCTCTACTACCCTGTGAAAAAAAAAAATGAACCTAGTCTGTCAATGCATTTCTTCTTTTGATTGGCTAAATCATTTTTTTTTTTTTTAAAGATGCTGTTATTTGTCATAGTTCTACCCTCGATATACCGAAGATCACTTAGAACAGTGTCAGTGGTTGCAGTACTTCATTAAAATCCTTTAAGTTTGTAAAAACTGGGGTTTGTTTTCTAACAGAGAATGAGATATTGATGTTGCTCAGTTGAATAGTGAATGAATATAATTTTTTTCAGCTCAGCTTTTCATACCCTTGCACATACCTGAAACTGTCCGCTTGGAAGTTGTGGCACATCTCATTAATGACATGTTACAAAAGATAATAATTTTTCCTCAGTTCAAAAAAGCACGATCACGTTAAACTTCGCAATGAAACTATCATGAATATTCTTGTAATTTCTATTATATCTGAGTTTCCTCCTTTTCTCATTAGAAATAAATTTCACTTTATATTTTTTTAAATTGATACTTAATTTACTTTTGGAATGATGGTTACTAGTAATGCAATGTACTTTTCCTTCTAGATATTCCGATATAAGATGAAGTGAACCTTTTACAATCAAATGGAGAAAAATTATTGGCTCAATATTTTATTTAAATTTTAACAAATGAATAGTCAATATTTTATTGAATTTCTAACAAAAGGGATTCATCGACAAAACGTTCACAATTTATCTTAATGTAAAGGCATGTTTTCCACAGTATTACATTAAATAATACCAATGTTCATGTCATTGTAACGATTCAAGATTTTATCATGCACGTTTAATTGTAATATGGTTTTTGATGTTTGATTAAGTCGTTGCCTTATTTTGATTCGTTTTTGTTTCCGTAGACTGCCCATTCGGACATTTCGGAAGTGCATGCAAAGAAAGTTGTAATACGCATTGCCTACGTAAAAGTGATATCCTTTGTGATCATATCGGCGGCGAATGTTTAAATGGATGCGAAGATGGCTACATTGGAACGCATTGTAATGACTGTAAGAAAATTCAAAAATTCATTAAAAGATATTAACTTGTCATTTCACAACAGATGAGGATTATTTTCTTGAAAATCATTTTTTAACGATTACTACTTTTTTTTTAAATAAAAAGCTTGTAAAGAGGGTTATTACGGTAACAAGTGTTCTTTCAACTGCTCTCAAAATTGTGAAACATGTCGACACACAGACGGCTTTTGCACTTGTAAGGAGGGATGGTTGGGATACAATTGTACAAAAGGTAAAAACTAATGTCAACGGAATGTTTATAGCATACATCAAAATTATTACTTTTTTACCGTAGATATATAAAAAAATCTTTATTAAACAGTGATCTGCAAAATCTTAAATAACAGTAACGGAGTCCTGTTGTAAAAAGCAATTTAATTTACATTGAATGAGTCTTATTTTCAGATAATGTTTGCAGCATATTCACAATTTTTGCGTAATCATTTAAATTCATTACATTTAATCAACTGATTGATCAATTTTCATGTTCGTAAAGAACAACAATAACAACAACAACAATAACAAAAAAAGCCAATAGGAATGAGAAAACTACGTTGAGATAGCAAAATCATCTTAGTTTTTGTTTTTCAAGAATCCAAAAATCATATTGAACAGCTGTTTTTTTTTATTTATTTATTTGAATCACCAATAGGTTGACGTGTCACAAATGTATATTTTATAATGTCTAAATGTAGTATTTTTTTCTTATCAAAAACAGGGTGTCCACCGGGACATTTTGGATTAGATTGCAGAGAACGTTGTAGCGGACATTGTACAAACAATGAACCATGTTACCATATAAGTGGAGTGTGCCCAATGGGATGCCAGGACGGGTTTATTGGAGCACGCTGTAATAAAAGTAAGATGAAACATACATCGCCTTAACGATAACTATATTTTTTCCTTTTCTTTGAAATATATCTTTCTATGATTTAACTTTATTATGCAGCTTGTGAAGAAGGATATTACGGCGGAAACTGTTCCAAAATTTGTTTTCCTAACTGTAAGACGTGTCGACACACAGATGGGCTGTGTTCGTGTGTCACTGGTTGGATGGGCTCCAACTGTACCATAGGTAAGTGCTATTTCACATCGTTGGATTACTTACTCAACTAAAGACTGTAGTTGTCTTTAGTTGAGTTTTGTAAGCAAGATTAAACGCTTGTGAAATCGTAATAGTAAATTATTAAAAATGAAATGTTCTTATTATTTTTTAAATATAAAAATAATGCATTACAGAATCATTGTCTACAAAACGCAATGTAACTTTTAGAAAACAATACGTTTTCTGAATGTTTTGATTACTTTTATCTGAAATTGCCGTTCACCAACTTATAAAATGTTTTTGAGTTTCTCTTCAAATAATAAAATAAACTGATTTGTTGTTTTGCTGAATACAAGAAAAACTATTTTAAGATGTTCTTGTTAGTTTTTGATCAAACCAGTCTTTGTAATATGATATTTGTTTTTACCATAAACACCAACATCAGAATGTGACCTATCATATGGAGAGAACTGTCGGTATGCATGCAGTGAACATTGTGTAAACCAAACATGCGACAGGTTTAATGGAAGTTGTTTGTTTGGTCGAACTGACGAACAGAGTTGTAATAAGTGTAAGATCGTTTTCTTAATCTTCTGAAACCTGAGCAACCTCAAATTTAACAAAATAACAAAAGTCATGCTGAAACTTGTGAAAGTACAAATCAATAAGAATCATAATTTACATTTTGTTTTTAAGATAGCGACAAAATACGTCTAATGACAGAAGAATTGATTGAATCTTCGAAACAAATTTCACTGTGGATTATTGGATTTTCGGTAGCACTTGGTGTCTGCGTTGTTTTCATTATTACCACATGCACACTAACGATACTACGGTAACAATATACTTTTATCCCTAGTTTAAACATGTTCAATAGTGCAGTAACTGATATAAATATTCTGATTATCTAATGAATAACATATTTTCTTCAATGTTTGATTTATGTTTATATCTTCAAGTTGCAAATGTTAACCATAATCAATTTAATGTAGGAACAAGTCTTTTAAGATGAAAAGTAAAACTGATGATAAGCAGCCTTGCTTGAGGTCCACAACAACTGCTAAACATCCAGTTGCATCCAATACCGTATCTAACTATCAGGAACTTAATACAGATAAAGAAAGAAATGCATATGAGTCAATACTGCTACAGTAACTATAATTTGAATACTCGGCGGTAATAAAACATAATAATAATATAGTAATAATGACAAGTGACTGGCAATGTTTATCAATAGTAATATAATTTTTATAGATATAAAACAGTGGCTATTAAAGCATGTTTTGTTTACCATTTGTATTTAGTTTGTCTGTTGTTGATGAAAATTAAAATCCGTAACAATGTCATTAAATAGCAATGTCTTACGGTATCTAAAGTAATAATTTATTTTTAGATATTTATTTTGATAATTTGATATTTTTATGAAAAAAAATAGTCTATACCAAAAGAGAAAAAGCATAATGTTCGCAATACAGACTCGTCTGGCACAAATTCATTGCATATGATTAAGCATTGGACAGTTTACCCTTACCTCAATTTCCAAAATCATCTTACCGTGTTAATATTGCTATCGTTTTTTACATTTACCAGCAGTGTGAGAAACTTTTTTCAATATATTTTATTATCTTTAATTCAATTAAAAATGCATTAGAAAACAGACATTGATTCATGATTAAAATCAAACTAGAGAGTATCCTGAATCTGATAAACATGATAGTTATAACATTGTTTCTAAGACCTTTAACTAGAAGCCTGTTTCGCAACCTCATTAATCATCAAAAAGTATTCTATATCTAAGATTTACATATTTAATGTTGTTTTACTCATCCTCCATTAAAATAATGTTTAAACAAGAGTTTTGAGTGTGTCAATGGCTGGTAGACTAGTATAAAACTGTACATTGTTATTTGTCTTCTGATTATCATCGCAGTCAGTGACAAATTTAGTAAGTGCTTTGTTTTCTCGAGGACAAAAACTTCGAGTATGTTAGCAAATATAAGACATACTAGTATATATCAATTAATTTCATGGTGATTCCATCAACTTTCCGAAGGTTCATGTACAAATGTCTAATGCATTCATTCAATTTTATTTAATCTAATGTATCAAATATTTTAGAACTGACAAATTGTAGGTATAATTATAGGTATGATGGAATATTTGGATCAATATTCATTTTAAAAAAAATGTTGCTTTAAGATAATTTAATAATTTTTCTATTGATCGACGTATTTATAGAAAAATTGACCTGAAATCTTGATGAAAAAGTTTTCTGGTCAATTTTTCCGTTGATACATAGATCAATAGAAAAATTATCAATTCATTTCTTATCATTTAATAAAAAAATTCAAATCATAAAATGTGAAGTGTCATTGATCAAAAATGTAAATAATGTAAATGAAGCGTCGTGTATGAATATGAAACAAAAACAGCAACAGTATTCAAAATGGACGCGTCTTCAGAGCAATTGAGCTGAATTTAATGGTTAAAAAACAAATAGAAAGTTGAAAACTAAACCGACTGAATTGAAAACGAAAGGGAAATACATGCGATAAATTGTGATTTTATTCACTGTGCAGGAAGATTCGTAAAAGCTGGTTTTAGTGTGAGTTAGATTGCTGGAATATGCAACTGGGCATAACCATAATGTAAAGAAACGTGATCGTGGACGAAAAAAGTTGATATGTCAACAAAGAATAGTATGTATGTTTGACTTTTGTAAATGCTGTGGTAACTAGGTAGCCAGGAAGGTACTTAAATGGTATATCAGCCGCTTAGAAAACGCTGAAAGAGTTGCTGCACTACTCATAGCTCTGCTTTACGATTCTTATTCTGATGACCGATCATGTACGGGTGTTAATTTAAGACTCATCGTTACCAAATTTGAACAGCAGTGTTACCGTGAAAGTGTATTGGCCTATCTGTTCATTATACTTATTTCCGGAATTGGAACAACCAGCCCTACCGGAAATGTTGATCGTTAATCTCAAGCAGACGAAATTGTGAGAAGACGCTTAATTTTCTATTTAATGAATTAAATAATGTGTATTGTTTATTTTTCAAGGTTAAACTTATTTTTTTTTTTATATTTATAAAGTTGTATTTTGTTTGCTTACATTTAAACAGACACAACTTTACATTTTGTTGACATTGTTTTTTTTTTTTTGGAAATTCCCGTTCTATAAATATTGTTCAATCAGAACAGTACAGAAAAGTATATCCGGCAAAAAAATTATTGATGCAGATGTCAAGGAAATTGTTCGACCAATTAGAAGCGCCAATATATCGTCAAAATAATAATATTAAATGATTTCAAATATAGACAGCATTTACATGGCGCGCCTTATCCAATGACAGAACATCATTCAAGTCCGAGACAAAACAAAATATATTTATCATACACACTCGAAACACATCGGAGTACTTTCGAAAATTCCTCACTTTTTTTTATTTGCGTATGTTAATAATATAATTTTGGTCAGTTTGGATCTTAAAACGATGTTTTTTATCAGATATTATTTTTCCCGCTGACACTTTGTGTCATTTTGTTTTATGTACATAGAAAAGTTGTCCCGCATTTGGTGAAGCGGTAAACACCAAAGAACAAGATACGGTATAGGCATTATTTTGCCGCAAAAGTTACGATATTCTTAACATCTTTGTCTGGGTTATTGATGGGCTGCATTGTATTAAGGAAGGAGCCTTCTAGTTATCAGACATCCTTCTTATGTTAAGAAATGCATTAAATTTTGACACTGTCAAACAGATCATATAGCCAAATGATTCTATCAGTTTTATCAAATTTGACCTTCTTGTTTTTGCATCAAGATCAGGTCAAGGTTGCTACCTTTTTCCTCAACGTAAAGGATGATAAAAATAAATGTACATGTAGTTATCTGCAGTTATGTATACATCTGTTTAAGATATGAAGTGTGTATTCTTCAATAAAATGAAAGAATATCAGAATGTCTATCAGCTTATACTACTAAATTGGAATGAATATTTAAACTTAAATTGATATTGCTTAGCCCGCAATTCCTCTAATTTTCTTAAATTTTGAAGATATATTGATTATTTTTTATGCTTCCAATATTAAAATATTTCTGATTTTTACATATTATAAAGACCTTACATAAAGATATAAATTGACAGAAAAGCTAATATATTGACCATTTAATAAGAGAGGAAATCCGACTTTAGTGATTATTTCACACACATCTATTTATAGATTGAGCGCTTGTAAATGTATGTGCGAATGTAAATTGATAGGCAAACATATTCTGAAATCCAAGTACCTTATCATTAGTTCACATTAGTTGAACAAATCAGACATTAATGTTATTGTTTTAAAAATGCTAAATAGACTCATGAATCTACAGCAATACTGAATTGCAAAAAACATGTGATATTTTCCTACGCCAATGTTCCGCCAAAAATATAGTCCTTGTTAGATCCTAAACTTTGATTATTATTTCTATGCCAAGTTGTATGATTGTAAAAAAGAAAGAAAAATATGATATTTTAATTTCCTTTCATCTTGATTTAATGACCATTTAATCAAATTTACTTTTCACAAAAAGTCGAAAACCAAGAAAGTTAAGTATGATATTAGCTAAATCCTACAGGCACTAAAATGACGTCATTTTTCATTATGACGTCACTTAAGTACGCTAAACATGGACAGCTCGTTTAAGTGCGTTACTATATACTGTTAAATGCATAGGTTTCGTTAAATTTAGACTCTCTCACATGCGATAACCTCTTTTATATTTTGCTTGCATACTCATTTTCTTCTAGTTCATTGTTCATGCTTAAAAATTAAAACTTGTGATCAGAAAGTTGTGTGTGTGTGTGTGGGGGGGGGGGGGGGGGGCTCCGGTGCTCTCAATGGAAATTTTTTTCTTTAAATTTACATTGTAAAACCATTTCAAATATTCCTCACAACCCCACTCCCTCAACCTCTCCCAAACTCACACCGGAAACAAAATTCTTGCTCCGCACATGCCAAAACCACTGACCTATGATGGTACTTAATTAAATCGATTGATACAAACTATTTAACAAAACATTTAAATCGCCATCTTGTGACTCTGTGTCTTAAAAAGTATAACAATTGAAGTAGAATGCAGAAAAAAAATTCAAAGTCAAATTATTTTCGGTTTTGATTCGAGGTTATTTTTTTTCTATTTGAAGTTATTTGTTATGTGTAAAAAAAAAACATAGAACATTTAAAGGTTGATATTCTTTCTCAAGTAATTCAGTTTTTTCCAACAAAACCATTGTTTTCAATTTTCAGAGAACAGCGAAAATGTGGTCTAAACAGAAGCCGTACTCTTGTGTAACCTACCACAAGCAAATTCAAAAGAGTGAGCGGAGACATGTGTCTGGCTATGCGAACAAATCCACACGATTTTTATTTTTTGTCAAAGAAATCTGTTACCGATTTGTGTGATTCTGATGTTGTGTGCAATAAATACAGACATTTATATTACACATCAATGAAATCAATAACTGTTGTACATGTAACAGTTGTGAAATAAGACAAGAAATGCCGATGCATCTCGAAGTTTCTCACTTCTAATTCCTTCCTCTGAATATAGACATGGTGCCTGCGCTACCTTCAATAAGAAACATCGAAAACTTGTTAAAGTACCTGAGCAATCATGTAATGAACTGTTTGTTCATACCGGTTTTCTTCTGAGGAGTGAATCAAGATGTTCAGGTCACATTATGGACAGACACTTCACCACAGAGACGTTGGATAGCGGTGTCACGTCCAAGATTAGAAACACAACTTTTCTCAGTAATATAGATGTCTGTAGTCCTCTGGAAAACGTTCGAGATCTTGCTTAAACAACCAATTTCAAGTTAATCATCTTTGACAACAATTCACTCGGAGAGAAGAACTATAAGAATCTACAGTAAAACTCGGTTTTAGCGAAGTCCAATGGACCAATCTATTTACTTCGCTATATCCGTAATTCGTTATATCCGTATAACGAATTCGTAATAATAACTATAGCGAATTCACTATATACATTTTTTTTTCACAAGACTATAATTTTTTGCTAATTGGTGATTAAAATAAGAATACATTACTTTGATACCATTAATAATCGGATTATGAATTAAAAAAATTATAAGAAAATAACTTCATTCAAACTATTATGTTAAATGGTAGTGCAAACTTTTTTAACTGTAGAGAGATTCGTTATAAAAGTGTTAAATTTCGTTATTATTCACCTCTACGGGACTCAAAATCAGTTCGCTATATCCATGAATTCGTTATATCCGAATTCGTTATAACCGTAAAATTTTGCAAAGATTTCTTAAGAATTTTACCGGGGACTCAACAAAACTTTGAGAATTCGCTATATCCGTGTTCGTACTAAACGAGTTTTACTGTAACTGGTCTCACAGGGTCACAGTTTGAAGATCTCCTGACATGCATCGATAATATCAAACATTCGAAATCTAGAAGTATACGATCATGTACTGCCATATTGCTTGTGAAGTTGAAGTGTGCTCTAGACAACAAGATGCTAGCAACGCTGCTTAACATGCACTGGTGGCAGGTACATTCATATTTTCTATTATAAATTATTTGAAATATTGTTCCATACAATATTAAACTGTTTCTAAAATATCATACAACATATCTCCTTAATTCATTCTGTTTATAACAATCAACACTATGTTTTTATTTTTTATTTAAGGTACGCATATCCGTTTCTTCTGCAATGAAATCATTAATGGCAGACTTCGTGCCGCGTAACCTAGGATCTGGGCACATTTCTTAGGACGAAGTTATTACTAACCACACCCGACCTATAGCACATATAGCACAATTATTATTCTCAAACAGACTAGCTGAATCTCCTTAAGCATTACTTGTATTAGACAGAACTTATATTTACATTAAATATCAAGCAACTGTAGCTTCAAGAGAAGATCATACACTGACACACAGCCTACACAAACACATGCATTATTAAGCTGATGATGGTTGTAACGACTACGGGCTATATTGTTTCCATTCTCGGGCCATATCTGGCGGATTCAAAGAATAATGATGCTAAATCATCATCAACCATATTTTACAAAGGAGTGTCGAGGAAATGACAAACTGGCTAAGAGAAGGAGACACTTTTATCGTGGATCGGGGTTTCCGAGACAGCTCAAATATCCTTGCTGATCTAGGAATTAAGATGGAGATGGCATGTTTTAGCGGTTTTAAGCTGCATAGCACGGAAGAATCAAGCAGAACCAGATTAGAAACTAAGGTAAGAGATAACTTAATATTTACGAAGTAATAGTTTTTATGAAATATTAGTAATAATCTAGGATTTTTTTTTTTACAGAATATAGTTAAATACTTACAGGTGCGCTGGGTGGTTCAATCCGCGAATGGCAGGTTCAAAAGGTGGCGCTTCCTTTATAGAACGGTCCCAAAATGAATACACATAAACCTTATGTTGGCGACTATGTTTGGATCATATCCGCAATATGTAATAGGTACACCCCGACCCTTAGCTCGGCAATAACAGAAGATGATACTGTCATTGCGGTGAAGATGCTGTATGAATTTCTCCAACTGAACGAAGTTCGGAATTTGATTGAAACCGAGGAAATCCATCGACGATTATTTACATGGACAAAACTTGTCGCCTCCGGTTTGGCTCCAGAGTTCCCTTAATTGTCAGAAGCTGAAATTCGTGAGAACACAATTGGAACTTATCAGATAAAAATGTCGCGGTACAGTAAATGCAAATGATTTCGCATGTTAGAGTTAAATGCCATATTACCATCGTTTTCTGGTACCTCTCTTAAGCGAGACACAAAAATAACTCCACCCGTGCTTAGTGTGCAGAAATGGGCCGTGCATTCGGAAGTCGCCGCCTGTGTGATTGATGAAACAGACAGTGAAGAAGCGGAACGGAAGATTGGTCAATACACAATGTCGCAGTTAATTATAGTACATTTCTCTACTTACGAATTTATGTTTTCAGTGTTCCGTTGATTATTAAAAAGTGATTACACAAGTTTTTACATACACGTGTATTGACCTAAATCTCTCTCACTCTATCTTTCTCTTCAAATGAAAACATTTTTAATAATTTTCACTTTGTTTTCATCGATTATTCTTAACATGTTGTGTTTGTATATTCATATATGTTATATTTGTTTGCTCAATCGGTTGAGATTTCACTATAAATGGTTTAACAGATATTTGTTTTAAAGGTTCTCTTAACTGTAAGTAATTAAAACATTTGATTTATGATTTATGATTATTTGTGTTTCCAAAATGGACTAGTGCATTTCGTAAGCATTTTACCATCATAGTTTTTCTGGTACGTAATGAAAAGACATCCCGAGACAGTCTTTGTTGGTTATTTTATTTTAAATCTGTAGCTTGAAGCATTGATAATTTCTTTGAAGTTTTCGTAAGCATTTTACCATCATATTTTTTCTGGAAAAGACATCCCGAGACAGTCTTTGTTGGTTATTTTATTTTGAATCTGTAGCTTGAAGCATTGATAATTTCTGATGCTTTTAACGTTTGATATTACCCTCTTTTTAAAATTGTTTACAGTGGACATTTATTAAAGCAAGATTTGTTTACCAAAAAATCCTCCAAAACACACAAACAACAAGAAACAGACAACAATTGAAAAATAGACTTTAATGAGAAAAGTAAATCTCAAATATAAAGGAGGTTTTAGGAAGAAGATAATACGAATCGTGAAAGAAGAAATATCTTTACAACGCAGATTAAAGCTGTTTGGTGTGACTTCTTAGCTTTAACAGTATCATATAATTTTCTATACAAACCAATTATGTTAATTATTCATAATTGGGGCTGTAACTTATGTAGTTTACTTGACGTATGACCATCACCTCGATCTTTCGATACATAATATATAAACAAAACAAGACATGGTATATGTTGCTCTTTGCCACCAGCGTGACTTTAATTGTTACATAACATTGTAACACAGTGCGTAAAATTATATAAAATAATATTACGTAATACTACAATTGAAATTTAATTGAATTATGTCACAATTCTGCATTTGATCTTAATATGATGTAATTATAATTATTTTCGAATAGTAATTAATAATCATATACAAATATGAATTTTATTAATTGGCTGTACTGAGAGACTGAAATCGAAAATTGGCTACGTAATATCGTCAAATTCCTTGTGGTCTGAAAACGCCATGTACATCTACAATTAAGTACATGCATGAAAAAAAGAAGAAAAAAAAAAAGAAAAATAAAGTAAATAATTTAAAAAATTTAACACTGGAAAGGTGGAGGGGAGATGGTGGATTTTTAAAGAAATGGTCCAAAGGAACAGAATCAGTATTTAAAGGTGTTACCCGTGCGGCGTCCTGAAATAAAGTGAATTAGCGCGTCTTTCTTAACAAATTGTGTCGCTAGAATTCCCGCGTTTAATTTCATTGGTCAAATGATGACACCAACATTACGTGACAAAATAGAGCAATCTCTTCTTCTTGATAAAATACACATTAAAAAGTGCGATAACTCGTAGGGCGAAAAATTGTAAAATCAATATATATTAAGCATTTTAAGTAAACTTAAAATTCCTAAAGTTACAGATTTTCACCTATTTATTCTAAGAGAACCGGATTTCTTTTTAAAAACCGATATACTCAAAGTGAATAAAAATTGATCACGGGTATGTTTCGCATTTTATTCACCGCTTGTAAACAAAACATAGTTCAGAAATATTAGAAATTTTAAAAAAAATGTACACAGGTTAGTTTTTGATTTGCCTAAACATTTTTGAAATCTTAATTTATTTATTTATAGTAAATGTCAAAGTCGAAATACAATAATACCCGCCTCGACACCGGGCGCAAAGGGACAACATGACGCTGTACATTTTTATGTCACGTGTTTGGCATACAAATATTGTAACTCATTTTCCCAAGGAAATATGGCTTAATTGACCGCAAAAACCCTATTACAATGCCTATTATTATACAAACAACATGCAAAACCATCGTATAAAAGCGTAAATATTTGATAAAAAAACCTAACTAAGCAACTTTAACAAAAATCGGCAATTTCTCGCGTAAATATGCGTGACGTCTTGCGAAAAACGGGACAGTTTTCATCGTGTAATTAATTATGTATACATGCTTAAGTCACACATAAAAGTTATATACCATTACGTTTGACAATATCATGGCTTTTGTAAATGTTTTGTGTTGTGCGTATTTAAAACGCAGCATATTTTGGCCAATAACGTTCCTTGTTCTTAATGTTGTACAAGCATTTAGCATATGAACATAAAGAAAATCGTGTCAGCAAATACAATCTTCCACTGGGTCGCATGCTGACTGACGTTTTTCATACTGAGTGTTAGACCATAATTAATTACCCAATTGTCTACGGACTTTTCCGTCTTTTCCCGATTACGACAAAGAGCACACGGCGGGTGTGACCGGTCAGCAGAGGATGCTCACTCCTCCTAGGCACCTGATCCTACCTCTATCTTTTTTGAGGTCCGTGTTGCCCTGCTTTGAATTTGTATTTCGTTTTATTGATTTTTGAGATGGTTGACGGATTGTTATTGTCATTTTTTCATTTCATTTGTTACAGCTTGTAAAAAAGAAATGCAAGGTATTTACAAAAAGAATGAAAGAAATGACAATTTCTTCCCGCTTCTTTGTTTATTTTACCATTGAGCGGAAGGTTTGTTTTAATGAATAATATTGGTCTGAATTCATATGTATGCTTTAAAGAATCAATGTCGGTTTGTATATATTTATCAAATACTGAAATACTTCCTCATTTAATAAATGAACAAAAGTGCGTAGACCGTACTCACAGGTTTTTGGGGTTTTTTTTAAGTACGAGTACTAGTACTCTTTGACAAAACCAGTGAGAAGAGAAAAAAACATTCTGTTTAAAAACTACAATGGTTACGGTGATTATAAATCCATCTACTAATAACATTTGCATCAGAGCGGGGGAATCACTAGTGAGCATTGTCCTACAGATATCTTGATTAATCATGGGTCAACTATATACTGTAGACGTGGAAAACATTACGTTGTTTTTAATTTCACTATGTTCACGGTCAGACAATTTCCGCGAACATTATGCCACCGTGAATATTGAGCTGTGCAATCACCATCCCTGTGTAGGCCGCCATTACAGATGCATGTGTGCATAAGCGGGGCCTAAATTTATCGTAATCATAGTTTATATAAAATTTGTTAAAAATAGCAAGCATAAGAATTAAGTTAATTAATAGCATTAACATTATAATTAAACAACTAATCTATAACGGAAGATTCGTTTCACATTTATCGCTGCGGCCCTATCGAAGCCATGTGAACACGGGTGCTAATTGAAACTTATTATCTCAGACATCTCCTTAGGGCAAGTACCCCTGTACAACCATGTTGTCTGCGATCGGCATTCATATTGAGCAGTTCATTTTAAGATTGATTGATTAAAAAGGTGTACTTCTTTTGAAAAGATTACATGTACGTTTTCCACCTTACTTTTTAAGGCCTAAAATATCAAATGCGCATTATACACCAGTGCTTATATATTATATTCTACACAAACTTGTTTTATCATTCTCATAGCACTTAAAAGGTGAATAAGACTTTAAATTTTACGTTATTTAAAAGAAAAATAACGTAAATGCATGATGCGGGTTCATCCCTCATCAGATTTTTTACAATCAGGATTTATTCTCTATGATGAGAAATCGATTATCCGTGAAATTAAAAACACCGTGAAAGATACTAACACAGGAAATCGTGAAAGAATTAAAGACTTTTAAAGTATATTAATGGTTTATCTCTGTACTAATGAAATTAAATATATAATTCTTCTTTTAGATATATAATTTCTAACTTTCACAAACATTCAGATAAAGGACAATACGTCTAATCATCGTGCTTATTTTGTGTTGATCATATATAATCAGCTTATCTGTGCAGTATTATAATGTAAAACCTGTCTCTAACAAAAGTGCAATGGAGTGCGGTATCCCAAAGAATACGAAATGTCCACTGATTTTACTGAGCTTTGCGAAATATCTGTGGAGGGTAAATTTATTTAATTGGAGTTAGCATGAATGATTAAATAGTTACCATACATATTTTATTACATAAAGGTAAATGAATATATTTGACGTTACGCATATGAACAACAGCTATTGTCTCTGAGATATATTTGTTATCGTCGTCCTTGGAAGACGGTATACATGTAAAGAGTTAAATAATTTACAGTCTCCGGGTTGTGCACTTCCTCTCCTTTGTGATTGGTAAAAAATACATGATGAGAAAATTTACATTTATTTCATTGGTTGAAATACTGTTTGGTCCATGGGAGATAATTTTCTGATGATCTTTTTTTACGTACGACTTAACAATTTTCTTAGATTTCAAATCATAAAAAGTGAGGAAACGAAAAAATAATAAAAATTGCAATGAATGAAATTCAGTCTTTAATTTTTCAGTACAACTACCTGAAAGGGTTATTATATAATGTCTATTGAAATATTTTGCTTTTCTTTTTGTATTGTTTATGCAAATTCAAAAAATGTGAAAATTGATCAATACGTTAAGGCTAATATCCGTAAACAAGTAATATCAGTAAAACATATGCTGATTGCAGTGATATTAACTTTGATTTTATTAAAATAATACGACCCTTCCTTAGATCTCTTTTTACCTTCTATACTCTATCTCAACTAAGAAGCACATTGAACACATTTCTTAATTTTAGGCACGCGCGAACGCTAAAAAGGCACATATAAAAAAGTTCCACCGGCCATATCATGTAGAGAAAGGCGACATTTATATAAAACTAACTTATTACTGTTAAGAGTTTGCTCTTAAGACGGTAAGCTTTTTTAAAAAAGCTAAACTTGTTGTGTAAATACTCTACTTTAAACAGACACCATTCGTTTAAAACATCTAATTGATGCATCAACCTGCTGTATTTTCATTACATTTCTAATTAAACAACGATCTTTAATATTTTAATTATAATGAAAGAAATGGGTCGATAACGAAATCAGCTTAAATACCACATCCTTGAGGTTCTGATACAATATGTTGTATTCCAGGGGAGGGGGGGGGGGAATCACACATATTTTATATTTTTTATATTATACTTAAAGGTGGTTTAATTGAAGAACGAAACATGTTTTTCGTTGTTACGTTGAATCATTCTCCAATCCAATTAAAAAAAACCCTTTTATTCCAGGCAAAAATATTTAGCATTTTTAAGCGCATAAAACATAGAAAGTCATTTCCTTACTCGTTTACTACAGCAACCGCATTATTTGCATTCCCACAAATATTCAGCATAGAAGATGACACTCCGTTTCTGTTGCTATATTTTTCAATAAAGGTTGCATTAAGCATGGCGTGTATGGAAATCAATGTAACATACCATGTCCCATGAACTGTAAAGACAGAATTTGCAACATACAAAACGGAAGCTGCTATGAATGTGAGCCTGGTTGGACAGGGACATTTTGTGCAATAAGTAAGAACTTACAAGGATCTCAGATATCGTTATATAAAGAGGACTTTAAAGTCAAGATGATGTTTTACTAATGTGAAGATGTCATAAGAGTTTATGAAATCTTTTAATTTCACCTTGTTGATTGTACAAATATAACGTTAATTTCGACATACAGGCTCATTTTAAAACTCGTTGATAGCAATTATTCTTGCTTAAAGGGTTTGTAAACATCTTCCACTTGAAATTGCCGCAGTCTGTGTGGGATATTTTTAAATATGACGACACAGAGCCCATAGCTATAAACATTGTCGATCAACTTAAATGTACTGTAAAAAGTCTCAATTGGATAGACGTATGAAATATAATTTCCTCTGAGAGGATGCGCCGCAGGAAGATACGGGGTAGAATGTAGAGGGATATGCAGTGCAGTGGACACTGTGGTGATAGCAATATATGTTACCACGTAACCGGTGGGTGTGACGAAGCTTGTGCTTCTGGATGGACAGGATATCTCTGCGATAAAGGTATGCCCAAACAATTACCTCCCGAGGATGCATCACTGGTTTAATTTGTTAGTTTTCACATTAAACCTTATAATTTAACTAATGTTTAGTCAGTGTCGTTTGATTATATCTTTTGTTTTGATCAGATAACAGTATTAGTGGACAAGACAAATTAGGTTGTACGATTGCATATTCAATTTAATATGAAAACTTGAATTATTACATAATGCGAGGATGGCATCTGTGGTTATAACTGTGTCAACAACTGCAGCGGTCAATGTCTGAATAACTCTCCATGTAACAAGCAGACTGGACATTGTGACAGTGGATGCAATCCGGGATACACAAATATGTTTTGTAGCGAAAGTAAATTCTAAGTAACGAAATTGGAATACGTTTATGAAATATCGCATTAAATCAAATAGAATATCCTACAAATATTTTCTTTATTTGTTATTCAATACAGTATGCAGACCTGGATATTATGGAAATGGATGTGAAAACCTTTGCAATGGGTATTGTATGAACAATGAAGTATGTAATAACATTGTCGGTGTCTTTTCTGCTGGTTGCCAAGATGGATACATCGGAAATACTGTAAAACTTGTAAGAAAATAATCAACTTTGTTTTCCCAACGTTCGCACTTCTAATGCAAAGGTCTGTATTCACGAAAGTTTTAGTTTTAAGCTTGCAAGGTGGGGTTTTTTGGAAGAGACTGTTCCTTTGTATGTTCACCCTATTGTAAGACATGTCGAAACACAGACGGACATTGTAGTTGTTTGGCTGGTTATACAGGATACAGATGTACCACAAGTAAAGGTTATGTAATCCTGAATAATTTTATTTAAATAATTAATCTTTTTGATAATTGATTACAATTATCAAATTATCATCTTTTATCACATCTTAGATCAATATGCGGTGGATATCACTCATGTTATAAATCTTTTATATTACACTGTGTGTTCCTACGCCACGTGACATCATTATTAAACATTACGTAGCTTTAGGCGGATGGTGGACGTAGAATGAAAAAGTAACAAAAATAATTCAATTATTAAGTGAGTGTAGACACAGGGCGAAAAACCATCTTTAAGCAAGTCCTTAAAGGTGGCTTAAAGGTGGCGTTAAGGTGGCTTAAAGGATATCGATCTTTAAGCCACCTTTAAGTCACCTTTAAGCTAGTGCTTATAGGTCCTTAATGTCCAAACTTCTTTAAGCCACCTTTAAGCCATCTTTAAGCCACCTTTAAGCATCTTTAAGTGGCATTTACGCTCCCTTTAATGGTCTTTACACCATCTTTAAGTTCCCTTTAAGTCAACTTTGATCAAGCGGAACAGTTTCATATTAAATACATAAATGAAATGCAGAAACTTCTTTGTAGGGGAGGGAGGGGGTAATTCAAATGATGATAAAGTTTTCAATTAAGGAGGGGGGGGGGTGTTCCAGGCGGTTTTAATTGTCAACACACACACCATGCAGAAACAGGTATCTACATCCAAATTTTGCTTGTGTAAACACCACACGCATGTAGTCGCTCTATTGAACACAGATCGCTATTATATCAACACCACTCAAATGAACACAGATCGCCGTGATAAGATTTTATGTTTTTGTTTCAAAATTATTGTAGCAGTGAGCGCAGTTCTTGTCTCTAAATCCGCGCATGAAATTACATTAAAGTATGTTTGTTTCCTATTATAAACTAATTGGTGAAAGCTCTCTCTCTCTCTCTCTCTCTCTCTCTCTCTCTCTCTCTCTCTCATATTAATAATATTATTTAATATTTGACTAAATAATACTTAGTCGAAAACCATCAATTGTTTGACTGTTTGCACATGATGTTAAATTCATAATTTTCATTGAACCGGATTCAAAGTTCAATAATACAAATCTACATCAATTCGTTTTTATTTAGAATTTGTTTTCGTAAAAGAACACGCGTTCACACTAAGTACGATAACGGGTTTCTTTCTTTTCTTTTCTTTTTAAAGATTATCCTGTTGTTAAACAATATAAAAAAAATAAATGAAAAAAAACCCCCATGATTTAGTTTAATAATCAGTTTAAGATATGTATTTTTTAAAATCAATTTTAACTATTTGTAGGTCTAATTCTAGATCTGCTAGATACATGTTAAAGATGAAAACTCTCAACTGCCTTTTTTATATCGGGCGGGATATTGCTGCTTTGGTTGTCTAGACATGGTTTTATTCGTTTGTGTATATCTAATTAAAGTCTATTGTGTGTTCAACTTGAGAAAACCCCTGGAATTAACACAGAATATACAAGATATACACAACAGGTGCGTCTTGTGCCCAGGTGCAGACCAGGGTTCCTAGAGGTGTTGAAATCTTAGTATGTTTGTGTATACGATAAGTACATCGAATGAAAATTTTATTTACATTTGTAATTCATTCTCAAAATATCATTTCATCATCCTGGGTTTTAAAAATATTACGTCTACATATCAAAGATACATGCATGTAAGAGTAAAATCTTGAGGCTAATTAATTACAGTACTGGTGATAATGAATTTGAGTTCATTATTTAAATATATTTATAAGGAGTGATATAATATGTCACATACCAGGACGGTACATCATATGTACAAATACATGTATGTATGTATGTATACATCATTTGCAATTGCCACATCATCGGCAGTACAAAATGTAAATACGTCACTGGTAATTGGTGATATTGTTTGTTATAGAAGTGATAGTTTAAAAAATGTAAACAATTAAATATTCAAACATATATCATTTAATTTGTTATTCTAGATCTGTTCTAAATGTATAATAATCAGTATTATTTCAATTATTACATGCCGAAACGGTGCCGTGATAATGAAAACCAGTAAATTGCGTAGAACTACTACCCTAATAATTCTAATGCATTTAAACATATGTTTTCATATTCTTCCTTGCGTTTCATAACTATGAATTCTGTGAACGTATATTTAACATGTTATTAGATATAATTGATTGTTACAAACTGAATGGAAGAAGTCAAAATCTTTTTAAGTAAAAAATACACACATTATAATGTTTTATAGAATATGAAAACCCTATCAAATAAGAGATGCCGTAGTGTTGTGGAAACGAGCTGATGCTAGCAAACCAAGGGTCCCGGGATCGATACCCCTCTTGGACGTTTTAATTTTTTTTAATTTAATTTTTTTTTTTCAGCAAAAAACGTTTTTAATACTTCTTTATGTCTAGGAATCATTGAAATTAGCGACAGAATATACATTATTTACTTAACTGCCGTACATGTTCATGTGGAATCAATCTTTTGTTAAAATCGCTCCGTTGTGTGTCTAGACATGCTTTCATTTCTTTGTGTATATCTAATTAAAATCTATTGTTTGTTAAACCTAAAAAAAACCCATGGAACTAACACAGAATATACAGGATATACACAACAGGTGTGTTTTTGTCCAGATGCTCGGATATGCTTTTTAAAAATAAATTCTTCGCATATAGGTTGAATATATTTGTCTATTGATCACAATTGATTAAATTGTTATAAAGTTACTACAATTTGTTGGTAAATTAGGCACAATATTAAATAAAGACTGTTATGATTTTTTTTAAATGGCTTAAAGGTGGCTTAAAGGTGGCTTAAAGAAGTTTGGACATTAAGGACCTATAAGTTGTCCTTAAAGGTGGCTTAAAGGTGGCTTAAAGATAGTCTTTAAGCTGCCTTTAAGCACCTTTAAGCCATCTTTACGCTTTCTTTAAGCCCCCTTTAAGCCACCTTTAAGCAGCACATATAGCTTAAAGGTGGCTTAAAGATCGTCTTTAAGCTACCTTTAAGCACCTTTAAGCTACCTTTAAGGAGAACTTAAAGATGGTCATTCATCCTGTGAAGGCTGTAGTCATGGCGTTTATGGAGTTCAATGTGACTTTTCGTGTCCTATTAACTGTGAAGACCCCGTATGCCACATTCAACATGGAACCTGTTTTGCATGCAAGCCTGGTTGGACTGGAACGTTCTGCACGATAGGTATGATTTTTCGTAAATTACTTTTTATTAATAATGCCAGTACACTTTTTAATCGGGAAAACGCTATATCATATTTGTTTTCCCTCGGACTGAAATGTCACACATTCATTGGATTAAACATGGCACGTGACTGCCGGATATGTCTCTTTGTCCGTCTGGTGAGAATTAATGTTCGGCAAAATGCCCGACGCTTCTCCTACTCATCTCGTCATTTCGCCTCGCCGTCTACGAGATTGATCAACCCGTTATATTTCCGTAGTCAATCAGTTACAAACCTAATAAGTAATAATATCTTCTCTTTTTTTCTCTGTTAAAAGGTTTACTATATCCAGTAGTCTCTTAAGATACCACTTTTGAGATATTTACATTACATTTTATGTCCAAATTTATTATTTATAATTTTTTTTTGTAATTGCTAAAAAACTTTTCAGAATGTACAAAAGGATGGTATGGTAGTAACTGTAGCCAGCAGTGTGTAGGACATTGTAGAGATGGTTATACCTGTATACCTGTAATCACGTTACTGGTGAATGTAAAGGAGGATGTGATGCTGGATGGATAGGATTCGCTTGTGAAAAGGGTATTTCTTTATTTTATTATTCAGAGTTGCATATGTAGGTAATGATATTAACGTTTAATACCGTAAGATAACTATTATACCACCCATTTCAGAAAAAAAGTTATATTTATCAAGATCTACTTTGATAGAAAAGCTTACGATACATAATGATTGCACGTTAATGTTCTTAATAAAGTAGGCATGCTCACTGTTTTGAAAACTGCCTCACTACTTTTGTATTTGTACAAGAAGTCAAAATTAAATCCTACATGTTAATGATCATAGAGTGTATCGAGGGAACCTTTGGTAATGGCTGCACCAACAACTGTAGTGGTCATTGTTTAAACGACTCTACGTGTAACAAACGCACTGGGTATTGTGACGAGGGATGTAGCCCGGGATATATTGACGCTTTTTCTAGTGAAAGTTACTATTTTTATTTACTGAAATTTGTTTAACAATTCAAAATCATTACTGAACGCTCATAAACATATGTTATTGATTATATGTTTTCAAATAGATTGCATTTCTGGATATTTTGGAAATGGATGCGCAAACCAATGTAGCAGACATTGCTTGAATAATGAAGTATGTAATCACATCAATGGGACATGCATTGCTGGCTGTCAAGATGGATATTTTGGAAGTAACTGTAATAAATGTAGAGTATTATGCATAAATTCTATTTTCTTATCGTATAATGTCTTATTTTTTATGCATACATGTTCTAAGTCATTTTATTTAGCTTGCAAGAAGGATTTTTTCGGAAGAGACTGTTCCTCGGTTTGTTCACCACATTGTAAGACGTGTCGACAACCAGACGGATACTGCGGATGTTTTGATGGTTATACATGCTATAACTGTAATACAGGTATATTATGGAAATTAAAAAATGTATATTTAAAAAAAAACTGTGAAGGACAACTCGTATTTATTTTCATTCAAAAATGTTCCATATATATATAAATAAAACTAAAATATCTAATGTAAATGGAAAGGTATCAGAAGCCTAAACATTCATTACTGTTCTTTTTAATAATGATTTTATCTAATATTATATTATTCAGCCATGTCTATAGATGTGTTTATAACAGTTCTATGTTGTAAATTATAATAAATAAAATCTACTGATATTACTTTAATTTAAACTTGATAGCTTGTTTCAAATCTTTCGGCGAAAACTGTCGACATCCTTGCAGCGAACATTGTTACAACAGAGATTGCGACAGATTTAATGGAAGTTGTCAGACAGGTTGTACAGATGAGTTCTATGGCGAGCGGTGTGAACAAAGCAATGATTTGCTTTAAGATTATTCTACATCAATATACATATGCTTTGTATGCATCAAGAGTTTAAACGGAATTAATCTCTGATTAGAGGTTTAATGAGTAAGTTTTAAAGCATAATTGAATTAAGTAACTTTATTTTTCAGTGATGTTCCAGTATTTGTGTCGTAGGTTTTAAAGACCATTTAAAAAAGCATAAACCAGAATATCACCAAATTATAGAAGAAAATCATTTAATTAAAGTCTTATTCTTCATTTTTGTTTATAGAGGTTTAAGAACGGTTTAAGAACGGTGACAGAATAAACATTACAGAGTTAGAGTGGCTATTCAGACGACTGCATTTGCAACCTTTTTATGTTTCTTGTTCCTCGTGTTTTATATCTGTGTCTGTGTAATATTCAGGGGCGAAATTCTTAAAACATGTGAGGAAGTTTCGCGGAGTTAACAAAATTTGTGTGCATGTTCCTCTACAATAAATCATGCAATAGTGTTGAAATAAATCATTTGTAAAATAAAGTTCAAAATATCTTTAAAAATATAAACCACAACTACGCTGCATTATATAAAAAAGGAAATAAAACAAAAGACAATTTTACAAAATTATCAATCCGATTAATTTACCTGCAAAACAAACACGTGCATGCAACTAAAATAAAATTGAATGCAAGGGAAACTGAAAATCCATCAATCCAATTTATGGAGCATGATAATTCCTGCCTCAGCGTGTCATTAAAAGTAGTCGCACAATCAAGTACCGTAATGAAATTCCTCCAGGAAATAGTACATACGTTTTCCTGTAAAAATATGTTGAAGCTCAACGACAATATAACCATGAGCAAAAGTGATGAGCATGTTAGCTTCGAGTCACAGTCATGAATGCACCATTAGTAAAATTAATTTAAACAATTAACAACCATGCTTTGTGTTCGATCAAAAGTATAAACTTATTTCTGTTCCACAGACATATTTTCATAGTGCATGTATCATTATCAGTTCATTCGTTTCAAATTTACTTTCAGAGCGTAATTAATGTAACAATTGGTAATGACATAGGTATGACATTCTGTTTGCATTGTTTTATTGCTATTAATGATCAGATATATCTGACTAATATAATTAAACTTTAATAAAGAGAAATATACACTATCTTTCGTACAGTTGAAGAGTAAATTGGGGACCGCCAACTGGCTGTACTAGGGGAAGGTATTTATTATCAAAGTAAAATAATGGTAATAAACAAAGCCCAAGATCTTACCCATGCAACAAAAAAAAAATGTAATATTATAACTTAATTATAACTTAATTATAACTTAATTAAACTATTTTAATACTGTGTACTTTCATAATTTCTACGACATATGTTTCAAAAATGTTTTATTATTGAAATGTAAAACCTTTTTGGGGCAATAATTGTCAAAAGGGGGTATCGGATCCTTTAGTTATAAATAAATATGGAATATCTTCTAAGTAAATTGAAGATATTGCTAAAAGTTTCAAGTCTCTATCTCTTATGATTTCAGAGAAGTAGCAATAAAAAGCAATTCATACAAACAGGCAACAACTCCTATCTATTTAAATGTGGGGCTGAAGGGATATATTTTGAGATGTCCTAAGAAGTCCTACTGCATCAATGAAATAATTGTTTCATACCACCCTTAACAAAAAAACCCAAATAAAACTTAATTATACACGGATTTACGAATGACCTTGACCTGAGACCATTATGTCATTT
The DNA here is from genome assembly GCA_016163765.1 of Magallana hongkongensis. Taxonomy (NCBI): domain Eukaryota; kingdom Metazoa; phylum Mollusca; class Bivalvia; order Ostreida; family Ostreidae; genus Magallana; species Magallana hongkongensis. Next base: position 50,291,379 of record WFKH01011926.1, on the reverse strand, counting down.
TGATCGGCCAAGGTAGACGTTTCCATCTCAAGTGGTCCGATTTCTGTACGACGTGGGGTAAAATGTTTCTAGAAGGAAGTCTTGGATTATTTCGGTATGAATACCACTACTGTTATGAAAAAAAAACAAAAAAAAAACAAAAAACCCGTAACTGTCAAAAAACCCTGAGGAAACCCTGAGAGGCACTGAGAAAACCCTGAGTGACCCTGACATCTGCACTGAAGAAACTGAGGAAGCCCTGAGAGACCCTGAGGTTTGCACTGAGGGTACTGAGGAAACCTTGAGAGACCCTGACGTCGGCACTAAGGGTACTGATACCCTGAGGTCAGCACTGAGGGTACCGAACAAGTCCTGAGAGACCCTGAGGTCGTCACTAAGGGTACTGAGAGAACCCTGGGGTCACTTTTAACAGTTAAACAAACTTAATTAACTGTTAAAAATGATAATATCTACGCTAATTTTATTAATTTTTAAGTTTTGGTTATGATATTGTCCCATTTTCAATTGCTTAAAATTTTGAGCTTTAAGCACGAAGAAGAGAGCATGTTCGGATATGATCGGTATTGCCTGGTTGTATAAAAGTTATATAATTTCCATTAAAACTGTCACAAAAGATTGTTTTTGTTTTCCTTAACAATAAAGCTGCAATATTTGATATTGTATTAAAAAATATCATAATATAGTTTAACAAATGTCATTTTTTTCCATTTGAGATCTTCCGTAATTGAAATATATTACTTTCACTGTATTGTGATTTTTCTTAAACGCTGCGAATTACGCTTCTACTAAAACTTCTGTTGTGTATATCAGTTCTTAATTCTTTTGTTTGTCCATTATCTGAAAAAAAAAAACCCCAACAAAACACTGAAACTAACGCAGAATATAAGGATATAAACGCGAATTTGCTGCATGTAATGATCAGGTGCCGCATGCAATATTGAAAATGTGTTACATTTGTGATATTGTAGCGTGGTCAATGGTAAAAAAACCCAAAAGTATCAAAGACTATAAACATTATATTTAAATTCATTCTCGTCTATCAGGCGCAAATTTCCATGCGTGTCTTGGAAAAAAATTATCTTAATTTTGAAAGCGTTTTAACTAGAATTTCTTCGAAGAAAAGGATTTTAAAATCAGATTTCAAAACTACGATATAAACTATGCGTTTTTATTTTCTTAACATTGAGATACATTGCAAGTACTTTTTTTCTATTTACTACCACACAGTAAATTCGAAATTTAAGACATAAAAACCGTGCATTATTAGTCTAATATTGGTGTAAGATATTCACAAATTAGAGAAAAATCAGCTGAGTTTCTGATTATAGTATTGCAGATATTGATGAAGGAATTATTTTAATTATGAATGACTGGTTTTGTACGTTATAAAGTACAGAAATAAAGTATAAACGTTTGCCTAATAGCATGTAAAAAAAAAATTACATATATACTCCAACTAAGCCGGATAACATAAACATTAACATAAACATTAACATTTAACTGGTTCTACAATATATAAGATTGTATAGTGTTTGATGTATTGGTCACCCCAAATGTATAATCTATATTGATTTTGCGTCAAATGCATTGTTAAAAATTTAAATTCAGTTTAATTAATTAAAGAGTCGATGAACGAGAAGGTAAATTCAGACTTACTGTTATTTTCTATGTATAAAATTCCTTTAGAGATGAACAGCAGTCATACCGTATATCCCGTTCAGATTTTAGGCTCGCGCATGAAGTTCGGTAGTATTCAGGTGATAGATTGTTACATTGTAAAATAAAATTCACAGTTTTTCAAAAATGACAGAATGCGTTGTTAACTTTACTTTCGATTTAACTTTCAACCCCTTCTATTAAATAATGAGCTCGTCGAACCACCAAATGCACAAGGGCCAAGGGCGTTGTGCATTAAGTTACGTAACTCATTCCGCAAATAGCTTCAACTATTGAACCCGAGCAAGAATATTTTGATCAATGAAACTATTTGTTTATTTTCTTTTTTAGAATTTGGATTATACATAGAGGACCTAGAAAGATTAAATGTGCGGGTTTGTTTAGTATATAATTACTGAAATGCATGGAAACTCTTTTCTTCAGCGTAGACTCAATGTGTTCTACGCGCGGCTTCCAGTTTGATACTTCTAATAGACGCGGTCACGTGACCCTGTCTAAAAATAAAGATTTAAAAATGTCAGTTTGAAAGTTTTTTAAAACTTATATTTTAATGATTTTTAATATTCCGCCCTTTGGTTTGACTAAAGTAACTGAAGAAAACGCCGCGAGTATATCCTATTACAGAAAACAAAATTTAATCTCCCAGAGAAAATGACTTCCTACTGCAAGACGCATAGATTGTACATGTGCCAATTTCAGTTTAAGAAAGATGCTTACATGTGTGTACGGCGACGTCGACGTGAGAGAACCAAATATTAAACACCATTTGATACTACCTACCAACTACCAATTGATGAAAAAAAGTTAGTTAATTTGTTCTTTCAATCTTAATCATTAACAAAAGCGAGAAATTAAAGTATTTTTGTTTTAATTTTCCATCCATTGACAGACTAGAACACGTATACCCTGGTTCCTATTGAATTAGATGAACAACTCTTCTCTACATTATTTCAGCACCAATTATCAAAATCGGCGATGTTATCTCAAGAAACATTTTCAATAACAAAAGGAATTCAAGAATATTTTTTTTATATATCTAACTAGTCGAATCTAGAAATATTTTACATTGTATGAAATTGAATAGTTCGTGTCGCCGGGACTACCGAGAAAAAAAGGGAGGGGGTTCTCCGAGGTATATCTATTGTACATGTAAAATTGTATGAAAATGTCATGGTTAAATAAAGAATTACGTCTGTAACTTTTTTTTTCCTTTGTTAATAAACAAGAATAAAACTTTATATGAAGTATGAATTTAAAAAGTAACAGTAAAATATTTTTTAATTATGTTGAACATTTTCATATATTAAAAATTGCCCTCTTAATTTAGCAAATAATTTTCCACATTTTATGAAAGAGATCATGTGCGAATCCAGGAAATATTCCTAGGATGGGGGTGGAGGCGAAGGACAATTTGGCTTGCTTGTGGCGGGGGGGGGGGGGGGGGGGGGGGGGGGGGGGGGGGTCTGCCGGAGGCCTATTTTTTTTTTTTTACGATGTAAAAAAAAGAAATCTTGGTACTGACCCCTCTACATCCGCTCATTGAGATGATATAAATATTATTTATCTTCATAAACAAAATTGTTGGTATGTTTTTTTCGTATCTATTTTCAATTAAGCTAGGTTGATTAAACTGTATAACTACTGCTATCACGTCTGGTTTCGAAACATCGGGTCGCCGTAGTGCTTGTCGTATGTAAAACCAGTATACATTTAACTTGCTGACTACTGCTTTCATGTTCTGTTGACCAAAACAGCTGGTTGTTGAATTCTTTTCATTCAAGACAATATATTGTACACGAGATCACAACAACCAATCGTTTCATCATGACAAAACACAAATGCATAGTTAAAACAAATAGTTAAGTTGATTAAACTGAATAACTACTGCTGTCAAGTTTGGTTTCAAAACAACGGGTCGCTAAATTATTTTCATTCAGTGACAATTTATTGTAAATGAAATCATAACAATCAAACATTTAATCATGGCAAAACACCTGTGTATAATTAAAACAAATAGTTACAGCACGATTTAACTGTTTACGTAAACCTACCATATGTAGGCATTATTAAAGTCATAAATAACCAAGAGTTGGCAAGATGCAATTATTAAAAAACACGTTCCGATTGTGTTGATAAAGCTGTATTGAAGACAAATTTCAGACTTCACAAAGTTTAATTTAATTTTAGAACTTAGTCAATGCTTGAATTATCCTGGTCGTCTATACTTGAATCAATCCCATTGATAATATAAAGAAATTCACTTATTATTTTATTTTCCAAAAAAACCCATTTTCTATTAACTTAGACAAAGTTTAGATCTTAATAACGTAATATTTATGTTGTGCCAGATACTCAAATGCTTAGACAATATACGTAGGCATCGATCAATTGGATTGTTGGGCTATCAATATCTTTTGCAGTCAACATTATTCTAATCACTTGCAACTGCATTTTGTGCAGGTAAAATAAAATTTTAAGATTATTAATGTATAGTTCTTTATGTATCTTTATGTTCTTTATACATTAATGTGCTAATACAATATATTATACATGTAGCCTGTTGGATTACTCTTGCTACTCAAATCATTACCTGAGTATGCAATTTTATGAATATATTTTAGGTCAGTAATTTAATGGGTTACCATCTCAAATAACTCTTATAAAAGCATTTGGCTCCAATATGTACCTCAGTAAATTCATTTTAGGGGAAAATACGGAAAGAAAGGATCTGCTTCCGGTAATTTTTTGTATTGTTTAAAGAAAACCTATTTTTACCAAGATACAAATGCTACAATTGATGAACCTTCAACTTACCAAGAACTCGCCGTACCTGTACCTAAATCAGAACTTCCATATCACAACACCACACTAAAATAAGTAAAGAAAACATGACGATTTATTTTTACAAAGCATAACAGGATGTACATGGTAATTACTAACCATTTTACTGATGACAAAAATAAAATCAGATATGTTTACAATCCAATTTAGTGTTCTTTTTCTTAAAATTCATTTGTTAAAAAAAAAACAATTTTTTTTTGTATGTTAATAAAATACTTAAAAATAAAACTGTAGCTAATGGTATAGTTTGGTATGTCTTGTACATGAACAACTAACATTACAGACATTATATATTTATGCATGAACAGTTTCTTTTCATTTCTTTAATGAAACTTTTGTAGTATTTTATATACAAACATGTGCAATTAAAATATTCAAAATTAGAGCGATACAATCAAATAATATAAGTATTTATGTTTCAAACGTGCTTGAGAAAAAATAACGAAGCGTATTATTTCAAATCGAAATGATTTCTGTTTTAAAAAAAAATGTGTTCCGTATTGTACTTTTATAGTCATATTACAATGCCTTCTTTAACTTTTACTTTTGTTGAACTCTTTCAAAATCAAGCGTCTATTGTTTAAAGCCGGCAAAATTGTATTCTGATTGTTTTTTTTTTTTTTGGGGGGGGGGGGTTTCAAATTTTTCCGTAACAATTGTTGGCTTTTTTTTCACTTTTGTGGAAAAATGGTAAATTGGGTTGAGAAAAGGGTAAATGGGGTTGAAGTTTGACATGTATTTTGCTCAAGAAAGATCTAAAAGAAATGCTATCATACTTATTCTATGCAATGTGATTTATTCAGTACAAGTTCAAAAAGAACCAAAATTATAAATGTATTGAAATTATGAAACAAAAAAGAATGTTTGTTTTAGATAACGTTATTCCGTTGAGATTACATTTTACCGTTGTCTTGTATGTTTTTTTTTACATTCATAAACATTTTAGCAATAAAGAATGGAGAAGTAAATGATTAAGAGTTGACAAAGTAGATTTCTTTTCATCGTAAAGGATAAAAAGGACCCAAGTTAATATAGAGAAGATCTTCACATTCAAAACTAACTATATCTTAACGTTAAAGCAATACCTTTTTAGTACATACAGTAGTAAATACAGGATATTGCATATGCGATACAGCTTATTATACAAAAAATATACGTATCAGCATCCAGGGCCGATTTCACCTGCATAGCTGAACAAGATATTAAGGGTTGATATTGATCCGCATCGCGCCCCATTTGGACCTCCTCTGATTTTTTCACTTCAATATTTATGTCGTAGCGTTTTTCGTGTCGTAAATATAACCTTCCTGTAAAATAGAATTACTAGTATAATCCGGTGTTTGTGTATGTTCTCTATCCAGCAGCCATACAACGTTGTACAAACGTTGAAAATACGTTGATTATGGTTGACGACGTTGAACAACAACAAAAAAATTTATACGACGGTGAAAAAGATACGTTGAAAACCTAAATAATTTTCAACTTAAGTTTGACGTCTTGTACTCTAACAAAAATCGACCAAACCATGATTTACTTGTATAAAATTATAATCCGATTTTCTGATTTATTTTGTTTTTTGTTATAAATAATCATTTTAATAGATGAAGATTGTACACGCAATGATTGACCTACTTTCAAGTTTATAATTAAAACAATGCTTAAAAAAAAATATTAGCCAATAGGCTTAGAGTTAATTAAACAAATTGTAAGTGAGGAGGCGTTAGCCATTAGCCTAACACCTCTCCTCAATCTGCACTGCTTGAGACGGGCTGACCAATAAGTATCAAATTACTTGCGCGAACTAAACAATGAAATAGGGACGAGCTGTGGAGATGGAGAGCACATTTTGAATTTGAATGTGTGAAGCATCACTTCGACCATTTTTAGGCAGACTAATTTGAATTTTCTCATTGCAACAGCAAAGTAAGTTGTCTTTTCTTGCACTTTTTAATAACATTGGTTCATTTAAAATAATTGTAAAGGAGACTCATGTACATGTATTATTGATTTGATCACATAATGTATGTACAATGTGTTCCTTGCTAATGGGATCGGTTGTAAAACAATGTTTTGTTTTTTGAAAAATACCCGACATTTCGACGGATCAAAGGAGTTTACATTAACGATTAAGTGCACACGAGTGAACACATTTTGCATTTATTTTTGCAAATTTTGTACGGATCATGTGTATTGAATAAAACAGTTAAGTCCTATGATCCCTTAATACCCCCAAGCTTGACGGAAAAGACGGAAGAAAGATTGACTGTTCATCAGAAATGACTCGTGATTCTTCCGATAAACTTTACCTGCACTATAGTTATAGAAAAATCGACAAAGTTTGGCTTAATTTTTACGAAATAACAATTACTTTCCGGTTCGTTTTTAATGATCAAGTAAACATTGGGTAAAATACTTATTGTTAAACAAAGGTTGGTTTTAAGGTTGCAAGTTTACATATATGTTTGATAAAGAGAAAAAAGAGTAAACGCGTAGACAAATCAATGTTTATTAATTCAAATCGATGGCTGCAGAAAGGAAACTATTGATATAGATTCCGCAATAACTACGTAATTCCATATTAAACATAGGTTAACCCACAGCTGAAAAATGAGCGTTTTGAAACTATGAATAATTAGCAAAATATTGCGGTCGTCGAACGAACTTACATTAAATCTTTAGAGCTGATATCTGGTGATAGACTGTTTGTTTCTGGGGTAGAACTATAAAGAAATAAATTTAGTTGGTGTTTTGACATTCTGGGTCGCAGAAACCAACACTATGTGCGTTGACGGAATTAATATTCGTTTCTTGCATGCGTGTATGTTGAAATCAAACTAAGTAAGCTTTAGCTATTATTCGGAATGATGAACTTTATTATAAAATGTACAATGACCAAATATCTGCATAAAGCCTATAGATAGAAAAAAAACCCCATGCTTTTGACATTTTTAAACGAAAATACTTGTCGTATATTTACCCATTTGCCATGGATATAATCTGTTTAACATAGCTGCAATGTGTAAAAGTATTTCAAAAATATTTCAAAATAATGGGTATCAAGGAAGGTTAAGGGTAAAAAAAAGATAAGGAATGCATTACCCGTACTGTGTATCATTGTGAATTTGCTTTTGTTGGGGGTAGGTTCACTAAATAATTGAGATTTAGCAATGAACTTGTGAAAGTTGTAAATACCCGTTTGTAATAAGGATTAAACAAATAAAAACTCACTAACACAGCATGTCTGTTTGTCTGCATTGGTTTGGGGGGGGGGGGGGTAAAGTCCTAGCGAAGTCATAATATAAAAATACTTACGTATTATAAGGGTGTCAATATACTTTGTATAAATAAATTCATTTTTTTTTTCTATAACTTCCTTGAAAATTAGTTATGACGCGTACTTGTATCTAAAATAAAATGTCGTTTGTAACGATGTTCAGGAAAATTGACCGCTACGTGTGCGTTTTTATTCTACATACCACAGGATTAGTGTTTTTGTTCGGTATGTACACAACTTAATAAAACTCTGATCGATACTTCCTTTAAAGTAGATTATAGAATTAAAGTTTGAGTAAAACAAGTTTTATGTTTTAACCGAATAATTAATGATCTCACAGAAATAAATGTTAATGGAATTTATGTATTCTAAATTTCAAGCAACCGGTTTAAAATCGCATGTCCTTAAATATCATTCCTCGGTATCTTCGATTAACAAAAGCATATTTTATTGTTTCTGTTTGTGCATGCTTTTGCATGTAATCTCGTAAGCATGTATGCTCCACATTAGTGATATAAAATACCAGTCGAATGACTGTAAGAGGAATAGCTCTTTTATGAAACCCGAGACAGGAACTGTAACCCATATACATGTTACAAGTTTTTGGGTTTTTTCTATTGTTTACGTGTCAGAAATTATGTTATTTTTTTAATGCAATGGCTAAAGGAAAAAAATGCTGACGTCACAATAGAATTGCGGCTAAAATGAATCTGCATTACGTTACTCAGATTTTTTGTACCTTTTTTTTATCATTGGGGATAAATCCTACTTATATCTTTATTTTTTTTAGACGAAAGAAAATTAAATTATACATAAAAGAAATGAATCCAAAAGATACATCATTTATACCTATTTGAACAGTGTTGAACAAGTTAAGCTTTTTTTATAAGCCGTTAAACATAATTATTTGAGATAATGCAGAACCTAAAATTGATAACGAGAATTCGAAAGTCAAATAATTAAGTCATCAGTCAAATAAATTACTTTCATAATGTTGGCTTATATTTGCAGATGATTTATCATTTGAAAAATTTGCGACACAATCAAGCACGATGTCTTTTGCCGGTTCTGGTGCAAATAATGCAATTGACAGAAATATTACCACGTGTTCGAGGACAAATGATATAGGTGAGACAAGTCCAAACAAAATAGTGTGGTGGAAAGTAGATCTTGGTGGAGCTTATTCAATTTACAGTATTAGTATCCTGTTTAAGAACTACGATGCATACGATTTCGGTTTGTATATTTTTTATCATTCGGTTTTTTTTATGATACAACCTGCAGTAAAAGAGTATGCATGCTATTCATTTAAATTGTTTATTTTTCCTGAAATTCTTCAAAAGGTTGTGTGTTGGACAGAATGTTACAATATGTTAGTTTCATTCTTTCGATATTTGTTTTTTTTTTTTAATTTAAATAAGTAAATCACAAAACAGGTTTGTTGTAGTGTAAGTTTTGTTTTTAATTTTAATGAACCGTATTATTCCATGAACAAGTAAATTTTGTTTTTCTGACGACCTCCTTTGATAAATTTTTTTTTTCTACTCACAAAGTCAAGGTTTACTATTTCTAAAGATGTGATGGGTATTGAAAACGTTGAACAAGATTCTATAGAACAGATCTCGATACACATATTTTTTAATAAAATTTAATTTATCTAAAATGCAAAGATTATTGATATGCGTGTATTTTAAAATTGAAGAAATGCGACAACGTGGACGATTTGCTGGATTCTCCTTGTTTGTATCAGACACTGGTTCAATGCAAGGTTCTTCTCTGTGTTACAAGGACGGTCCTCAGTTACCGCCCTTGAACTTTACAACTACCTGCACGGAGCACGGACGCTACGTCATTTTCTACAATAAACGATTAGATGGAGTGTCCTATCCCGAGGGATATCAACTTCGTAATGTTTATTCTGAACTCTGTGAAGTCATCGTATTAGGTAACGTATGTACATGCCAATGCGACTAAAACAATTATCAATGCCACACATCATTTATCGATACTATTTTTACACGAACGTTTAATCATTTTATACCTTAGAATTTCCATGGCGTACGTTTTTATTCCTTTATGACGTAACTTTCATTTTCTTATCAAGGTTGTGCTAAGCCTGGCGTGTTTGGAACACACTGTAACAAGTCATGTCCAATGAACTGTATGAACAAAAAATGTCAAATAGAAAAAGGAACTTGTTTAACATGTGAGCCTGGATGGATTGGAGCTTTCTGTACAATAAGTATGAGAGTTCAATAATTCATAACTTAAATTTTATTTTCTATAAGCATTAGTGCTTTGAAAATATTTTAACCGTAAGACGCATATGCTATTGAAAAAAGCCCAACCTATAAGCCAGCATAAAGTATAAACAATAATTTGTTTGCCTACGTTCTCAACCTCACAAAAATGTACCTTAACAATGTGCACTACCTTATACACGTTTTGTTACAAATATAATCTATGTCATATAGCAAGCAATGCAGATGCGCTTTTGTGATGGTTAAATAATGTACACTTCCGTTTCTAAGGAATGTACTGTTGGAAGGTATGGAACAGATTGTAAAGAAATTTGTGATGGACACTGTGAAGACAATGCATTTTGCAATCATGTGACTGGTCAGTGTGACGGAGGATGTGCTGTCGGATGGGCCGGATATTTGTGTGATAAAGGTATACTAAACAATTTATCAAAAGTTGAAAGTTATAGAATCAGTTTACCTGTAAACAAATTTATAATACTGATGAATTCCAAAAATAATATCCAGAAGAGAGGAAACAGAAATAAGAACAATTCAAAAAGAATATAGATTGACTGAACCAAACTAGCTTTGTTGTTCTAAAATAATCAAGGTTGCAATCATGCAATCCTTTGATTTATTCTACACCGTCAACATCAGATCAAGTTAATGTACTTTGATTTGTTATCACCTTTTATCCTTGCTGCAATGTCTACCATTTTGACATCTAAAATTCAAAAATGTTAATATCGGGTAATCTTCGTTATAATTTGTATCTCTACTTTGTATCATCTTTATCGCTGAAAAGGTATAACTGTTTATGAAAAAAAATGTTTTTTTCTTTTTTAAATCAGCCATTTTGGGTTACATCTAGTCTGAAAATTCTGCATCATATACTGATATTAATTTTACTCGTATATTTATATTTTACAATGCAGAATAAACTACATTATTTTAAATAGTTATTCACCTTATTGTCTACAGACTTTTCCATTTTTTCCCGATAATGACAAAGAATACACGGCGGGTGTGACCGGTCAGCAGATAATGCCCAATCCTCCATGGCACATGATCCTACCTCTATTTTTGTATACGTCCATGTTTTCTCTGCTCCTGTTTTGTATTTTTCATTTGAACTTTCAATTTTTGAACATTGTTCGTTATCACTTTGTGTCATTTTTAAAGGAAAATTACATATTTGCAGAGTTTAGATAGGAACTATTTTTGTGGCGGAAGGTTTGCAAGAAGAAAATGAACATTTTTCTTAACTGAATATTTTTAGAGTACTGTGCAGTACCGATCAGACCCAACCTAGCACCAGAGTACACCCCAACTAAACCCCGGGTTTACTTTTGGGGTTTACTTGGGGTTTACTCTGGGTCTGCTTTTTAAAAATTTGGGTCCACTCGGAGTTTACTTTGGGTTTACTTTGGGATTACTTTTAGTTTACTCAGGAATTGCTTTTGGGGTCAACTCTACGCACTGAAGTGTGAAGCAGATTCGTCTTTTATCTTACCATCTTACTGCCTGTAGTTCCTGCTCCTTGTATATTCCCATTACACATGTAGCGCCTGCTTTCAGGGGTATACTTCTAATAGGGGTTTACTCTCTGTGTCCACTCTTGATTTACTTTCGGTTTACTCTGGGTTAACTCAGGGTCAACTCTAGTAAATCCGCAGTAAACCCAAAGTAAACACAGAAAGTAAACCCAGGGTTAGTTGAGGTTTACTTTCTGTTAGGTTGGGTCTGATCGGTACTGTAGCTTTATCTTAACTTTAAATGCAGACACAAATCCCAGATAGTCTCTGTATTTGGATATCTTCATATGTTCCAAAAACATATTTTAACATTTTTAATAATTTTTTAATCGATATATAATGGGATATTTATCTTATATTTCAAAACAGTAAAAAAAAAACCTCCAAATTTTGCCTTAAATTTGCTTTATTCACGCCATCTTTAAAATTTTACATTATTAAACAATACTTTTCGTTTTATTCAATGAATTTAAAAGATTTTTTCTGAAAAGTCTATTCTAATTTGAGAAAAGGTTTAAGACTGTTAAACAATGTCATTGCATTTTGATTCGTTCATGACTGAAAACAGCGGTTATTAGTGCAAAAAAGTCAAAATATCAATTAGGTGATGAAATTGTGACCTTTGTCTGTATGACTGTTTCAATTTTATTTATTTTATATAGCATAAGTTTGTATTTGATGCCATGGTTTATTCCGATAAAACATAATATAGGGAAAAGCGGTTTATCTGTAAGTTCCACTTCCAGTGCACAAAGGTCATGTTAATTGACAGTAGCGCCAAAAGAACCATCTCTCCGTTGAAATGCGCATGCGAATTGGGTCCGTTGTTTGTAAATGTGTAATCTTCTAATGCATGAAATAAATAAAAATACATTATACTTTTCACATACTTATATTTTTCAAAAAGTGCATTTCCGGTTGCATGATTTGATGACAAGAAAGTTAGTGTTTGAGAAAGATACAATTCCCAAAACACGGGCCAAACTTAATTAAAGCATCAACAACTTTAATGGAAAATGCACTTTATATATCATAAAAATTAAAAAATAAAGTCAGATTTTATACTTTTAAAGTTTTTTTTTACTGATTATACTGCAGAGGTGATCAGAATCAAATGTTGATTGGTTAGATACATGTACATGCCGTTTGTTGCATATGTAAAATTGGAGAATGGTTTTTCCCTAAAAAATACTAAAAAATCAAAATTTGATAGGTCTTCTGCATTAAACTATTCTTGCAAATTTGTGTACACTTTCTATACAATACGCAGGATGATACTTGACCATTCACTCAACTGATAGGTGTCTAAAATACTATTGAAAGGTGACTGAATGGCAGAGGTTCATCCTATGTATACGTTATTATAGGTTTTAATTGAGGCATAAAAGGAGGTGTTAGTGTACAAAAAGGTGGTGTACACAAGAACAGTTTCATATCATCTATATTTCTATTCCCTATAGAGTCATTTGATAGAAACAAAGAACATTCCATCTTTTTTTTAATTTAATTTCTGTATAGAATTTTGATCTGTTTCAAAACTAGCGAATATCTTTTGGTCTTTGTTCATATGAATACCTTAAAAACTAAAATGCTGGAAAAATCTTGAAAGAGCCAAATGGTACTCAGTGCATTAGTGTATGTACGTCAAGTTTGCGATCTATTTCAAAAAAGCTCAAACTGCATTTTTAGCTCACCTGAGCTGAAAGCTCAAGTGAGCTTTTCTGATCACAGTTTGTTCGTCGTCCGTCTGTCCGTCTGTCTGTCTGTCCGTCTGTCCGTCTGTCAACTTTTCCCATTTTAAACTTCTTCTCTAAAAACAATTGGCCAAATTCAACCAAATTTGGCACAAAGCATTCCTATGGAAAGGTATTATAAATTGCATAAATAAAAGACCGATCTTTATTCAAAACGGAGAAAACCTCGAAACTGTAGAAAAAGAGGGGTGCATTTTAAAAATTCTTCTTCCCTAAAAACTACTGAGTCAAATTCAACGTAATTTAGCATAAATAATCCTTATGGAAAGAAAAATATAAATTGCAAAAATTATGGGCTATTTGTGTTTCAGAATTGAGTGATTTACGGAAAAAAAAATATAGAGATCATCGCGGTCAATCAGTTTATAACTTCGGGTTCGGTATTTCATATCGAAATGTATGGCGCATGACTGACAGAGATAAATTTGCTTGTTGTGCAACAGTTTACGTGCGAAGGGATACTTGAAACATGCAAAATATATTTGTGCCGATTTCGTGAAGTAAATTGAGGTTAAATATTTCAATGCGTTGACATTTTAATTTGTGAGGTGGTTTTATAGCTTGTTTTGATTTTCGTTTCATTTTCGTTAATTATGCTTTTTAACTTGAGGAAAACTATCGCCTGTATTTTGGAATTTTTACTTCTCGAATCAAATAAAGACTTCGGTAAATCAGACAGCTGATTGTTTTCCTGCGCAAAATGAGCAAAATCTGATGCACTAACAACATATTATAAAATACTATACATTCTATTGGTGATTTGGTACGATCTCAACGTAATGGTTGATTAATGCAACGTGTTTTGTTAAGATGCTCGGCATTTTCAGTCTAAACGGAGATTGTTTTCGCTGCCTGATATATATATATATATATATATATATATATAGATATTTATATATATATATATATATATATATATATATATATATATATATATATAAAATAAATTGTGCTCTTTCTTTGTTTTAGTGCATGTTTCTTCTGTTTTAATTGTTGACAATTTTCTCTTTACTAACCATATTTGAGTGTCAAGTTTCGAATTATAAGCAAGATACAGAGCTTTGCTCACAGAGCTGAGGCCATGCTTTTGTTCATTTACATTTTAAATACTGAATAGGAAATACCAAGTTTAAAAATCTTAAGTCGAATGTAATAAACTCTTGTGAACAAAACATCGACTCAAACTGAAGAGCAGAATTGTGAGCTCTGTATCTTGCTTATAGTTCTACGATTGACGCTGAAATTTTGATTGACCACCATCAATGTCTCGCTAAATGTTAAATACTTGTACAGAAAAATTAAAAAGATTATATGCTGTAACTACTTTCTGGGACTACTTTTTCTCCTTATACAATGAATAATATGAAATCTACACCAACTTTGGTGGTTTTTCAGACACAAATAAAAACGACCTCTTTAAAACAGTTTAAAACATTACTGTTACGGGGATAAATGTATTATCGCTATTCTTAAGAATATATTACAGCGGAAAATCATCGTTATCTGTAGCCATTTGTTAACATTGTTTTTGAATAAAGATGAAAATAAAGGGTGGGCCTTAGTTAAATAGAGTGATATGCCTGTTAATACATTGCAGTCGGAAGCTAATTGAGAGAGGGGGGGGGGCTAGACCCTCAGCTATGTTAAGGGCGTCCATAAAATAATAGCGGTATTTATCACATATAATGTGATGCCTTTGAATAATCTTGATATTATATTCCAAAAAAATGTTACAAAAAGTGATTTTTTTATTAATATATAAATTAGATAATTCTCTATCGCATGAGCTATTTTTATGTCTCTTGGGAATACCCTGTCACGTGATACTGCTAAAAATAGATGAACCAGGAATAATACGAAAAAATGCATAGTGCAGGGGCTTAACATAAACAAATATAATTATTTCTGTTTCTAACTTGTAAAATAAACATCTACAATTTCGAAAAGTGCTGGGAGCTTGAAATATTTAAGTAAGAACAATTATTAAATTCAACATAAACAGTGTATGAACAGAAATTTGCAGGGAGTTCCCACAATTAATGCTTATTTATGTAAAATGCGTAGCGATTTCATACAGCTCCCAGCACTTTTTGATATAATGGGGATATAATGGTAACACATGTAAAATTTCAATATTTTTGATAAAGTGTATGCCCTTGCACTACTGCATTTTATCTGACCCATTTCACTTTCGTCGTCATTTGCGTGAAATTGAAACGCAACACTGACTAAGATCATGATTTTAATTTTCACTCATAAAATAATTAAACGCTGTGAATTTCATTTAAATAATGTTAGAATGTTGTGTCTGTTCACACCAGTTATCATTACCAAATTGTTAAAATTGGGAAAAAATAATTCATCCGTTGCCCTTATCCATAAAAATTTTTATAAAAGGGGGGGGGGGTGGGGGGGGTGTTTAGTGTAAGTTTGTAATTTACACATTTATGTTTTTAATGGTTTATGTTACTCTGCTGGTAGATAAATAAGAAGTACCTTTAGTATATGATCAGGGTTACTTGTAATTATAATTAATATTTTTTGTAATAATTAAAGAAAGCAAGAAAAATCAATCTTTTTCAAAAATTTATTATAATAATCAACTTGACAAATACAATGTACTTTTGAGATTGCTTTTCTGTGACAAACTGTTCAACAAGACTAGTGTTTTCTGATTTTTAGTATTATTCAGTCATGATGTGGAATTTATGGAAATTGGCCATTCTTCTTGCACACTACATGTACTTCTCCTCTGTCTTTTTGATGTAAGGAGGCAGTGCAGTTTATAAGAAAACCAATGCCTGAAATGATGAATATTTATCAATTTCAAATTTAATTTTAATAGATATCAATGAAAAATATTATGATAGGTTACATTATAGTAATATGATTTTTAAAAAAACCCAGACCAAATATACATGAAGTTAGTGAGTAAAAGAAATATTCATAGAGTACCTACTTTTTTATCAACACCCCAAGAAAGTGCCTCCAGTGGACCATTTACTGCTTTAATAACCCTGAAATTGAATAATGTATTATAATTAGCAAACTATTGTGCTGAAGATAGTTTATGAAAATAGAGGGTTACTTTATTATTGTACATACTAATGGCAGTTTTAATTTCATTAATATTACAACAGCCATAATCAAATGTTTATTGTTTAAACTATTGTGTGGAAATTCAGTTCAACACTAAATTTGTTTATTCCTACATGTAATCTTCCTAAAAGAAGGCTAAATGAAATAACACATTTAGATTTACATAAACAATAAACTATCTTGTCTATATTCAATCCAGATTCTCACAGTAATCTTTGTAGTGCTAGCACAGTGGTTGAACTTTCCATTGTTTACATTTTCTTTGAACACGGAGGAAATGCGAGCTAATATTATTGCGATATAAGAGATCAGTAAAAAGCTACAATGAGCCTCAATACTACCTTGTTTAGTTGAATCATCCACCGATTTCCGTTAACACTGGTTGTAAATGAGTTAAATTCACAGATAGATCACTGAAGTCCACATGTTTATTCTGATCACAGCTGCAAGCACCGATGTGACGTAGTCAACCCCGACACGTCATCAGACGACTTAGGAATTTCATAATTTCGCGAGATATAAAGAATATGTGAAGTTTTTATTTCAGTACACCTTTCTTGATACAATCAAACCTAATAATTAATCATATTCATTTTGGTAGATGTTTGTTAATTACCGAAATACAAATATCTCGTAGAATCTCATGAATAAGGGGCGGGGCATATGCAAATTTTCCTAAATCACACGTGCTAGAATTCTGATACCTTCCTTAACATAGCTGAGCCTTATTAGAAATCTTGACAAGCCAAAAAAATGATTTTGAGTACAGCTATGTCTAACTTTGCAAAAACAAAATAAAATAAACATTTTTCATTCGAGTGTTCATCGATCAAGTGAGTACGGTTATAAAACGTTACACGTGTTCACGCCTGGTAAACAACAATCGTTTATAATGCAGAAGACCAATTAAATTTTTGAATGTTTTTAATTTGAGCGCATTGAGGTGCAATTTTCTTCTTTCACATATAGGATTTTTGTTTATTAAACTACACTAACTAGCTAGTAGTTGAAGACAAAAATGTACCTATATGCATGCTCTCATTTATTTTGATCGCTTTATAAAGTGAGGGGGGGGGGGGGGGGGCAGAACTAAACTAAAGGAAGATGGAAGTTAACAGTGTACCCCTACCAAACATTTAGTTCTATATATTGCATAGGATCTTGTTTTTTTTTAAAAAATAGTATATTAAATAAAGGTACAATGTCAAAGATTAAGTGTATGAAAATAAGTGTAAAAATTGTATACTTTATTGTATTCTTTTTTTTCTGTTTTTTTCTACCGAAAGCCATATGGCACAATATCCTTTAAACACCCATATAAAGCCATTGTTGCTCAGATGAGCTATGTGGCCCCATGGGCCTCTTGTTAAAGTACTAACACCATTTTAAACACGCATATGGTTTTATTAACAGATGATTTGTCGGTCAAAGCAATTGTCTCTCAATCACCGTTATTCCCTCATCCTTCGTATTATTTGTATGAAGCAAGTAACGCAGTTGACAGAAACACAGCTACGTGTATGAGAACAGATGCAATAGGACCAAACTCACCATATAAATACACGTGGTGGAAAGTGGACCTTGGTGCCGTTTACAGCATATACAGCATCAACATCTTGTTTAAAAACTACGACGGTTTTGGTATCTATTTATTTCTTTGTACTGTCACACGGTAATTATGATAAAAATATTATTACTAGGCTGTAGAGTCAGTACAAATATCTGTGGATTCTCTTTAAAATTTCTTGCATTATGTTGACAAGCATAATATTACAAGCATAATATTACTACTTTACATGTAATTTATCTATAACAATATTGTTGTTATCTTTCCAAAAATTGTTACCAAAATAGTAATCATTCTTAAATAGCCTTACAAAGTGTTGAATAATTGAAAACGATTTTAAGGTTACATACAATTAAAGCAATAGTTAACCTTTGAAAATGAATTGCATTTTTCAAATAGAATATCGTCAAAGAGGGCGATTTGCAGGATTTTCCCTATATGTATCGAACACTGGCGATATACAAGGTTCAACGCTGTGCTATAAGGACGGTCCTCAGTTACCGCCCCTTAACTTTACAACAACGTGTCCGGAATACGGACGTTACGTCATTTTTTATAACGAACGGAAGGACGGAGTTGACTATCCTTACGGGTATCAATTATCCACAATGTATACAGAGCTCTGTGAAGTCATTGTTGAAGGTAAATATACTAGTATATTAAAGCTTAGAAATACATTACTCTAATTAAAATGCATTGCATAGAGGTACACGTGAAATGTTTAAATACAATAATTGAAACAATATAGAAAAAGTAATAGAAACCTTTCAAACGGTTGTGCAAAAATATTGTTGTAGTCAATTTCAAAGCAAAAAATGTGATTAAATCACCAACCACTTTTTTGAAAAAAAAAGTTACAAACGCAATCTGCGCGTGGATAGCAGTTCATAAAATTTAATTCAGTTCAGTTAAAAATAAAACCAAACAATACAATACAAAGTATCGCAGTATATTGCAAACGCAGAGCTTCCAGTCAACAAATAGCCTAATTAAAATAGGAAGAAAACATTAAGAGTAGAGATTTAAAAATACTTAACAAAATGTTACAAAATATTAAAATAACAAAAACGTGTTTTTGCTGATAAACCTCTCTTGGACGTATATAATACAAGGGGTCTAACTTTCAATTGGCGTGAAGTGTCCACATTTAATCAATCATAAAATACTAAAAACAAGTCCGTGTGCATTTACTAGAATAAAACATGTCATCCTCAAAGATAAGTTTATATCCAAAAGAAAGAACACATATTTCATAAGAAACTTTTTTTAGTATTTGTAGTCGGGAGACACGATTGATTGGAATTGCAAATTGAGTATTGAATTTTCTAGAATTTTAATTACCAACTTATGATGTCAGACAAATAATTTTTATATTAACATATTTTTTTTTTAAAACTAAGCAATACAAACATTCCGTTAGTTCTTTGAACTTTATGAGCTATGTAAGTTTTATTCAAGAAACTCAAATGAATAATATGAACATTAGGAAAAGAAAACAAGTATATATATAAATATTTTTTGTATATATCGATTATCCCTATTATTTATTTATTCTTCAAAAAAAGGATGCAAACCCTCCGGATTTTATGGCAGTAATTGTGATATTCCATGCCACGCCGGCTGTAGAAATAACACATGCCACATACAAAGTGGATCATGTTTGGATTGTGGAAATGGATATTTTGGTATCTACTGTCACTTGTCGTGTCCCACCAACTGTAAAGATAACACATGTCAAATATTGAATGGAACATGCTTTACATGTAAACCTGGATGGACTGGAATGTATTGTGAAACAAGTAAGGAATTAATTTCTTACCAAGTTAGCGTATAGTTGATTTAAAACATTTCTGAACATACACACATGCCTGACATTTTGTATTGCACTGTAGGAAGTAAGAAAAAATAGCATTTTCAACCATTTAAATAGATTGTAGATTGCTTTTATCTATTTGTTATTTATATAACCAGAATGTACAGATGGATGGTACGGTGTTACCTGTAGTCAACAGTGTACAGGACACTGTAGAGACGGGGCTACCTGTAATCATGTAACTGGTCAGTGTGACGGAAGGTGTGATGCTGGATGGACAGGATATAAGTGTGAAAAAGGTAAATACGCCATCGTTATTATTATTATTTTTTAAAATTAATTTTATTTAAAAGGTGACAACATGTCGGTTGTCATACCACTCAATTCTTTCGGACGAAGTTACGAAGTTACATGTACATTTCAATTATTGACTTTCAATTTATTCGTC
>WFKH01011926.1:50259863-50271118 GCA_016163765.1 Magallana hongkongensis | reverse complement strand
AACATGTTCTAATTCATATATTAAACAATATGGAACATCTTGAAAAAGAGCATCCCTCTATCGTGAAAAAAAAAAAATCGTAGTACCAGGCTAGGAGGTTATAAACGCTGGCTCGGGCTCCAGCTCAAACTCTAGCTCGAAAAGCAAGGTTTGGAGTATGGCTCCAAATAATTTTAGGTTATAAAATCTGGCTCGAGCTCTGGCTCCAAAATTGGCTCCAAAGCTGTCTCGAAAATTTCGAGCTGGAGTACTTACTCAAATTGTGGTTATAAAACTTTCGAGTAAGGAAAATGTACTCCAAATGGAGTATGTAAAGCTTAAATCTCGAGTAAGCTACAGAGCTTACTCGAACATTAAAGGTTTGAACTCAGAGTGTCGTCTGCTTTCTTAGAAATGGCTGCACATCAACGTATAGCCAACAGAGAGCGCGTTCCGCGTAATTTTAGGGATAGGTCCAATCCTTTGGAGGACCTGTCAGCTGCTGATGTATTTGAAAGATATAGGTTTCACCCTGATACCATTATGGATCTCCTGAGGCAGCTCCCTGACCTAACAGCTCCTACAAAGAGGAACCTCCCGATTCCACCCCTCCTTCAGCTGCTGGTAACACTGAGATTTCTCGGTACAGGTGCCACTCACATCCTTGTTGGTGATGATGTGAAGATATCGAGACCAACAGCGGGGCGATGTATAAGGCGGGTATCAGCCTTAATTGCAAATTTGGCGCCACACTATATAAACTTTCCAAGGGGAGATCAGGCACGCCAAGTGATGCTGGAGTTTGCACATATTGCAGGTTTTTACTAAAATAACTATAACAAAAACATTAACTCTGATCAATACCTTTACTTGGAACGTAACTCGTTTAGAAAATGATTACTATACCCTGTTTATATACATTGATTCTTTAAATGCATGGTGGTTTGGGAGGAGTGGAAGTTCAGTGAATTTTTACCAGTTCAGAATATTTGTTCTATTTAATTTACCTGAAAACAATGTACTTTACAGGTTTCCCAAAAGTGTTGGGTTGTGTAGATGGTACACATGTTCGAATAACCAAACCATCAGGGCCTCAAGAGGCAGACTTCGTAAACAGAAAACAGTACCACTCATTAAACGTGCAGGTACTGCATAAATCAGCTTGAAAGCATTCATGTGCAAGGCATTCATTATATTTCTAACATAACCAAGAGTTTTGTTGTCTAAATTCAATCACAGACTAAAATCTTGACATATTTAAGTTGTGTACCAGGTTAATTTCAACACCCCTTCCCTTTTCTGATACAGATGGTATGTGATCCAGCTTTCAAAATTACAAGCATCGGACTGTGTGTCTTAGTTATCTACATCTAATGAATGTGAATGATAATGACTAAGACTTTTAATATGCACAAACAGTCAACTGATTTTAATGGCGCTTTTTATAAGCCATTAAAATCAGTTGACTGCTTGCAATGTATCCTCGCAAGAAACATATTTAGAAAAGAGCAGAACATAAAATTGATAATGATAATTTGAAAGTCAAATGATTAGTAAAATAAATTACTTTCATAATGTTGGCTTACATTTCCAGAAGATTTATCCTTTTTAAAATTTACACAATCAAGCACGATGCCTGTTGCCGGTTCTGGTGCAAATGATGCAATTGAAAGAAGTATCAGAACGTGTCCGAGGACAAATGATATAGGTGGATAAATTCTATATAATATTAATTAGTGGAAAGTAGATCTTGGTGGAGCTAACTCAATTTACAGCATTATTATCCTGTTTAAGAACTTCGATGAATACGACTTTGGTTAGTAAAATTTTGTTACAGCATCGATCATTTGTTATGATACAAACTGCAGTGAAAAGTATGTATTTGATTTTTTTTCCTCTGTGATACTTTAATATTATTTTACAGAATTTAACAATTTGTTAGTTTCTTTTCTTCATTGTTATTTCATTAGTAAGCATTTCACCCCTGCGAATGTGTTCAGAATGTTTTATTTATCGTTGCTAAGTATGTAACAAATCCAGAGGTGCTCGAATGAAAGATCACGAGACTTCCCCGAGATTTGTTCAGTTCCTATAAAATTTCGAGCGAAAGTATAAGTGTTCGGATAATATTCTCAAAATACGTAAGTACTGGTCGTTTTTCATATCATATCCTATTTTGATTTATTTTAAAACATGAAAATCAATTAAGATATATGTCTTATTTCATCATCTACCGGTTATTTAAAATAAACGATGATATTCAGAACAGAGTTATCGTTCGTGTTCAACCACTCTACATGTGGTTGAAAATATAAACATTGGGTTGCTTGATAAAATCATAGCCATGTTTGAGGCTTTTTGTGTGCAATACCATGCTTTTTAAAAAAAGAATGGGTGTCTGTTTTGAATAAAAACTTAGTATATCGAGCCATTTTCAAGGAACATTCCGCATAAAATAGTACAGTCTGTTTCAATATTGATGCTATTACTAGGTCAGGCGCGGATCGAAAATAAATCCTAAGGGGGGATCGCTACTAAGCATGTTAATTGTTGCAACAGCAGAAAAAAACCTATATTTTCTTTTGTCACATTTATTTCTAGAACTCATTTTATCCACCAATTAATGAAGATAAAATTTAAAATCAATATACGTCTAGATTTTATATTTGACTACAAGTACCTAGATATTAGGAAATATACTATAAACACGAGGCACGATTTTTACTGCGAAACTGAAAGGTTCAAATAAAACCACGTGGTCTAAATTTAAATGACAATTACATTCGCAGGGGTGATATATCAAATGTCAAAAGTCAAATATGTTGTAATTTAAGGTTTGAATGTTTATGAACTTCAAGTTTCCATAAACAAGTAAATTTCTTTTTTCTTAACTTCCTGACATTAGGAAAAAATCTTCGCTACCTATATGGTAAATGTTTAACAATTATTTCGAAAAATTTGATAAATATCGAAAACGTGGAATAAGTGTGAAGAAAGGTTTTGATGTAGCACTGTTTAATTGAACTTATCTCAAATGCAAAGTTCACTGATATGTATGTTTCAAAATTCTAGATATGCGACAACGTGGACGTTTTGCTGGATTCTCTTTATATGTATCAGACGCAGGTGTTATATTAAAGGTTCTACCCTGTGTTATAAGGACGGTCCTCAGTTATCGCCCCTGATCTTTACGACTACCTGGATGGAGCATGAACGCAACATTATTTTCTACAATAAACGATTAGATTGAGTGTACTATGGATGGATATCAACTTCATATTGTTGTTTCTTAACTTTGTGAAGCCATCGTATTAGGTAACATATTAACATTCAAACGACTATAGCAATAAGTAATGCCACGCAGCATTTTATATATACTTTTTGTTTACGAGAATTTGATTGATAATTTTACATCTTTATCTATCATGGCATACATATTTTCGTGTCGGTATGCGTTAATGTCATTTTTATAACTCTTTTTAAAGTTGTCATAGGCCTGGCATATTATGAACTCACCGTAACATGGCATGTCGAAGGAACTATAAAAACATAAAATGTCAAATAGAAAATGGAACTTGTTTGACGTGGGAGGCCTGATGGGTTGAAGCTGCCCGCACAATAAGTATAAGAGTTCATTGAGATGAGAAATTTAAATTTTGTTTTCTATAGGCATAAGAGATTTAAAACATTTTAAGACGCATATGGTATTAAAAAACCCTATCCATAATTCAGCATAAAGTATAACCATCAAATTTGCTTAGGAATTCCAATCACACAAAAATGTACTCCAATAATGTTTTGATACAGACAATGTGCGCTAATTTATGTACTTGGTAAGTTCTGTTACAAATAAAAGTTTTATCACATAGCACTGCAGATACAGATGCACTTTTTTGATGATTTATTAATGTACACTTCTGTTTATAAAAAATGTACTGTCAGAAGTTATAGAACAGATTGTAAAGAATTTTGTAATGAACCCTGCGAAGGCAAGGCATTTAGCAATAATGTGAATGGTTAGTGTGACAGAGGCTATGCTTTTTTCATAAATCCTCTATTTATTACATACGCGGGTAGGTTAAGGCAACTCCGAGTTTAATGAGCGTCGATATTATAATAAATTTAAACATTGTTTATTTTTATGAAAACAGTGCTAAATATTTATATCAAGCGAATGTGTTCGCCAAGATATTATGTATCTACTTCGGAATCGAGTCGGTCTTTGAAGCTACCGTGTCATGGTATCACGTGACAGTTAAAAAAGATCACTTTTTTACCTTCACAAAAAATCAAAAAGTGTAACACTACCCCAAAGTTCATTTGTATGTATGATACAATAATTCAAACGGTAATTAGTTCATATGTATTCGTATTTCTGCTAGAATCCTATTGTTAATCGCATGAAATATATTGTCATTATTTATTGGAAACCCCCTCAACTCAAAAGGAAAAATACAGAACAGGAGCAGCAAACACATGCATGCAGCATCAGCAAAAGTATAGCTAGGATCAGGTGCCATGGATGAGTGAGAATCCTCTTGTGACTGGTCACACCCGCCGTGGGTTCTTTGTCGTGATCGGGAAAATGGGAAAATCCGTAGTGTTATGATAATCAACTGTTTTGTGTTTATGTGTGTGACGTCATAGCGCGCGCGACAGGATGTGTAGTGTCGTCTGCGAATATAGAGAGACGCCAGGGCATCGGAGAGGAAGGTTGATATATGAAATTCAACCCTCGGTAATTTGGCCAGAGTATGCCGTGCAGGATCTACTTGTGACTGTTGGACTGGCTTTAACTTTCAGAGAACTGTGATCTGTTTGTGAACTGTGATCCTCGTGTGAACTGTAATCCGTCCGTGTGCGCGTACGGTCCCATCAACTGCACTGTCCTGTTCATTTCGTCGCCAATTGAAATTAGCTGAGTATATGTGAAACTTTCTTAATATTAATTGATTCTGTATTTGTGTATCGTTTGTGTGTTTTGATATATATGTAATCTATTAAATGTGTAAACGTTAATCGTTTTGACTGGTGTCTTTTGTAAGTGTAGTTTTACTTAGAGTTGGGAAAGTTTTTGGGCTAATTTTAGATTTCTACGTTCGGCGCACGTTACAGTAGAAAATTTCGGTGATTGATAATGGCCTTACAATAAGTATGAAACATGTCAGTCAACATACAAGCTAGCGGAAGATTGTATTTGCTGACAAGGTCGTTGTATAGACCATAGAATATATGTGAAGATAAACGAATATATGTGAAGAAAAACTGAATATTAACTCTTCTTATACATAAATCATATGAACGTAACTTCTCATTGAAAAAAAAGTTAACAATAAATCAATAAAAAACACACCTAAAAAAATAATAGTTATTCCGGAAGGTCATTTTGATTGATGGAAATAGTTAATTGCATACAACGTATTCTCGGACATTCTCTTTATGGCAGATAATTGAAAAGCTCTTTTAAATGTAAAAAAATAAATTTCATAAAAAAAAAAACAACACACACTAATGATGCATTATGATGTATGTATAAAGGGAAAGAGGTTTGTTTTGCGTTTAGATGATTTAAATAGCAACATTTAAAAAATTATCATTATAAAAAAAATAATTACCAGGTTTACATATAAAACAGTTTTAGTAGATGTCAGTAGTCTTAAATATACTCCTCTGTTACTTGTTGTATCCTATTTGGCCTAGTGACAAAAAATTTCACCATAGCATATCTCATAAAAAAGGAGTTTTGCTTAATGCTTCTGAATGTGTATTTTTTCAATACCAAATTTTTACAAGTATGGTAAATAGCATATACCATAAACATTATGTTTTTGTTAATATGTAAACAGGTAGTTTTTTTGATAACCAATCAGTGTTTCCTGTTTTATGAAGAGCTCAGTGTACATTTATGTTCCTGTTCATTCATTTGTTTTCTTTTCATAAACTGTACCTGTATCATATATATGAAGGATAGCACACAGATTCGTTTAATTTCATCCAATACTAAATACTTCCCTGCCTTTTTATTAAAGTTCGAGTTAACATTGTGCAAATTACAAACTGTTATACGAAGATTGGTTTCCGGGGTACAGGTTTGAATAGCTGATAAAGTAAACTTCAATAAAAAAAAAAAAAATACCCATATGCTTGACAGCAGAAGTTGAATTAACATTTTTAAACTTTAGATAATTAGCATCTCTGATTAGGTAAGAAAATTGAAAACAAAAAATGCAAAAGCACCTCGAATGTATAAATTCAACATCATGTTAAAAAAAATATATAAAATGAAGTTGCTTCCAATCAATCAAATAAAATCAGTATTAGCTAGACAGTCTTGAATGTCTTTATTTTAATGTATTTTAAAATACATTATTGAATTTTAAATATTTTTAAAATATCTTATTATGAAAACGAAAAAGGCACTGCTTAAGTCCTTGCTATAGATCAAGGTTAGTCATACATGTGCATGTTGCCTAGTTACATAGCAACATAACATGGAATTTTGAATATACTGTTATAGTGGTAATTTACGCTACACGTTTTCTATGGTCAAACAATACACGTGGGTATTTACCGCACTAAAGATTTAAGATATTTTACCATACACGCAGGGGTATTTTACGCGGATTTAAGCTGACCGCGTACCTAGTGTTGGATTCCCCCACGCATAAATAATCACTTTTACAGTACGTGTATGTGCAAATGTAAAAAAAAAAAACCCAAGAGCACCGCAAAGCGGAACATTCCATCGCAGAATGAAATATTGTGCTGTGTGAAAATGCATTGTTTAGAAATATACATTTAGTTGTAAATACCAAATATCTTTCTTAATAAAAATTTGAATTGAATTATTTCGCTTATTCCTATCCCCATGAACGCTTTTGGGTGCATCCACGGGGAGCGGGGGGGGGGGGGGGGTGTTACATTTACATGGTTGTAAAATTTTTCTCATTACATAAATTTAGTCAGACGATAGGGATTAGTAATTTGATCATTTTCCAACTTAGATCTCGTCAGAAATCGTTGGAGAAATTAAAGAACTTGTAAATAACATAGCGTGAACCGAGGACACCCTATAAATTCAAGATGGATAGTGTCGTCCCTTTACTTTTTTTATGTACATTGAATACATTTTTTAACATGATTTAAATAAGGGTTTCAGTGAATGTTTTTAATGCAATTCACAGAAATACACTTAAGATTACTAATTTAAATCATTTTTGTCTTTGGGAACAAATAAAAAAGAATTCCGATAACCAAGCCACTGTATCCCACACTTGTAATAATGAATTATTCTATTAGTCTTCTGCTCGCATCTATTTTTCACTTTGGACATCCTACCAAC
Source organism: Magallana hongkongensis (assembly GCA_016163765.1). Classification (NCBI taxonomy): domain Eukaryota; kingdom Metazoa; phylum Mollusca; class Bivalvia; order Ostreida; family Ostreidae; genus Magallana; species Magallana hongkongensis. The sequence continues at coordinate 50,263,797 of WFKH01011926.1, read as the reverse complement.
TCCCCGTTTCTTCAAAACGTTTGTTTCTTACCTTTGCAAGGCCTCAATCCAACAATATATCAAGTTGTTGATTTGAAATGTTTACTTTTATGAACTGGAAATGTCTATTGTCGTCGTACATTAAACATTCTATCTAAATGATAACGATATTAAAAAAAAAATAAATAAACAGAATTCCTTGAAAATAAATAGGTCTTTTTTAATTTTACCACGCTCATGAAGTGTACGAAATTTGATAAATATACCTGCAAGGGTTTTCTTTAAATTTTGCTCACAAGGCTGAAATGGACACACACATACATGTACACACATACATGCATGCACACACACACGCACAACAACGATGCTATATCCCCTTCGCAACAAGTTGCGCGAGGGGATGTACGACTGAATATACGGTTTAAATATATATTTGGTAATGTTTGTAGTTATAAGACAGTGTATAACAAATAACTGCATTATAATAATATAGTTGAATGAAGCGTATTTATATCAAGTTTTAGAGGGGGGGGGGGGCTGTTATTCGAGGTTGTTTTTTTTTCGCCTTTAGGAAAGGCAAGTGAAGTTGCGATTGACTTTAAACACTTGATGTTATAGATCATACATTCTAGCAATGGATAGACAGGAGAGGAATTAATGTTTTCGTTTGTTTTGTTTTTGGTTTTTTTTTTTAAAATATTTTTTAGATAAAACGCACTAGTACAGCATGTAAGGGAGGAGATTCACTTGTCTAACAATAAAATGCCATTTTTATGAGCTTATACAGAAACTTGAACTCTACAGTAACCAAAATGCGTTTTTAATGCAAATCTTTACACCAATTCGACAACAAACTAGCCAACTGCTTTCCTGTACTTTCGTTACTTTAAATTTTAGGTCCAATTTTTGCAGAAGCATAGTACCACTTATTCTACCCTATAAATATCAAATCGTGCTCATTAATCACTGATTTACTGGCATTAATTTGGCTTCAAGTCCTATATACAGTCATAGGTCACCAAATTTATTTGGAAGTTGGTGTATATCATACTGTAAAATATCAATATATTTCTATTATACACAGAGTGCTGGTGTTTTATTACCTTGTTCTATGTCAGCTTCCCTTTTTGGCTGTTTCGCAGCCCGTTTAGGAATACAAAAAAGTAACTAGATTAGATATGGTTATCGGCAATGGCAATACTTTGTGTAAAAAATCATCAATGTATATATCATTTTATACTATCATATTGATGTATCAAAGCAATAAATAAAACATGTTTTCAACACACATGCATTTCTTAATGCCTAGTCACATGTAATAACATCTATGAATATACCATTGGTATTTTAAAAATAATGTGTTTTAAGGAAGGATTCTTTTCTGGTTTTTAACTTGTCAAAAGTAAATTTGATTAAATGTTAATTAAGTCAAGAGGAAAGGAAATAAAAATATCTTTTTTATTTTTCTTTTTTACAATCAAACAACTTTGCATAGAAAAAGTAATCAAAGTTTAGAATCTAACAAGGACTATATTGGCGTAGGAAAATATCACGTTTTTGCAATTCAGATTTGCTATAGATTCATGAGTCTATTTAGCATTTTTAAAACTATAACATAAATGTTGAATTTTTTTCAACAAATGTGAACTAATGATAAGATACTTGGGTTTCAGAATATGTTTTTAAAGGACAAGAGCATACAAGGCATGACAAATCCCTCCATACCCAGGATTTTGAAATGGCATATGAACATTTAAAAATCTTTACATTTGAAAGTACATAGTGCATCAGTGCATGTACATGTTTAATATAGAACTGCATTCTCTGACAAATAAATAATATACATTAATACGTGTACTTGATACTTATCTTCTTTGTTTTATTTGTTTGCTTTCTAAACATTACATCATGATCTCATATCTGTGCTGGCGCTTTTTTGCAATTTAGAACAGTAAATGATCCAAGATTTTGGCATAAAACGCTGTGCAGCTTAATGTGGAAACCTATACCTGTCGAGTTTATAGAATGAAAGCACGATATTGACCTCCATCGTGAAATTTATATTAAAAACAATAGATACAAGCCAAAAATTAATATTCTAACTTAAATTGAAATTCTTTGTCTTTATTGCCCCGAGTGGGGGATAAACAACGCCTTGTACTCCCCTGATCTTTGATTTGTCAATCAAATTACATTTTTGGCTTTTAAACGCTCATTCTATAAATAGATTTATGTGAAAATATCACTAAAACCAGATTTTCTCTCTTATTAAATGGTCAATATATTAGCTTTTTTGTCAATTTATAGCTTCATATAAAGTCTTTATAATATGTAAAAATCACAAATATTTTAATATTGGAGGCATAAAAAAATAATCAAAATACCTTCAAAATTGAATAAAATTAGAGGAGATGCGGGCTAAGCAATATCAATTTAAGTTTAAATATTTATTCCAATTTAGTAGTATAAACTGACAGGCATTCCTTTTTTCTATAATTTTTTGAAAATAGAAACTTCTTATCTTAAACAGGAGTTAACATAACTGCGGATACCTACATTTATTTCTATCATCCTTTTAGTTGAGGGAAATGGTAGTGACCTTGACCTGACCTTTATGCGAAAAAAAGAAGGTCACATTTGATTAAACTGATAAAATCATTGGGTTATGTGATATGTTTGACTGTGTCAAAATTTCTTGAATTTCTTAATATAAGAAGTATGTCTAATAACAAGAAGACGCCTTCCTTTAGTGTATTTCTCATTTTAAAAAATATATACTCCGCACTCCAACACGGACTTGAGAGTTCTTTTTAGTTTATTCCCCGTCATATTAAATTATTGTCATATGCTAAACTGAATATTGATCAAAATTAATGTATAACATTTCCAGAAGATGAATACACTCGTATTGATTTAAAAAAAAACAAACAAACCAATGACACAAAATAGCATGGGGTTTTTTTAAATGTGTATTTTAAATATTATGTTGTAAATCTTATTTAAAATCAAGGAAGTTTTTTTGTCATTGTCAATAAATGAGAACAAATAAGGCACAGGATAAATAAACAATGATTAAATTAAAAAAAATCCAATAAAGAACAGATAGATTACAAAATCTTTTCATCAAATTTTAACATAATTTGTGTTATATCTGATAAATTTAATTGAATTTGGGTTTTGTTGTTGTTGTTTGATTCATCCTAGAATAATGCTATCAAACTTGTGATTATATCTGATTGATTAAATTCAGTCCATTTTTCTTTGATAGCCATAAACGTTTACATTGATTTTTATATTTTAGTGTAAAAATTCAACCCCAATTGTATACCCACCCTACCCCTGAGGGTCATGATTTTTACAACTTCGAATCTACACTACCTGAGGATGCTTCCACATAAGTTTCAGCTTTCCTGGTCGAATGGTTTTTAGAAGAAGATTTTTATATAACTCTATATATTCCAATGTAAAAATTCGACCCCCATTGTGGCCCACCCTACCCCTGAGGGTCATGATTTTCCAACTTTGAATTTGCACTACCTGAGGATGCTTTCAATTGAGTTTCAGCTTTCCTGGCCAAATGGTTCTTGAGAAGGAGATTTTTAAATATTTACTCGATATATTCCTATGTAAAAATTCGACCCCCCCCCCCCATATTGTGGCCCGCCTTCCCTCCGGGAGTCATGATTTTCCCAACTTTGAATTTACACTACCTGAGGATGTTTTCACATGAGTTTCAGCTTTCCTGACCTAATGAATCTTAAGAAGAAGATTTTGGAAAAATTTTCGAAATTTTCAATTATTTTTAATTGTCTCCCCTTGTAAGGGCGTGGTCGTTAATTTTCACAACTTTTAATCACCTTTGCCTAAGAATGCTTTGTGCCAAGTTTAGTTTAAATTTCTCCAGTGTTTCTGGAGAAGATGTTGAAAATGTGAAAAGTTTACAGACAAACAGACA
>WFKH01011926.1:50208542-50227204 GCA_016163765.1 Magallana hongkongensis | reverse complement strand
ATGTTTACTGAATGAAATTTTTGAAAATATCATTTTTTATCAAAAAACGCAAATTTTTTCACCTACTTGACATATATACTTCTTATCCATCATGCTCCCTATCATAATCAAGTAATTTTGCGCTGATTTGAGAAACTTTTTGAAGGTGTAGTGAAGTACCTTAATTTTGTACCAATATTAATATGTATTTCATATACGTATACACAGTCCCAGCAAATGAAGGGTTAAGGATCCCAACAGTTGAGTTCATCAAAGTTTATATTAGTCATTTATGAGTAGTAGAAGAATTCGTAATAGACAGGTACTGAAACACGTGTAAATATAAGAATTTGGAATTAATCAGAAAGCCACTTCAGATATCTTGAACCCCTGGATATCTCAAAATTTTGTTGAAGTCACCTCAAGTTCAAGATACCGATGTTTACCTGTATTTTCAATCTATTACCATTTACAATTTTCCCCGAAATGTTTCTATGTTAGATAAGACCCCAAGAAGTGGTTCTAGTTGATTTGGAACAGCTAAAAAAATTTAATCATTGAAACAACTTCAATTTTTAAGACAAAAAGTTAACTAAACAATCACTATGAACAAAGTATTAAAGGGATATGGTCACGATTTTAGTCAAAATTTATTTTCTTATAATTTTGAATGCACAAATAAGGCATTTAAAATGATTAATCGAAATGATTGTCAGTTGTTAAGTTTTATGCAAGATAAAGAGTTCACTGTGACACAAGGCTTTGTAATGTAAACAAGGATTGTGCAATGATTTTGTTTACATACATTAAAGACCAGTTTTAAAACTGAAATCAATGTGTAAAACGATTGGAGATGAAAATTTATGCCAAAAACAAACTAGCAGATAGAAAAAATCTTCTTGAAGGAAAGTTTTACAATAAAACTTCTTTATAACAAACACAAGAAACATTGACAAACTTGTTGGGTACTTAGGCTAATTCTTCCATATAAGTAGTGTTGTTTATGATTAAAATAGATTATGTCAATATCTTTAAAAATATGAAAAGAAAAGAAATAGATAAGACTTAAAAATAACTTACATTCTTATCCAGATAACAATAAGGCCTTGAATGAGTTTTCTCTAGTTCCAGGTGATATGTTCATCTAGCATCTGTTTCAGTAGCCATTGCTACTTTCTGATTGGATAATCTTATCACATGTCATAGTTGTTTGGAACTCTTCTGAATTCTTCATTGTTGATGATAAAACCAAAGGCATTCCGAAAGAATTTGATTTCAACTAACAGTAAAGTCCATTAGATGGACTAGATTTTATAGACAAATCTCAGACAAACATTTATTGGGTTTGAGTTATCCAATACCCAGTAAATGTCTCTGGAACACAATGAAAGCAATTGGATTATTGGGTATACCCAATAAGTCAAAAGTACCCAATAAGTGTTCCAATGACATAAATTGAACCCAATAAATATTCTCTCGTGAACACAGACAGACAGACAGACAGACAGACGGACAAACTGTGACCAGAATAGCTCACTTGAGCTTTCAGCTCAGGTGAGCTCAAAAGTAAAGGTTGATGTACAATATTTTGTGACTTGTTCATGACACTACACAAATATAAGAGTGTGATATACATTGCCCACGATAAAACTGAAATTCAGGAACGAGCAAACTTTTTTTAATATCGAATTCGGATTGTGCATGATTTGTTTACGGCCAAAAACGCGTTAATCAAATTTATGTACATTTCAATTAATCCCTGATAAAATAATAGATCATTAAATGAAAATAGTGCATGTAGAATAGTAATGAAAATGGTATTTTTTTATGGAAAAGTACAATGTCCGGCATTACATGCACCATAAAGAATACGCGTATTGTTGACATCAGAAAACTCAGGCTTACACTGTACTTTTAAAAGTAATTGCCATACATTTATTCTTTCTACAGATGATCTATCCTTCAAAGCAGTCGCTTCCCAATCACCGGTATTCCCTGGTCCATCCTACTTGTATAAAGCAAGTAACGCACTTGATAGAAACACAACTACGTGTATGAGAACTGATCAAAATGGAGACAACGCATTACAAAAAACTTCGTGGTGGAAAGTAGATCTTGGTGGAAATTACAGCATTTACAGCATAAGTTTCCTGTTTAAAAACTACGATAATTTAGGTATGTAATTATAACAAGAGGCCAATGGGCCACATCGCTCACCTGAGGAACAATAGGTATGATAAAATCAGCTTAACGGAGTCGTAATACAAACTATCTGGACAATGTAGTATAATACATGTAGATCCTGTATAAATAAAAATCCATTTTCCCCCTGGATATTCTTATGTTTATAATCATTAGTCCCTTTTCTAACAGGATGATTTTATAATCATAACACATGTTGAGCATTGCAGTTCTCTAAAGATCCTAAACAATTGTTTATATATGGAATATAAACCTTCATCAAACTCTGAACCCTTGTGAGGCCCAGGAATCGTCCAGGGGCCAAAGTCTAAACAATTTTAAAGAATCATCAATATGTTAAAATGATTGCATATAAGTAAAAATATATATTATAACATTTCAGCTTTTGTAAATATTTAAAATGTTTTCCTTTGTAAAATTGGATTCCCAATATGGCGCCACCCTACTCCTCAAGATTTTGAGTTGAACACATTTGAATGTATATTATCTGAGTTTGCTTTCACTAAAGTTACAGCTTTTCTAGGCAAATGGTTTTTTAAAAAAAAATTTAAAAGATTTTTCCCTATATAATCCTACAGATATTTTTGCCCCCCCCCCCCCCCCCACGTTGTTACCACGTCCTACCCCCGAGGGTCATGATTTGAACAATCTACCCTACCAGAGGATACTTATACACAAGTTTCAGCTTTTTAGCCAATTGGTTTCTGAGAAGAAGATTTTTAAAGATTTACTCTCTATATTCTTATGTAAATATTCGACCCAAATTGTGGCCCCGTCCTACCCCCGGGAGTCATGATTTTCACAACTTTGAATATACACTACCTGAACATGCTTCCACACAAGTTTCAGCTTTCCCGACAGATTAGTTTCTGAGAAGAAGATTTTTAAGATTTACTCTATTACAATTATCTTATGTAAAAGTTTAACCCCCCAATTTTGGCCCCACCCTATCCCCGGGGGTCATGATTTTCATGATTTTCACAACTTTGAATATACACTACCTGATAATGCTTCCACACAACTTTCAGCTTTTCTGGCTGATTAGTTTCTGAGAAGAAGATTTTTAAAGATTTATTCTATATATTCCTATGTAAAAATTCGACCCCCTCCCCCATTGTGGCCCCACCCTACCCCCGGGGATCATGATTTTTATAACTTTGAATCTACACTTCCTGAGAATGCTTCCACACAAGTTTTAGCTTTTCTGGCCAAATATTCTTGAGAAGAAGATTTTTGAAAAATTCTTAAAAATTTTCCATAATTCCTAATTATCTCCCCTTGAAAAAGGACGTGGTCCTTAATTTTCACAACTTTGAATCCCCTTTGCCTAAGGATGCTTTGTGCCATGTTTGGTTGAAATTAGCCCTGTGGTTCTGGAGATGTTGAAAATGTGAAAAGTTTACAGACAGACGGACAGACAGACGAACAGACAGACGACAGACAAAATGTGATCAGAACAGCTCACTAGAGCTTTCAGCTCAGGTGAGCTAAACACTCCGTGATGTGCAGTTATTCAAACGTTTGTACAATCGTTTAGTTGATGAACAAAACTTGCTTATGGAAAGCTGAAATGTTCTTGTAAGATACAACGAAGATCTATAGATTTCAGTTGAATTCTTAACGCAAAGATATAATGCTGTTTTAAAGTTCCCAATAATAGAGAGGTTAAGCATTTGACCGTGTACATGAACGCGTACGTGTGACTTGGGGAATCCCCCTATTTACTGCGTGTTACGTCATTAATTTTGCATACCGCGTAATTCTACAAGTTGTCAACATCGTGTAAATTCAGAAGTACACGGAGGTAAGAACTTCCAGCTTCTCACACCCAAAATGATTTTTTTTGTATGAAAACTATATATATTTTAAAAGAAGAGGATACATTAAGTACGATTGTTTGTCTAACTTGATTCAAATCAGAGAATTACTTAATCAAATATGATTGTAAAATTTCATTGTTAAAAGACGTTCATCTGTAGAGGAAACTTTTAGTTAAAAGACCTTTTATCGTATTTGTAGCAATAAAGATTGACACCAGATTAGCAATAGGGTCTGTAAGTCTCGTTTGCTTTCACTTTCGTTTTCCAACTTCCGGGTACATCAGCGTTCGTAGCAACATTCTTGTGTAATGGTGTATTGTTTTGCAATCGGTTGTACGCATCGCACTGGCGGAAAACAGACATGCAGTTTGTTTAGATTCCCAACTGATGTTAGGGAAAGGAAGAAATGGATAGATAGATGCAGGTAAGTCGTAAAAAATACAAACAAAAAGCATCATTGTCGTTATATTCAGTTCTATTAAGAGGTCAAGAAAAAAAGATGCATTAAAACACAAACTTCGTCAAATCGTGAGTGTATTTAAAGAAATATAAAACGAAGATGTTCAAGTCAAACGTTTCTATAGACTTAGCATTTGATTTGCATACTTTTATCTGGAAATGTTGAGATTAAAAACACCTTCCCACAATTTCCCACCAATGCAGTAATGCCATGTTATTCTGGACCTGTTTTACTTTCCCCTCAAAATAAAACCAGCTCTAATTTTCAATATCACATGCCTTCAGTGATGTATTGAATTCAAAATATAGTTTTATTGATATTTATAACAAACAAATAATACTGAGCTTGTTTTTCAGACGAGCAGACAGAGAGTACAACAATAATGACAGGTTGTGCAGCTGCCATTTCAAAGATGGGAAGAGAGAATTTGGACCTACCATTTTTGCATATAGCAAAAATGTGGGGTATTTTCCAGAGGTGTACACACCGAAAAGGTAATAAAAGTGAAGTAGAAGGACTGCATGATAAACATTGATTTATTATTGCATTCAAGATAATTAGAGTTTACACCAGTTTTTAAGAATAAAATGTACTATATGATTCCAACAGTCATATATATGAAAGTAAAATGTTAAATCTTTCTCTGATTTAATATTTTTTTCTAGAAAGAAAGTGGACAGTGAATCCTCCATTTCCCACCAGATGCCAAGTGATTCAGCTTCAGGGTCAGATGTTAGACATAATCCCGCTCTGGATCACAATTACTGTGACCATCATGATGACACACAAGATCATTCACATGAGGGTAATTAAAAATAGTTATAAACATAATTATGATCTTATATTTAAAAATGTCATTAAAAAAATATATTGATGGTTTAATTCACAAACACCTGAATTGTTATTGACAACACTCTGCAACAGAAAATATACTGATCAGAAAAACTTCACTTTTTAAAATTAAACCAATGAATACTGAAATGTTTCTAATTACAATCAATTATAAATGAAAAATTAAAATGTATGCGAGGATTCAACTAAAAATATTTTTGTATCAAAATGACTGAATCTTAATATGAATTGCACATTACAGTGTCCGTCTTAAAGAATCAGATAGCGAGTCTCCAAGAAGAAATTGAAAATATGAAAATACAAACAACCAAAATGTCAATCAAAGATATAATAAATGACACTGAGAAGGTAAGTTACATAAATGGAGTCATGAACGTTTACCGGTAAATGCTTCATTTTTAGAATTATAATTGTTAAACTTAAACGCATGTGCATAATAAAATACTTGTTACACTAGAAAAAAAAATAAATAAAAAATGACAGTGCATACTAAATTGTGTTTGTTGTATATGTAAGTACATTTTAATGTGGCTTTGACACTGACAAGAAAAATGTAACAATTATTAACTCTATTGTCAAATAAAATAATGAAATGTATAAGCTTTAACATTTAAAGAAGTGGCCTTTAACAAATAATATGAAATGTACACAACATAATAAATTGGAAACAGGTGGTCAGGACATAAAGTTAGTTCCTCTTATCAACACTGACAATAACCCATAAAATAAAAGACTTAATTCGTTTGTAGATGTTGCTCTACACCTCATTCCCAGCTGATGTGTTTCAAGTTGTTGTCAGTATGCTCTACAGAATGGCACCATTTAACTATTACTCTGGTTGGGCTGTGACCTGTTTTTCCATTGAGGACCAATTGTTGATAACGTTAATGAAGCTGCGGCTTAATTATCGTGACTTGGACTTGTCGGTACGATTTGCAACAAGCAGGGCCACTGTTTCAAATATCATTAACACTTATGTTTCAGTCTTGCATGAAATTTTCTTTGACGGCATTCTTAAGGAAAAGGGCATTCCAAGTCAGATTAAGTGCAAAGGATCGATGCCCAAGTCCTTTGAAGAGTTCGCGTCTGCTCGAATAGCTATGGATGCTACCGAGATTATTCAAGATGTGCCATCTGACATGAACTCGCAGTCCCTGTCTTACAGTAGTTATAAGAGCAGACATACTGTCAAGGCAGTCACTTGTGTATCTCCCAATGGTGCACTTGTGTTCTCATCTGACTTGTACCCCGGTTCAACTTCAGATGCAGCCATCGTTGATCACTGTGGAGTGTTGCAACAGCTAAAAGCAGGCGACCTCATATTAGCCGATAAGGGTTTTAACATCTACGACAAACTTCCTTCTGGTGTCTCTTTGAATATTCCACCATTTTTGTCACACAAAGCACACTTCACCAAGGAGGAGGCAGCATTATGCTACAAGATAGGAAAAGCCAGGATTCATGTTGAGAGAGCAAATGAGCGCATCAAAAACTATGAAATTCTTAATCACATTCCTGCTCAGTATCGACACATGTCTACTAAAATATTTCAGTTATTCTGTTGTCTCGTAAACCTTCAGGCACCACTTCTTAAGTAAATTGCAGATAAATATGAAATTTAAATAATTGTACTATTAAAGATATTAGAAATGTTTCAACTTGACAAGTATTATTGTCCTTTTATTTACAGTTCGTCAACAACAAATCGTAGAACTCTCCCGCTCTCCACCGCAGCATCGCTCTTCCTTGTCAACTTAGTATGCCCCTCAACGTAATTCACCCAATACAAAACCGAAAGCGCCATTCTCAACCATGTACCCGGATGTTGTGTTTCACGCGAATTCTCGCTAGTCACGTGACGAGACTTACAGACCCTATTTACATTCGAAGTCACATATATACCGGTATTAAACTATGATGAAAATTATCATTAAACAAAGATCGGGATGGGGGGGGGGGGGGGGGGGGGGCACGAACATGTTGCTTAATTTAAAAATCGATAGCGGATCAAAACAAGCAAATTTTTAATAGATTATCATTTTTATGTGCCTGCATGTTCAGCAGTGCAGGCGCTTGATAATTCCCTTAAATCCCTATTTAATCGAGATTAAAGAGCGATCACGAGCACCTGCTTTGCTAAACCGAGGGAAGAATCACATTTCATTGTATATGTACAGTACAGCAAAGGCGTAGTCGGGGGAGGGGCGAGGGGGTGCTTGCATCCCCCCTTTTTTTCGAAATTCTATCTTTCAGGGAGTATAATTTTGATTTCAGTGTAAAATTCCATGTTTTATTACTTAAGGTGAGAATCGAATATAAGCATCGACAGGGAAAAACAAATAAAATTTAGGAACGATAATGACATCAGGCTTCTGAGGGAAGTTGTCGCAAGACAATAAAAAATAAAAACAAATGGACAGAAGTTGCTGCAGACTTGTCAACGCCTATTGTTGTGCTTGATGCTAGGAGAGTTAGAGAACGCACAAACCTCCTCATTGATCAACATAAGCGAGAAAAAAGATATCTTTATCTTGTTTAATGATAATGGCCAGAGAGAGAGAGAGAGAGAGAGAGAGAGAGAAACAGACAGACAGAGACAGAATTATAGTCTCTCTCTCTCTCTCACACACACACACACACACACACACACACACACACACACACACGCGAAATTCGCAAAATCCTTGCTCTTCCTCATTTTATTTATATCCACGAAGCGTGTTTGATCAACTTTTTATTGTTTTTATCACGTTTAATTTTTCAGATCTGGCGTTGATAAAGATGTTACTGGAAGAACAACTTTACTCGATAAAATCATGGAACTGAAAGAAGAAGAAGAGAAAGAAAAGAAAGAAGAAAAAGAGAAGAAGGAGAAATCTGAAAACTTGGGGAAAGAAATAAGAAAAAGAGCCCTGGAGTGTTTAACTCCAAAAAAAGGTATGAACACGTTATTTTATTAATAAAAGTTGTACTAGGTTTACATTAGAATTAGTATTTGCAATAAATTACACTGTACTAAACTGTTGGCAAAATGAAAGGTAAGGTATTCTTAATCTTAACCTCAACAAATAATTTACAAAAGTTTTTGAATGGAACTTTTTGAATATTACCAGACTCCCGATACATGCATATCGCATGCGCCGCTTGGTATTTTTTTCCGGGGGGGGGGGGGGGGGGGGGGGGGGTCCGAAGAATATTTTGTTTTGCGTGTTCTATTTACAGTATCTTTATTAAATGTATACATTGCTAAATTCTTTTTTTGTTTTTTACAGATAATGAGAGTGACATTCCAAAAAGGAGAAATTCTCAAACCTTATTAATTGATTATTTAAAGGAAAAATCAGAAATGGAGATGGCAACAAAGAGAACGGAGATAGAATTGAAAAAAAGAAGAACTAAGATTACAGAAGGCAGAATTCGACCTCCACCGGGAGGAGAGCCTCCAAAGGGTGGAAATAGAAAAGCAGGAGAAAATTGCATTCATAGATTTATTGAAGAAACTAGCAAACAAATAAAAACAAATAACATTCTTTGATATTGGTTTTTTGTCTTCAAGCTAATAGCGAGCGCAGCGAGCTCTAAGAACCAGTAAGCGCGGGAAAAAGAACGAGCTAAACCTACAGATTCATTAAACAAAATTTTTTGTCTCGGTCCCATAATGCTCTCTAATATTTTCACCCGTGGTGCTATGCCAAAAATGGCTGACATTTAACTCGTAATTTACGGTGCCTTGAGGTTTGAAGACACGTTTTGAGTACCACACAAGCTTTGGTGAGACCCAAGAGATTTTTTACATGCTTCCATTCCATCGTATTGAGTTGAGATACGTAAACAAATAATTATGGAATTTAACGTATGACGTCACAGTGATCTCGCGCTATATTTCCCGCGATAAATTTAGAGGTGGATCAAACATATGTAACGCTTGCACTAGCTATTTCAGTATAGACTGCGATACCTGCCTCATTGACATATGATTTGCTTTTATTTTTTTTTTTTTTTGATAGAGATTATATACATACTAGCAAGAGCCACACTTTACTGTCATATCGATCCAATTTTAAGCTAATTTTGCATGCATGTACAGTAAGTATGAGTAGGGAGGAAATTAAAAAAATAGGACATTTTGAACTAAATAAAAAAAAAAAATAAAGAGAAAAAATAAACAGTTAAAATAATTATGCAGATATTGCATATAGTCAAACCATTAAATTAGAAAATGGGAAATTACACACCTACAAACAGGGACCGGGGGCACGGATAACGTATGTAACTAGAATGCAAAAATAAACGAATTTTTAAAAAAAATTATGAACAGGGAAAAAAAAGGGAACAAAAAAAAAATACTGTATTTATCGTTAACACTTTTGACCAAATTAAACAAAAATTATATTTTACAGACGGATCAATTCTCTCCAAAAGTAAAGAACGGTTTTAGGGAAGCAAGTCTATGTATTTTGTAAGAATTTATTTAAACTTAGAAATATTATATAATAATCTCTCTTTCTCTTTTTATTTCTCTCTCAAACATTTTTTAACGCTCGTTGATAACTAAATAACACTAAGACGACAATGATGCAAGGTATGTGTAATTCTTGCTGCGCTCGCCACAACGGTAGCACCGTAAAACATATTAGATTAAAACACAAATTGAATTTTGTTCTGTTGGAAATAGTCCATTGTTTTCATTAAATAAAACAGTAATATAAGATAGTTAAAGGTAAGCGGAGAAAATAAAATACATAACTAGATTTTTTAACTGATGGAGTTATTCTAGGCCAAATATTCGTTAAGAAATGACGGGAAAATATCAAAGAATGAACCGGTTTCACTACCATACAAAATGGTGTGGCAGTTGTTTAGAATAGTTGCTACTCTGTAATATTTTCCCACCAACCATCTCCTCCAGTTTCGCGTGGGACAACCACGGCTGATGCAAGTTTTCCAATTTGTGTCCGTGGTTTTAATCGCTGAGTTCATCAATCCCTAACTTATGATAAATTGATGATTTTTTGTCGTCATCCATACATGAAAGAAGTAAAAGGTCATCATCAGCTTCCAGCGATGCAACCAACATCATAGATTGAGTCATTTTTATTTACGATCGTATTAATCAAACACTAATTTTGATTCGTTTATTTCATTTTTTCATCCAATAAAATATTATGTGACATCTTCCTCTACACGTACGCGCACACGTGGAGTTTGTTTAACAGAACGCAACGTTAGATACGGGTACTTGTAATCTTACTTCTAACTCTACACGTAAGCGTACACGCAGACGGTCAAATGCTTAACCTCTCTAATTGCTAACAAAGCAGGGTCACGAGTTGAGATATAACAAAGTTTATATTTTACCACATTTTTGTTAGAAATGCGATATTTATTTCTTTCGAATAATTAAGACAAAATCTAATGTCGGTTAAGTTATTCATAAAGATGAATAGTTCTTAGGACATCACCAAGAAACGAAAGTGTTACACACAGGCAGAATGCTGGACGGACAGACAGTCAGACAGACGAATCATTATGTGTCGTGTTCATTGAAAGCATGGTACAACATTTATTTCAGTAGTGGTTGAGTTCAATAGTGGTTACAAAGTGATATGTATAATGAAATTATTTACAACTACTATTTTTTTTTTCAATTGTTCTTATACATGTATTTCATTAATGGTTGCAACGCAAATCACTGAGAGCATTTGCTTGCTTTGTCAGCAGCTATATATTTACATTCAGGTTCTCGTGAAGTGGGAGAACATTACCGATAAAAATAAATGCAACATAATTGACATTTTGTTATTTTTGTTCTGAACAAACATGTTTAGAGATAAATGAAACATCCAAAATGTTTCTTGTATATTGTGCAGAATACCGCCAAAGAGGGCGACTTGCAGGATTTTCACTTTATGTTTCAAAAACTGATGTTATACAAGGTTCCACTGTCTGTTACAAAGACGGTCCTCAGTTACCGCCCCTTAACTTTACCACAACATGTACAGAATACGGACGTTATGTCATCTTTTATAATGAACGGCTAGATGGCGTTAAATACCCTGACGGATATGAATTAACCATTTTTACAGAGCTCTGTGAAGTCATTGTAAAAGGTATATACTAGTGTAGAAACGTTTACCATTTTAATTTCTTACTAATTTATATACAAACCCATTTCAAAACTAATTTGATAAAGTATCATGAATTATAAACGTTAAACAGTTTTAACTCTAACACAGCTTCTAAAAAGCTTGCATGACTAAACAGAATTTTTCCATTGGAAGCATGTTTTAATCACTTTTTAAGAAATAAATTATAATTTTCGGTGCTATTCATAAATGCATAAACGAAACGTGCGGTTTCAAGAAGTAATAACTATTATGCTCTAATTTTAGTGCATATATTTGCAATTAAAATATTTCATTTTTTTAAGGAAAGTATAAAATTATTGATACTTGAAAGCGGAAAAGAAAATTCTATATAGCAGATTCTTTTTAGTAATATCCACTATATGGTGCGTAAATATTGTGGCGAGAAGTCCAGCTTTACCTTTCACCAAAAGGATGAAATCTCCGATGCTTTGAAAGTACTCGTCCATGGATCCACGGGAAGATGGGTCAAATCAATTCTTTGTTTTGTTTACACTGATATACATTACACTCTAGAAAGACTGTTCAGAAACAATATATTGGATAAACATTTACACTATTTGTTTAATTTACATGTAGCTAGACACAGACGCTAGTTACACCCTTTTTGAAAATAAGATGAATGAAATCGCCCATTCATACTAAAACGCCATGCTTCGTCATTTTAGTTCTTCGAGTTTATATTCCAAACTATTTGATTTACATTTTTACTTAATTCAATCTGATGACTTTGTTTAATAATGATAATACATCATCAATTAGTACTATTATACTACCACATTAGACAATAACCTAGGTTAACAGCTTGTTGCAATGACACTTCTCCTTCCCTTTCACAAACTTAACATCGCTTTTCATTTATAATTCAGGATTACACACACATGCATATTGAGCCTCCTTTCTACTTGATAACTCCTGCTCACCTGTGCTTATTACATCTCATATAGCATTATTATGAAATACAAAAAATGTTTCCACATTAAGCAGGCACAGCATTGGCTTTTCTTTATTAAATTCATATTGCTAGCTCACATCGCTTGCCCTGTTTCGGAGAAAGCAACTTTCAAACTTTAGAGATGTCTGAGGTTATGACGTTAGGCAATCATTTAATTTTAAAATACTTTATTTCGTTATTAGGACTTTTCTTCAAGCGCTTTTCTATCGTATCCAGGTTTTAACATGGAGCAAACGCTTTAACTGCTATGCAAAAATATATTGATAAACCTAGCGAGAGGTATTTTTAACGACGAAAGGAAACTTAAACCAAACCATACTACTTGTTCTTCTAAAAGAAAATCCAATTGTTAGAGTAACGTAGCCATTTGGTTCAATTCTATAGAAGCTGCCATTGACATTACCGATGTTTACCGATAATTTCATATTATCAATATGTTTAGCTATTTTATTGATTAATATATCTGGATGTTTTTGTATTTGTCATGTCTAGCCAATGTCTAATGTGTAAACGGTGTGACCGTTGGGCCGATTTAGGTTTATTTAGCGAACCCCTCTCGCTGCGCTCGTTCCAAATACATTTTGGTTTGTTATAGGATGTAAACAATCTGGAGTTTATGGTACTAGGTGTGACATTCTATGCTCAAACACCTGTAAAGGTAATACATGCCACATACAAAGTGGTGAATGCTTTGATTGTGAACATGGAGTGTATGGCAGATACTGTAACTTGTCCTGTCCCGTTTACTGTAAAAACAACACATGTCACATGCACAATGGGTCATGTATGGAGTGTAGGCCTGGAGTATATGGAAGTTACTGTAATCAGTCTTGTCCAACCAATTGTAAAAATAAAACATGTCACATGCAGAGTGGAACGTGTTTAACATGTGAGTCTGGATGGACCGGAATAAATTGTAATACAAGTAAGAATATAAACCATGTAGATATTCATTATTTAAGAATACTACTGGATTATGTTTTAGATATATTTTTATCATTCACAAATTGTCTTTAATGTGATAAAAGAGCAACCTATATTTGGCAAAAATTGATCTTTTTAGAAGTCAGTATTGATTTAACTGGTAGTATTTCTGAATAAGATCTTTTATATATCTATGCCTCATTTTTTCCATTACACTTAATTCAGCACAATTATGATAACTGAATGCATTTTATTGTTAGTCTTCTTCTCCATTTAACCAGAATGTACAGAGGGATGGTACAGTGTCAATTGTAGCCAGCAGTGTGTAGGGCATTGTAAAGGCGGTATCAGCTGTAATCACGTGACTGGTCAATGTGGCGGAGGCTGTGCTGCGGGATGGACAGGATACATGTGTGAAAAAGGTAAAAACACCTGTGTTTGGTTGAGGGTTTTTCTGGGTGTTTTTTTTTCTTGTTTTTGTTGCTTTTTTCCACAGAAAGTAAACAAAATATGTTTTTTATAGTGTTTGCCTCAGTTTCATAATTGTACGTTGTATTCAGGTTCGGAAATTTAATCAAAAATATTAATATTTTTAAAATATTTTCTACATATTTTCAACAATAACATGATTACTTTGATGAATATATACCATTGTTAATGATGCAAATAGTAAGTTGTGCTTTCCAAAAAGCTCTTAAATCATTTCTGTATTTATTTTAATGCAAATAGTTAAGATTCAGAGAAATGATTCTTTTTGTTGAGAGTATATTCTTTGCCGAAAATAGGGCGGATCAAGTGGCCAATAAAATTGTAACTGATTAAAGACAAAATTCTAGACGATAAAAAAAACTTATTTCCGACATAATAAATTAGTAATTGATAAATGTAGTCTTCGCATTATTTATCTTCTTTTAGGGCTTTAAGGCTTTAATTGTTATCAGGAAAAAAAAAACCAAAAAAAAAAACCCACAAAAAACCCCCAAAAAACAAAAAACAAAACCGCTTAGATTCGTGTAAGCCGATTTTGTGTTTTTTGTTAAAGCAAATTGTATGCATTTGGTTTAAGTACGCTTTAAAAGTTAAAATAATTAGTTTATCTGTCTTGTTAATAAGACATAGATAAACTCTGTTAGTATTACTAAAAAAAATAATGTAGCTAACGTAGATGATATCACTGTATGAGTTAAAGGGTTTTAAAATACATAAATTAAAAAAGTTGAGCATTTTTAGTACATACTTCTTTCTATGAATCTAACGGGAGTTTCTAGTATTACATATAAAAAACATTTGAAGATGATGTTATTAAAAATACAGTTTCATAATCTAACATTTTCCTTTCAATGTTTTATTCACTAATTACTATTGAACGTATTGAACGTGATAGTATAATCCGTTGAAGAATGTACTGACGGAACCTATGGCTATGACTGTATCAACAACTGTAGTGGTCACTGTCTGAAGGACACTCCATGTAACAAACAGACTGGACACTGTGACAAAGGATGTAGCTCGGGATATACAGACAAATACTGCAAAACAAGTAAATCATTTGTGCATTAATATGTAACTAATTGTGCATTTTCTTCTAATTACAGCACACAAAAATGAAAAAAAAAGTCCAGTTTACATGCAAGCAACCTTAATAGTACATTGATAAAAAATGTTCCGTCGTGTGTAGTTAGTCTTTTTTATACACAACTACTTGTTTTAATTAAATCAGAATGTGTACCAGGTCATTTTGGGATGGATTGCAGAGAATTTTGTAGCGGTCATTGTGAAAGTAATGATCCGTGTGACCATGTCAGTGGAGTGTGTCCTGATGGGTGTCAGGATGGGTATATGGAGCTATATTGTAACAGATGTAAGAGACTGGTATCATTATTATAAAATGTCATTTTTCACATTAACTGGCTTTTATTTTATAAAATTGTATGATTTTGTGGATTATAGCTTGCAGAGTCGGAAATTATGGGAAAAACTGTTCTTTACCATGTCCTCAAAGTTGCAATGGTACTTGTAGCCATATAGATGGATCGTGTGAAGATTGTAAAGAAGGTGTGAAAATTTATTGCCCCAAAGGTAATTATAAATGACCTTCCATATATTTGTGTGTACATACATGTCTAACAGTCTCTGCATGGGTAAATCCTGCTAAAGAATATAGTATCATTTCTTTTACTTTCACAATTTTTCTTTAAATTCCAAGTGTTCTTTGGTGTTTACGAATGATGAAATAATAAGAGAGTAAACATAAAAAAATACTAATACAAACAAACAATAATACAACGGGGTGATGGGTGGGGGTGGGGGAGGGCTTAATAAATCAAACCAATACTATAAAATTTTGTTATGATTAAATGAAATTTAATTAACCAACACTAGACAAAAGTATTCTAGAGGTTTTCTATGCATAATATAAATGGGCTAACTGTATATTAACAATAGATTTTTGAGTAACTATATAACATGGATTCAGACAAAATGTGATACTTTGGAGTTATACTCTCTGCCCCCCCCCCCCCCAAAAAAAAATAATAAACTAGACGATCGTTGCGAGCAACAAGAGGTCTTCCGTTTAATTACACCTAACGCTATTTGGATAATTGTTCTTTTCTATCATTTCTAAACAATTCTTCAAATTCCATTTAACCCTCTCTAAGGATTTCAAAAGACATGTAATTATGCGAATTTCGAACTCACGTGTTGATTTTTTTTTTATTAAAATACTTAAGACCGGGGAAGATTGGAAATATACAGCTTACGTCATTTTAACTTGTTACCGTCATAACATTTGATATGGACGGGAACAAATTGACGCGGACGTCTGAGAAAACATTGGATTGAAACTGTAGTTTCAATCCACCTCAACGTTCCTAACTTGCTACATGTATATAAGTTATGCGATCGAAACATATTTTTTTAGAATAAGCAAAGCGAGCGATTATTTCATCAGTAAGTATATAATCAGCAAATATGAGAAGATCCCAATTCGGGAGAGATTATACATAAGGCAAAGCATTGTCCAATGACTTCAGAGAATCAGTCGCCACTGATACACTTCCAATAGCTACAGTTTCAATCCAATGTTTTCTCAGACGTCCGCGTCAATTTGTTACCGCCCATTTCAAATGTTTTGACTGTAACAAGTTCATGTTCCGCGGTTTTTATAATACATTGTAAAATGTAGGGTTTCAATTTTAAATAATAACACCTACGGCAGTATACATTATAACTTTTGAACATAATCAGTGATATATTAAGCGAATTTCAGCGAAAAATAAAAGGATCGAATTCAAGGAAGGATGTAACAGGCGTAACTGTTTTCTTAAAACATCGTTAATTTATGGATTTACTTTTTACTTCTAAATGTTTTATAAATAAGATATATTAAATGCCATACGCTAAAAACTACATTTGTATGATGAAGAGAGAGAGAGAGAGAGAGAGAGAGAGAGAGAGAGAGAGAGAGAGAAAAGAGAGAGAGATGAATTAATATCAGAAATCGATTTGATAAATAAATTGATTATCGTTTATCTGCTTCTTTTGCCTAGCGATTATTTTTCTTTCTGTCTCAAGTTTTTCTTTGCCTACTTACACTGTGTGATAAAAAAAATCTGCTAAGTCGGCAAATAAAATAACCTACATCTTACAAATGTAGTATGGTTAATTATTCCCCCTTTTCCCGAATCCACTCGATACCCAAGTGTTCTGTCTAAACGACCAGTGTTAAGCAATCGGTTAAAAAAATACGAAATTTATGAATTTTGACCTCGATGCTTAATCACTCAACAGATATTATATTAATAAATCCCGCTTTTGGGCGAACATTACATGTATCTAGACCTATGAAAATAATTATAAATTTAAGATAGATTTTAAATTATTATTATCCCGATGCACCCTGCCGTAATGATTTTTTTTTATCAAAAGTGAAAAGTCAGACTTTTTTGTTTTAACAGTGTATTTCTCCGATCGGTGATTACATCTGTTAATTCCTAGGCTTAAACATACACATACACGGGTGGTCAGTTTTCACACATTGTCGCAGTCACCCGTCGTTTGTATAGTTCCGTGTGTAAACGTCGGAGGTGTTTCTTAATCCCAGACAGACAACAGATGCACCAGTAGACATACACAAAAAAGGAAAAGTACACCGTCTATAATAAAAATGACTTTTTAGCGTTGACATCAAATCAGTAAAAAGACAATCATTAAACAATGTATTTCATATCATTTAAATCCATAGACAATATCCCGTAACTAGAAATAAATACAAAGTTATACATTTTTTGGACGCCAAATGTACATTTAGCCTCTAGCCACATTGCTGCATGTTACCTGTAGTAGTTCTTATTCAAATACTTAAAAATTCGTACGTTAGAGAGAGAGAGAGAGAGAGAGAGAGAGAGAGAGAGAGAGAGAGAGAGAGATTTTACAGTATTTTATAGCGTTCAGAAAATCAATAGATAAAAACATGTCAATAAACGCATGTATGCATGCATGCATGTATCTATATACTAAACAGTCCTCCTTTTAATGTCATGTAGAATACTAATGTCTTGAAACGTGGGTGCATTGCTAAATGTTGTGTGCATACAGTCAATGAGATGGCGGCATTTTTTTTATGCTGGCAAAGCAACCCGGCGAGCTCTAATGCGGTCGTGCTGCAGGGGTGATTCGGCGGCATGTCTTTGAGGCCGGCGATGCGACGAGCGTCTGAATTTAGCGAGCTGCTGACAGAAACAAGACTGTCACAAAGCGGAAAATTGACGGGATTTTGAAACGGGCTCTATATTTGTACTGAAAAAAAGCCGGTATTATTTTGATTTATGATAAACGGAAAACATGTAAATCCATAATTTTAAAGATAAAATCGTTACACAAAACAATTAAGAAAACAAAAAACATTCGGCACTCGGGGACTGAACCCGGGTCTCCTGGGTGCAAGTCCACCACTCTAACGACTGAGCTATGCGGACTCTCGCTTCAGGACTTTGGAGCCCAAATTCTCGAGAATGCATGGATCGATTTTAAAACGGATTTCATATTCAGAAGTTATAAAAGGTCTTCATCGAAAAATAACCCCAAAAAATCAAAACAAAAAAAAATTAAAAAATTATGTTTTTTGTTTACTTCCGGTGACGACCAGAAGTGACGGCGGACGTTCCGATATGCGAGAGACACTGCGGCTAAAGACTCTCTACCGTCCCTGAAAATTTGAAAGTTCTATCCTAAATACTTTTGGAGAAAAATTGTGAACAAGCAAAAACATAAAATCTTTAATATCTCGGGACCGGAAATGACGACCAAAAAATTGATCGATA
>WFKH01011926.1:50182572-50208442 GCA_016163765.1 Magallana hongkongensis | reverse complement strand
CTTTAATATCTCGGGACCGGAAATGACGACCAAAAAATTGATCGATATTTTTCTTACAAATTTCGTGGTTAATAAGATCTAAAAGTTTCAAGAAAATCGGCTAAAGCGTTTTTGAAAAAACGTTAAAGAAAAAAAAAAATAAAAATAATAGGGCAAAAGAAATAAGGTCTTCCGTTGGAAACGGAAGACCTTAAAAATGCCAAAACACCAAAAGCATTACAGTCTAGCCGTTTGAACACCGGGCCACCTTGGACATAAATGTATTTATTAGAAATAGATGAAGTGAGGTCAGAAATAAAGGTCGCATGGTTTTAGAGAAGATGTTCAAAATGTGAAAAGTTTACAGACGGACGGACGGACAGACGGACGACGGACAAAAAGTTTTCGATTTTATGGAAATATTTTGAATTGCTTTAGTTGATTCCTTGTAATGAGACACTTCAAAACAAGTTTGGGTTTTATTAAGATCAATCAACAGGTGTTGAAGTATTTATTTTTAAACGACGAATTGGTTATTTACTTATCAGGTTAGTCCTTTAAAAAATCGTTAATAACATCTACATTTTGATTTTACATTAAGGACGTTTTTTACTCAGGGTTTGAGTTCTCAAATCCGGTTTGTTAAAAGGTTCAATGTCTTGAATAAAATTTGCTCCAAAAAGTATTTATGAAATGAATCATTATTGACATAACATTTGATATTTTTACTATATTATGGAATTAGGCTCAAACAAAGTTTGACTTTTAGCAAAACAGAGGAAATTCGGACTAAATGTTTCAGATTTTGTTTTCCACTGAAATATTTTTGGTAGTACTATAATATACTAGCGGAAAAAAGAAACTGTGCATTTTTTAATATATGAAAAAAACATTTAAAAATTACAATGAACAAATTTTATTTTTTGTAATACTGTTAACACATGTATTCGTAACAACATCTCATAACACATTGATGTCAATGTCGAATAACGTCAATTTCATCACACTCGAAAGTCACTGATATTTGAAATTGAATTAACAAAATTAATAACGCGTGTGACCACCATTTGCTTTCACGCATGCTTGACAGCGACGCCTCATTGATGCCACTAAAGTGTTCAGAAATGTTTGAGGGATGTTGTTCCAAATGTTGGGTAAAGCCTGGCCTAAATCAGCCAATGTCACTAGCTGATTTAGTAAACGGCGTGAACATCTTTCCATTTCATCCCAGACGTGCTCGATCGGCGACAAATCGGGGGAAACAGCTGGCCAAAGCAAGACATCGACATTTTGTTGAACAAACAAGTCCCTGACTACACGTGCAACGTGTGGCCTTGCGTTGTCTTGCTGCAGAGTGATGTGATTTTGATGTCTCTGTATGGAGGGTATCACATGACTATGAATAATTTCATCTCGATAGCGTACGCCAGTGAGATTTCCATTGACAATTTGTAGAGGGGTCCTTCCACGTGCTGATATTCCACCCCACACCATAACGCTACCTCCAACAAATTGTCAACGTTGCACAACACAAGCGTCCTGGTAACGCTCCCCAACGCGACGATACACCCTACAACGGCCGTCACTGCTATCCAAATGAAATCTGGATTCATCAGTGAACAGAATATTGGCCCAGTCCTGTATTCTGAATCGCAGATGTCGTGTGCATCACGCTAGTCTGGCGATACGATGACGTTGAAGCAGTACTGGGCGCACCGCTGGACGTCTTGGTCTGATGTTTTGCTCGCGCAGACGATTACGCACAGTTCTTGGACTAATTGGTCGAAGCCCTGGAATGCTACGGGCAGTCAAACTTGCTGTCTGGAAACGATTTCTCAGATGCACAAGTCTAATGTGGTTGTCCTGTTGACGTGACGTCACACGAAGTCGCCCAAAGCGCGGTTGATCCTGGGTGTTGCCAGATTGTTGAAAACGTCTCCATAATGACTGGATGGTGTTCCAATGAACTCCAAAGTGTCTTGCTACAGTATTTTGTGCCATTCCAGCTTGCAGCATCCCAACAGCACGATTACGTTGGATTTCGTTAAGTCGTGGCATGACATAGGGGTAAATATTGTTGAAACTAAAGTGATTTCCTTAACAAAAAAAGTTTAAACAAATCCTTTACAGTTCTTATTCCAAACAGTATTGGTCCGTTAAACTCGTGCGTACAAATTCTTCAATAAACAACAGGTGCTCACTAACCATGAAAAAGACCGTGCACCCGGACGGTTACCATCCGATATTGTCAAAAACAATACCATTATCGATTGTTTAAATTTTATAAATACAAACAATAGATATAGAAAAATTATACTAAATTTTATAATGCAGTTTCTTTTTTCCGCTAGTATATTTTAAGTTATGTTATTTGTTAGTCAACATAATTTTGCATATTTTCTGTAGGTTTTATCTCGCTTTTTCGTTTAGATAATCGTATGGCACACACTACAAAAAAATTAAAAATGCTTAAAAATAATAAAGACACCATATCTCAAAATTTTGATAATTGACCTCATATAAATTTTATGCCAGCAGAGAAAAGTCAATATACTTAGTCTAATACCTTAAATCTTTTAGCATTATCATCATTCAGTTTTTTGTTATATTGAATCAAAAATGGGTATGATTTGAAAACTGATAGAGGAAATTCGGACTTAAATATCTATAAAAATTGTGAATGAAAACTTAATGCTTTGTATCTATTTAATGTCGCTGCCATTCATAAACTGTATTTCATTTGTTAAAGACTTTAGCAATTTGTATTATTTTCACAATTAGGAAAATCTTAATCATAGTGTAAAATTTCTAGGGATTTTTCTTAAATTTTCAAAAAACATTCAATGGCCATTCATTGACCTACTTTTTTGAAAGTGAAAAATAAATCTACCATGTAAGGTCTATAACATACAATAGTTGGTTTTTCATTATCATCAGTGGAATTTTTTTCATGCTGAGTAAACGTCATCCTTAACTTGAAATATTTCTTCTTTACAGAACATACACTGTTGTTTCAAAATGTTTCGAGTTTGAATATTTATTGGATCATCGGATTATCAGTTTCGCTTGCTATCAACTTGATTTTTATTAGTGGTGTTTGTCTATTGTGCAGGTATTATGAAATAAAAATGATAACTTAAACAAAATATCGTTATTTTACAACAATGATGTATAAATGTCTTATTTTAATGACCGTTTCTGCTTATAATTTGCAAATTTATATTACATATTTAATTTAATTTAGTTAAATTAAACTTTTTAGGGGGATTTATACACAGAAAGTGTTTATATCCAGAGACTTGTTGTCGTGTTCAAAGACGTCCACATACTACACAGACACAAATGTTAAAATTGGTGATAATATCACTTATCAAGAGCTCGATCTCTCAAGAGAAGAAATCCCATATGAGAATACAACAGTACAGTGATTATTACATGGCAAAAAGAATTTTTACAATCTGGTGTTAACTGTACTTTTATATTAAAATTCAATAATGAACTAAAGAAGAAAAAAAAATATTATGAAAATACTTATAAACTGAATGTTTAACTGAACTGAAGAGTCTACATTATCCAGACTTCATATGTCTTTGGAATGGTGTTATCATTCTGCTTATTGTGCAAAACATTAGTGCATTACACAGAAACGAAAATTGAAATTATAAAGTTAATTAGCACTGCAGATATCATACATCATAATGGAAATTGGCAATTGAAAAATAAGTAGTGTCATTCATCTAGAAACCACTTAGATTTAAAGATGGGGACTTAAAATGTTCATTTATTTTATTTGTGACCCACGTCACATGCCATTTATTTTTAAATATGAAGCCCCAAACAAAATTGATGATTTTCCAGAAATAATTGCTAAAGTTTGGCATGGAAACTGATCATTTAAAGAAATCAACAAATGTCTATAGTTTGAACTATAATTTAATTATGATTTTAATAAAGTATGAAGTTGAACATATGTAGAGAATATATAAGTGATATTTATGTCAATGTTTGATAAACCCTGCCGTACTGGTGGCTTCAAATGCCAGAATTATAATGAACACAAGTGCGTGATTTAAGATTGTTACAAAATGTCGGAGTAATAAAATGATATCACAAAAAAAAAAAAAAAAAATATTAGTAATGTCATCTTTTCAAAACTTCACATGCAAATAGACATGAATATATACAGGCAAAAGTGGCTCACATGAATTTCATATAAAATTTGCATGAAGTTCATGTGAATTTTTCGCATGAGAAAGAGACGAAAAGTAACACGCATGAATCTCATGCGAAAACTTCATGCGATTTTGACATAATTTTCATGCGAATACTGTGGAGTCATTAAATTTCGTGGTGTCTCAATTTTCGTGGAATTCGTGGGTACCTCTCATCCACGAATTAACATCCTCCACGAATTTCTAAATTAGGATATTTAACTTATATTTCCTTTTTAGGTATAAGATAAAACACGAAATTACCTCCCCACGAACATGTAAACTTAAAACAATCCACTAAAAATTGGCCCCCACGAATTTAAATGATTCCACAGTATCATACGATTGAAATTTCGCACAATATTCATGCGAAAATGTATATCTTATGTTTCATTGTCATTTCATGCGAATATCATGCTATTTTCATACAAAATACTATGCAGCTTCATTTCATAATCTTGAAATCTTCTATGATCTTTTTTTTCTTTAAATTTGAGAATATAATCTGTTATTGAAAAGAAAACTGAAGTCCTAATCGATTTGCTTCAAACAGAATTAACAAAAAACAATGACAATAATCTTCTTAGGATAATCTTCTTTATTTAGATGAGAAAAAATTTCAAATTTCTTATTCTTCCTCTTCTCAAAAAGGCTTCTGTTGTTAACAAATCAAACTGTCTCAAAATCCAGTCTTCAACAGCAGACCATAATTCTTTTACTACAGTACATTCATAAAATAAATGCCCAATACTCTCTCCATCTCTTTTACAGAAAGTACATACAGGAAACTCTGCTTTTTTTATTTCGAAAATATATTTATTTGTCGGAACAATCCTGTGGAGAATTTGGAACTGTAACCAATGTAGTTTTGATTCTTGTGTACATTTAAAAGGGAGTTCAAAAATTTTGTTCCAGGTTTCTTGTACATAATTATGACCCTTTTCTCTCCATTTTGATATAGATGCACATGTTTCTCTCTTTTTATCTAATAATAAGTTGTACATAAGTTTGCAACCTTTACAATTATTAGTAAACAGTAGGATATGATTGGGGATAACAGGTCCATACTCTTTTCTGATTTGTAAGTTTGGTATGTATAAATCTTGTGTATGCAATCTGGTCCTTACAGGAGTTCTTATACTTGCATATTCAATAAAGTTTGTATTTGGATTAAGTTGTTTCAATTTTTCAAAGCGTATAAATGTTCCATCAATATTAAGTAAATCGCCGACAAAAATAAATCATGTATCAGCAAAGCTTTTAAAAAATATTGACTTGCTGTCCACTGTGATTTTGGGATTGTACCATATATTATCATTTATAATCTGGGGTTTACTCAACACATTTTGCTCCTGTATTTTTAACAAGCTGAGAAACAACTCTTTCCAGAAATAATTTTCCAAAGTTTTACGTAAACTATATGAATAATCTGTGCCATTCTTCCATATTTGTGAGATTTTAATTTTTAAAATGGATTCTAGAAGCTTTACCCATTTTGTATCAGCCCTAAGGAGTCTTAAGCTTTTTATCCAAGTAGATTTAAATGCAGTAATAAAATCACCATAATCAATCATTTTGAGACCTTCATGACAGTAATCTTGTACAATTGTACTCTTCTCTACTCTATGCACTTTACAACCCCATAAAAATTGAAAAATATCATTTTCAAAACTTTTCAAGTATTCAGTGCTTGGGTTTGGTATGTTAGAATGAAGTGATTTAGTTTTGGTATTATTGATGTCTTAATGACTGTAATTCGCCCAATAGGGGTTAATTTTCTTGATTTCCATTGATTTATTAATTTTCTTATTTCAGAGAGTTGTGGTAGATAGTTTAAGTCTTCCATTTCATCTAGTGTTACTGAGAATTTAATACCTAGGAGCTCGAAAGTTAAATTGTCCCAACTCAGTTTCCATCGCGAGTGGTGATATACATCCCTTGAAAACTTTTTGCTACCGATCCAAAACATTTTTGTTTTTGTCAAATTTATTTTTTTGCCTGAAACCTGTGCGAAGGAGTCTAAGACCCCGAGGATGCCATCATATGATTGAAGTGTACCGTCCATTATTATTGAAGTGTCATCTGCGTATTGAGATGTTTTGTATTCTTCTCCGTCTATGATTATACCTTTAATATCTTTACCATTTCTTATCAATATTCCTAAAATTTCAGCACAAAGTAAAAATAGATATGGCGATATTGGGTCGCCTTGTCTACAGCCTCTTTCTGGGTAGAAATATTCTGAGATTACACCGTTTTGAATTATACAAGCTTTTATTCCATTATAAAAGGTTTTTATCCAATTTTTAAAGGAGGGTCCAAAATTGAAAAAGTCTAGTGCTTAAAAATAGAACTCCATGAAATAGTGTCAAAAGCTTTTTCAAAGTCAATTAACATTGACAGGCCTGGTATATCATTTTGTTCTGTATAGTACATGAGGTCAGAGATAAGTCTTATGTTTTCCCCAATAAATCTTCCTTTTAGAAATCCAGTCTGGTCTTTATTTATTAATTTATCTAAAACCGTTTCATACGTTCAGCTATACTTCCTGATGCTAGCTTGTAAATTACATTTAATAAAGTTTTAGGGCGCCAATTCTTCAAAAATGGTTTAGGTTTTCCTGCTTTAGGAATGTACGTTATTACACCAAGTTTATTTATTTCTGAAAAACTTCCTATTTTAAGAGATTGATTTATTGCTCTTGTAATGAATGAACCTAAGTCTTTCCAAAAAAATTTAAAAAACTGACTTGTGAAACCATCAGGGCCAGGACTTTTGTCATTTTTTGTTTTTTAAGAAAATTCAGTACCTCTGTTTCAGTTAAAGGACCTTCAAGGGTGTTTAATGCTTCATTACTAAGTTTAGGGCAATCTATTTTTTCTAACTTGTCATGAACACTATATTCATATATGATTTCTCTTTTCTTATATAGTTTTTCATAAAAAGACTTTGTTTCTTTTAATATTTCCGGTTGATCAAGAATGAATGACCCATCTTCCTTTTCTGTGTTTGGTATTTGTTTATTAATGAAGTTCCGAGTCTCAAGATTAATAAAAAATCTAGTAGGCTTTTCCCCCTCATCAATCCATTTTGACTTTGATCTTATACAATGACCTTTTATTCTGTTTTTTCTTATGTTGATTAACTCGTCTTGTTTATCTGAGAGTGAATTTAAAAAGTCTTCTGTTAGATTCTGCTCTAGAAAAACAATATCTTTTTCTAATTCTTTTTCTCTTTCATTTATCCTTTTTTTCTTATAAGCAGAATATGAGATGAATTTGCCTCTTATTTCAATAAGCAGAGTGTCCAAAAAACGTTGATCATCAATAATGTATTGTATCTCATCATTTCTAATATTATCTAGTTTTCAAAGTTGTATATAGGGCAAGCATATTGTCTTTTTACTTCCCAAATTTTCTTTTTTATAGAGTTAATATATGACATATCTACTAATAGGGAATTATTAAATTTCCAAAAACCTTTCCCGTTTATAAATTCATTTGCTTTATATTCTAAAATTACTGGAGAGTGGTCTGAGCGATAACTATTTTCATATTTAATTTGTGGTACTCGATTTGTGAGTGTTTCAGATATAAGGAAAAAATCTAGTCTGGCTTGTTTTATAGGGTTTTTTTCTCCTCCATGTGTATCTCTTTAGATTTTGGTTAGTTTCCCTAAATATGTCTACCAGATTAAATGTCTCTATTAATTTCAAAACTTCCATTCTTGCTTTTGGGTTGTTCAAGTGCTTATAGTTCATAGTGTCTGAATCTTTATTCATTACTAAATTAAAATCACCTCCCATTATAATATGCTGGGTATTAAGACAAGAGTCAATTTTTTCTATTATTTCGGAATAGAAATTGGGTGTATCTAAATTTGGATCATATATATTACTTTATGTACATTATGTACCTTATATTCAAAGTTATTATTTAAGAGAATTGCTACCCCTCTTGAATTTGTTTTGTAAGAATTAAAAAAAACTTTAGATCCCCATTGCGATTGAATTAATATTTCCTCTTTTTCATTAAATTGTGTATCTTGTAGGAAGTAAATATTGTAGTTTTTCATTCTTAGATTTCTGAACACATCTTTTCTCTTGTTAAAATCATTGAGCCCTTGGCAGTTTACTGTTAATACTTTTAACTTATTTTCCTCAGGTGCTTTGTTTTCCATTAGATTTAATTATAATCATTGCCCCATTGTGGAAGAAGAAAAGGAAGAAGAAAGAAACTAATGGAGAGTAATATGGAAAAAAATAATGTGCAAGCATGACTTGGTGAGAAATTGGCGTTGAGATTAACCAAAAAATAATATATCGTCTGGTATCATTGAAATAAATTTGTAATAGAATATCATGACATAACAAAAAAATTCAGTTCGGGTGCAGGTGATGCCATAGGCATGCTCATTCGTCTAAAATAAAAACGATCCATTATTAAACTCACTGTAAGATCCCTTATTGAAAAGCGCTTCTTTCGTGTAGAACTTAGCTCGGGATAGTTACAGCAGAAATTTGTAATTTCTTGGATTAAATACCGGAGAAAAGAAGAAAATTAACATTTAAGAGAGTACATATGGCCCCCTACTGTGTTTTGTGGAAAAAAAAAATACAAAAATAAAGAAAAAAATGTTACTTCTACAGAAACCACATTCCTAATTTCCATGTTCGTAACCGGATATAAATAAATGCTACGTAAAATCAGAGTTCTATGCTTCAGCGGAATGAATATTTAAATTCCGGAATATTGCAATTCGTGTAAAAAGAAAAAAAAATATTTACAATAAACTTAAACCATCTACATAACTTAAGGAGTTGCAAAAGAATTCGGTACATATGTTGATCCTTCATATGGAATTACAACATAATCAGTTACAAATACATTATACAGTTAAAAGTATATAGTCAACTCAATATGTTGATGTCTAGGGAGTGCATATATTATCCCCGGAATTGTAGAACTCATACAAAACAAGTAATGAAAAAAAAATATGAAATAGTTCACACCAAAAAAATAATCAATACAGAAAAAACAATAAATAGAAATAGTACTTCAATTAAAATAGTTCATCTATCATATATAAAGAAAAAGCGGAATTTTTCGGGCACACAATAAACATGTATCAGAAGTACATATATGAACTCGGGAGTTGTAAAACTCCTGTTGAACAATTAAGAAAAAGAAGCAGAAAATTAAGTAATTTAAAAATAAATATATAAATAAATTAATTTAAGGTAGTCCACATTTCATATATGGGAAATTGCTAGAGTTTCTGTGCCCTTGGAATTACAATGTAATTACCTTCATAGAAATATACAACATGTAATATAATGAAATTAACCGTTTATCTGGGAAGGATTTAACACTCTACAAAGGGTCAAAACATTGAAAAGTGTCACTTTCAAGGTTATATTCAACCTTTGTTTAGCAAATTTTTCGCAGCACTGAGTCCAGCATCGCATATGTGGGAGAAACGACGGGGTCCCAGTTTGTTTTCACTGTACCATCTCGATACGACAACTAGCGCGTTTTTAATTTCGTTATCGACCAATGTTCGTAATAGTTGTCTACCTGCTCCGTGCTCTCCATCGTCATTCAAACCTTCGTGGATCGCGCCGTCTTGTCCTTCGAATCTATAGGCGTACACGTTATGGGTAGCGCTTGGTACTCCGTCCAGTCTCATGACTTCGACCAGTGATCGTCTGACCGGTTTA
This sequence comes from Magallana hongkongensis, assembly GCA_016163765.1. Classification (NCBI taxonomy): domain Eukaryota; kingdom Metazoa; phylum Mollusca; class Bivalvia; order Ostreida; family Ostreidae; genus Magallana; species Magallana hongkongensis. Next base: position 50,198,533 of record WFKH01011926.1, on the reverse strand, counting down.
TACGATACGGCGGCGGTAGCGTGACCGGTGAAGCGGTTCCCGTTATCTTCAACAGAGCTGCCAGTACTGAACACGGTTTTTACCTCCTCCCCTGTAATAACTTCGTCGGCGGTGGGTCTGGGTCCAAGTTTGTCTCTGTATACCGAGTTACTCTGGGTGAAAACTAATCTGTCTCCTTTTATTCTGGTATCTATGTTGCGCTCTGCATACATAGTTTCAGCTTTTCTGACCAAAGGGTTTTTAAGATTTTTTAAAAATGACAACAAATTTTCTATAATTCTAAACTCTCTAAAAGAAGGTGTGGCTTTTCATTTTTAAATTTACAAACTGGATTACCCTTTCACCCAATAATGTTTTGTGCCAAGTTTGGTTAAAATTGGCTCAGTTGTTTAGGAGAAGAAGGAGAAAATGTCAAAAGTTTACAGAGGGACAGAAACTGTCCAGGGACAGAATTAAGACAGACAATAGTGATCAACAATTGAGCTTTTAGCTCAAGCCGGTTGTTTGAATCACTTCAATGAGCTTCAATGTCAAACATCGATCCAAATCATAGAAGTATTACTAACCACTGTATCAATGATTTTTTTTTTAGATTTCCTGAATGTTGTTGGTTATCACTGTTAAAATCTTTTCCAAAGAGTCTCTGCAAATCTGCATGTGCATACTTAAGGTTCTTTGCAAATATTATTGATGTATTACTAAATGATTTCATTCTTGTTTGATCTTATAAATGTCTGAAAATAAGTAATATAAGTAATACAGCTATTGTAATCTTTATATTCATTACTGGTTTTCTTTTTTAATAATTCAAAACTCCTTCACAAAATCTTGACAAAACTGAATTATTGTGCTTATTTAATTATGAACCTGCTCTTATTGGTGGAAAGACACTCGAGAGAAATATGGATCGAAGGATCTTTTCTTCTCTTCTTTGGATTTTTTTCTAAAGAAATTGGAAGAAAACAAGCATATGTAATAAACAGTTTTCAAGCTTTGGATTGGCAAGAAAAATCTCAGTATATTTAGTACTTTGATTTATCCTCAACATTTATAAAGACAACAAGCATGTCATCATGTTCACACCTCCATTCAAATAGTACCAACTCCATATCCGTGTAGGGATGTTTTTGTCATGCTTCAATGAAAAAGATATCAGCTATTTTATTACATAAGCCTATAACATTACGCTAAAATAACGCTAGGACTACAAGGTGCTCTGATAATCATCACGCTACACTTCATCTTCATTATGCAGTAAATTGTAAGGAATTCTTATATATTCTGCAAAAATTTCGAATGATGTTTTTTTTTATCAAAACGGGAAGCAGTGATCATCCGATAATACATAAACATTTCATGTTTCTTACCTCTGTCAATCACTTTGTACTCGAGTCTCGTTCCTGCTGACGTCACATATTGCGTATATTTTCGGTACTGAGAACCGTCAGGATGGTGTTTGATTTTATATTAGTGCAATATACCAAAAAGCAATAAATCAGATCAGATTTTATGTTAGATATGATTAAAATAATTATTATTAATAAATTTAAAGCGCTAAAGGTTGATGTGCATGTTTTTTTAAGCGCTTGCAAATATTTTTACTCGTTTCCGAAATCCCGTTCGAGTTATCTCCCGCGATAACTCAACATTAGACATGATGCGGACAGACTGAATTTTCTCTAGCTACAAACTCATGTACATATTTAACCGACGCTGGCTGACCAGTGATGCAATTCAACAGACATTTTACATCAGCATCATCAAGATGTGTCCGATCGTTCGTACGATTATTTATTCAGCGATTGGAAACTTCTTGATCCTGGATAGGAGAGGAGCGGATCGTAAACATGCAGGTACATGTACACTATGATGTTTCAGGTGCATATTCTGTGTTTACATGTTATTTATTAATTAGCGTTGTCAAAAACATGTTTAAACACTGAACAAATATATTGTTATTATTAAACTTAGATGCAGGTATTTACATGTAACTATACGGAGAAAATTCGGGTTGACAGACGGTCTGTCAATTTTCTCCGTAGAGCTACAGATAATTTTCTATCTTTACCCCGAATTTTAACAAAAAAATTAACAAAATCTATGTTCGTGTATTTCTATTTCAAGAATGAATGAATACATTGTAAACGTAAAGATTAAGAAATAAATATACAGATATTTAAAACATGCGGTTGCAATCTGATTTCATGCACAGATCTAAAAACAAATTCGGGGGGGGGGGGGGGTTTTACGGGTAAATTTGGGGAAAAAGTGGGGGGGGGGGGGGGGGTGGGGGCGGGGGTTAGGGGAGGGGGGGGGGGGGGGGGGGGGGGGTTGAGCCATATTTTTAGAAATTTTATTATGTAAATTTAAGGATCCTCCACACACCCGGGAAAAGTTTTGCATACAAGCCCATGCTTCTAAAATACTTGAAGATATGGATTTTTAGTATGTGTTCGACTTGACAATGGACACAAAGACTTTCAATTTTGGGGGAAAATCAACTTTTTAAATTTTACCGCTCTTCATAAAAAATAAAAATCCCTGCAGTATTCGAGCTCGGGACCTGCGGGTTGGTAGACTGACGCTACACCCGTTGCGCCACAGAGATAGTCACCAAGTTTTGGCGATATAAACTGTTTCTGAATGAGTTGAAATCGCCATGGTGTGACGTACTGTCATAAAAAGTAGAAGTCACGGGGTGTCGAGGATCCTTAAAGAAATTTGAATTTTTTAGGGCCCACTTGACCGCACTCCCTCTAGAACCGCACATGTATTTCATTTCTAATATCATGTTGGCCTACATGTATAATTTTTGTGCATATTATCAATAAATATATCACAGTGAATTCATTCATAGGAGTATACATATGCAGTTTGAAAATGTTCATAATATTTTGGAGTTTTTTCCTACAGGGTTGTTTTAAGATTTGAAACAATATTGTACAGAGAGAATTGATGAATGCTGCTCCAGTATATGTTGTATATATGATGGCTATAACAGTAACAAATATCGCTTGGGAAATCATGCACAACAAACTATCCATATGATAATACCATGTAAGTATTTATTTGGTGAAATATGTCGTGTGTTTTGAAAATTTCTAAAGTGTGTAATTATATAAAATCAAACAGGGATAAACATATATTTGAGAAAAAAGGTTGAACTTTCCTCTTGATCTCATTTGCTTTTGATTGATAAAACATACTGTACCGGTAAGTTATTTTAATACAGAGATACAATACAATAGTTGTTTTTTTTCATCTGAGCAGATGTGTATCAGAATCATTTGTTTTAAGCTGTAATACATGTACTCTTTACCTTTGTTTGTTTTATTTAAGTTGTATTATTAATTATATTTTGTCTTGCATATACACAAGGTTGACAAATATATTTAAAAATGGAATGGGATAAAGAGACATGCTACAGAAAAAAGGAAGGATAAAGGCACATGATACAAACACCAGAGTGATTTAACACCAATATCAGTCCAATAACATTGGTACACACTGAAACTCGAGACCACAAAGGCCTGAATCCTTCTGAAATATACTGGCATCTGTGCAATATAACTTGGAATCATGGTAAACTTTTATCACAGCGTTATGAATTTTAAGTGAATTTTCATTGTCTAGCAACTGTAACCAGATAGCCATATATATGAAATATAATTGTACGATTGTATTCTGCTTTTCGTTAATTAGTCATTAGCCTGTTGTGCACTCGATACGAGACAAGTGTATAGTGAAAGATAATAGTGAACTAGGTTAAAGGTTATTGACCGAAAAGGACAACTGACGTAGTTTGAATTCGTGGTGTCAGCGGAATGACCAGGAAGAATGAGACTCTCTATGATGATTGGACGCTGAGAAACGATCAACGGATGCAAGACTCTTAATTGTAATTAACCTTTAACAATGGACTTCGTTTATAAGTCACTTATGAACCGTGACCCAAAAGGATGTATGAACAATTGCTTATTCTAGATACTGATTTATATACTTATGATTTGATTAAGATATTGCAGATGGATTTTAGATTGATAGCAGATGGATTTTAGATTGATAGCAGATTGATTATATATTGCTTTTATACCACTATACGATAACTGTGTGCTTAATATATATCATAAAACTCCAACTGACTTATGATTTCAAAAGTCTAAAGACCTCACGTGAAGGATCACACAACGAAATAAATTTATGTTTGAATATAGCTGGACATTTAACTATATATAATTCACTTATTGCATTCGACAGGTTTGGTATAGCGTGAAAAGTAATCCGTCAAAATATGATTTATTTTACCAAATCTTTTTGAGGTTTAAGTCCATAAAACGTAAACTGACCAAGCACGATGCATGCATCGCATTTTATTGCATCCTATTTTGATACATCAAGCCCATTAAGTGTACTTACTTGCAACAATCTGCACAAAAATATTGATTTGATGTGGTTTAAATAAATGTTTATTCTATATTTTGTATATCCAGCTCTAATTTCCCCCAAATTGGTAGCTATTTTTAGGAAAACGGGCATCTGGCAAATTTCATTATTGTCAAAATTTTTTGCAAGGGGTGCACCTGTCTGAGAGGGGATAACAAATAAACTAGCAAGTAAGTATATCTATTTTCTTATGTACAGTAAAAACTGCCGAAGCAGCCCCCCCCCCACTAAGCAGTCACCCTTCGTGCGCGGTCATTTTTTTCCTCCCGATGAAAAATCCTATATAATTGCCCTCTAAAGAGCGGTCACCTGTCTAACGCGGTCAGGGGTCATCGTATTTTGATCCGAAACTGTACTGTCGACATGCATTAGGTGGCCATTTTGGCCGGTCACATGATTTACACCCGGGAATTTTAAACATGGCTTCCGAATGTCGGGTAATTAAATGTAAACAATAATTATACGCCTGAGGCGAGAGAAACCAAATCAATCGATGTATTAATAATACATAATTGGCAGATCAGATACGAATGGGATTCAAGTGAATTGTTTAAACATGTATTAACAATGTTTGTTTTGTAAACATGAGTGAAATAGGTGTCAAAAATGTCCGCGGAAGAGAAAATTGCTCGATTTAATAATTTGAGTTCATATACGGTCGGTTAAAAACTTAATTATTGATTTGTATTAAAAGTGTTTGTTTTCTATATATACGGTACTCATAAAAATAGTTAGTGTTATAATTGTGAAAATGTCAGCGACAAAGTTTTACCACGTAATGACTTTTTTCAATAATTTAATAAAATGTAACAATTGCATTCACAATGCATTGTTATGTATTTGTACTTATTTGTAAATATAATAGATACTACAAAAAACATCAAATCAATTACTTTATCTATCATTTTGATACATTATGCTAAATATCAAGTATATAATTACAATAAAATTAATAAGGTATTTGATGCTGGCAAATTCACAAGTCTCTATTCAAAGGTCATCTCTGTCAAGAGGTCACTTCGGGTGCCTCCCGCAAGTGACTGCTTAATACAAGTTTGACTGTATATGTATTGTTTAAACGTATATCTATCATTTAAAGCTAAGCTTTTGATGATTGAGCCCATTTAATGCCGTGTATAGGACTACCGTAATGATTTAATATTTTTGATTTAATCCTATTTGTCAACATCGTATGCTCATATTGGCTTTTTCATACCTTAAGAAAGAAAATTCCCGAGATTTCCGAAGTGGTGAGGCACGATATTTATTCCCCTGGAGACACGGCGTTTTGTTCGCTCTGTCAAGTGACTGTCTAGACCAATCAGATTACGCGTTATACAGATTAACCATATTTAATAAAGATTTACAAATGCCTCAGATAGGGAACTGAAACAACTTCAAGACAGAAAACATTGAATTTTTACAAAAGAAGCAAAAAATTTGGGGGGAGGGGGGAGCATTTTTTCAAGGTTTTTAAAGTATAAATATATGCATAGGGGTTTTTTTAAATAAAACTCATAAATATATAAAACATATAAATATAACATATATGTTAAACAAATTTTCAGTTATTCATCAAAGTTCAGTAAAGTATACTAAAGAAAACTATATATTAGCCTTATCTTCCCCCCCCCCCCCAAAAAAAAAAAGACACTAAAGGAATATGTGCGGTATTATACATTTTTCGCCCCCAAAACAAAAGTTTTATAGTGATCTTTAACCTTGAAGATAGTTGAAATCATATTGAAAGTGAGTGTATACAATTTTATCACCAAAGTGACGTCATACTGTAGAAATGACGTCATGACGATTGTCTTCTTCTGATAATTCAATGTTATGGAGCAAAATACGGGTGTTTTTCAATGGTTTTTCGACTGGGAAACATCGAGCGCATTTGTTATTGTTTTATCTTAGTGTCGACATGTGATTTTAAATAAAAACTGATGAAATGTCATAACAATTAAAAGTAGATATTAACAAATAAACATTTTAACGATCATTATGTATAATATCAATATCGCTGAAAAAAATTTGAAATTAAATCGAATAACTTGGGATTGACAACAAAACGATATTTTTAGGATGTGCAAGATATTGTCAAAAATGATGTCGAGTCGATGCAAGCTATATTGGTTGTAATCGAGGTGATTTTTAAAGCTTTATGAACTTATGGTTTTAAATGAACGATATTAATATTGATTAAATTTTACTACTGATGGATTCAAAGCAATTCATACAGTACCCGCAACGTTATTTTTTACAAGATGAACGATAGGATAGGATTCACGCACGATAGGATAGGATTAACGCACGATAGAACAGTATACACGCACGATACGATAGCATTAACGCACGATAGAACCACAGGGGCTCGGTTGTCGGATAGTGGAATATTTTTTATTGTTTGTTCCCAAGGACTAAAATGATTAAAATTAGTAATCTTAAGTGTATTTTTGTCTATTGCATTAAAAATATTCACCAAAAACCCAGAATAAACGCATCGTGTCGAAATGTACTAGATACTCGCCAAACTTATCGAAAGCAACGGAAGTTTACATTTGAATGACGTAAATTCTCCGTATAATCACTGAGATATTCCGAAAGCATATGATAAGTCTAGAGAGAGCAAAAAATCCGCGAAAAAGATATTCCTCTTGGTTTATCGTATGCTTTCGGATCGACTCAGTGATTACATGGAGAGTTTTTATCAACTTCCGTTGCTTTCGATAAGTTTGGCGAGTATCTAGTACATTTCGACACGATGCGTTTATTCTGCGGCACACATGTGTAGTCAGACGACAGGGATAAGTAATTTGATCATTTTCCAACCTAGATCTCGTCAGAAATCGTTGGAGAAATTGGAGAACTTGTTTAAATCATAGCGTGAACCGAGGACCCCCTATAAATCCAAGATGGCGAGTGTCGTCCCTTTACTTTTTTTAATGTACATTGAATACACTTTTTTAACATGATTGAAACAGGGGTTTTTGGTAAATATTTTTAATGCAATAGACAGAAATACACTTAAGATTACTAATTTTAATCATTTTAGTCCTTGGGAACAAATAATAAAAAAAATTCCACTATCCGACAACCGAGCCCCTGTGGATAGAACAGTATACACTCACGATAGGATAGGATTGATACACGATAGGAAAGGATAAACGATGTACATGATAAACGTATAATCGCTTTAAACGATCTTCATGAATAACCTGATAATGGCATAATTTGGGAAAGAACACGTCCGGATAACGATTTACGTGGAATTTCTTTAGTAACAATTGCCGAGTTGTTAATCATCGCTGCATCATTTATAGAATGTATAAAAATGACCAGTTAATTTTTTTTAACAAAAATTATGAGCTTAAATGATCAATAAATTTTCTGTATTGTTAACATTGCTTTCATTACCAAACACACTAGCCGATCGCCGCGAATATTGCAGCCCGAGATCAAATTACAGAAAATAGCGGGTTCAATTATAAAAATCCAACTCTTGTTTAAAGTAAATATAAAATCTATCATAAATACATTTCTTTTTGTATAGGAAAATGATGCATTAAAAACGAATTATTGCTAGCGCTCTCGAGCGCTAGCAACTACGTTAGTCTTTTTCAATGGAATACGCATGCTCGACTCCATAGTAGGGGATTCTGGGAATACTGTACTACTGTAGATAAACTGTACCATTTGAATTTCGTTTTATCATGTTCACATGAAGTTTTGTGTTTTATTGTAAATGTCAAAAAGTAACAGTAGCTTAGGTCTTATGAAGCAAAAAGTTATTTTAAATATTATATTAAATAGCTAGCTTTATCTTAACTACCTTCACTGAGCTCGGAAAACAACCTCGGATATGTTTTCCGAACTTGTCGGAAAGGCCCGAGAAGATACGATTGCTACAAAACAGTGTCAATGGTTAAGTTGTGTACTATATCGTCGATATCGACATCATAATTGGTCTTGCATTTTATAAATGTCGATATCGCCAAGCTGTGTACGATATCGTCGATATCGACATCATAACTGGTCTTACATTTTATGAATGTCGATATCGATGTCGATATCGTCATTTTGTGTACGATATCGTCGATATCGACAACATATACTCACTGGAATATGCGATATTAAAAAATGGATATTTTGATAATGCTTTGTATATAAACCAAGAAATAAATATTTCAAATAAATTCTTAAAAAAAATGTTTCCCTAAAAATCAGTATCAGTATATTTTTTTGGATTTTGAACTTAACAGTCCCGACAGTAAAATTCATCCCCTAATCGGAACTTCTCGGGCCTTTCCGACAGGCTTGGAAAAACACCTCGAATGTATTAACATCACCGGATGTTAACATTTTCTACAAAATGGAGTCGCTTTCCATTAAAATAAGTATCGGCTAGACACCATGTATTTTGCTTCTGTGGTATTTTTTTAGGGTACTTCATTGACTTTAATGAAGTCTAGCTCACATCTCAACAGATCGTAAAATGTATTGTATCTATATCAATTTTTTAAAAAAAAGGGGGATTGTTATAGACGCCTATGTAATACATTCGAAGTCTTTTTCCGAGCCTGCCGGAAAGGCCGGAGAAGTTGCGATTGATTCACCCCTTGTCGTGAAGTTGATTGATTATTTCGACCGTGTCGCCACTATTTCTACACGCCCGACCGGAACATATGTGTGGACAAATCATTGATTGGTACCAGCGGTCGCACAGCAATTCTCCAATACATCCCCTAAAAAAGCAGCAAAGTTTGGTGTCAAATTATGGGTATTAGCCGAAAGCACAACTGTATATGTTACACATTGAAATGGTATCTAGGTAAAAGGTTTACTCCCACTTCCAATCTTTTACTGTATCACCGTTTTAAGTGATGATAATTTAAGTTTTGGATGATGATGATGATGATGATGATGATAATTTTCGACCTGAAAAATAGGACAGGAGACTGAAGTAAAGTTTATGTCTTTATTGTTGAATGTCCGAGGAAGAAGTCTATTTATATCACAAACATAATACCAGCAAATGCCACTGTAAAAATTATTAAACATGCGGTGGCACAGATAATTTCACTGCTCAGTTCACACTTTAAAACAATAGTTACATATTTGTTTACAGATAGCTAGCATTGCCTAAGACGTATTATATACAACACCATAATAGAATAGAATGTGTGGTGACACAATAATTTCATGTGCATAAACACCCATAACACAAAAGTTGTACACTATTCATATTACAGTATGAAGTGATAATAAATAAAAATCTTATAAAAATAAAGAATGGGAAATTAAAATAGATTGGGGAAATTTACTCAATAATAGAGTTTCACTTGGCAAATAATGAAAGGTACTTGAGGACAGATGATTGTTCTAAAAATAACAGACCAAAACATGAGCACATGGCTTTGTTTACATTATCAACTGAGGAACTTCCGGTGAAGAGATCTTAACTTCCGGTTGACAAGAAAAAGGGGGGATAATGCTTGAGTAAACACAAGATTAAAAGAATGCTTTGTCTAAACCTACACACACTACTGACTACATAAAAAGATCGTACACACACAAAAACATGTTTGCTACCTGTATACAAAATCTATGTAAACTGAGCATTCAAATCCAGCAAAAACATAAAAGCTTGTAATCAAACAATATGCAATGACGAAATGTGTCATATGCAAATACATGATACTAAACTACACATAAAACAATTACTTACACTTGAGACGCACGCACATTGTTGGTAAAATAGAGATTTGCCAAGCGAGCCAAAAGTTAGTTTCATTTTCACTGATAAAAGTTGTAAAAGTAAAAACCGTACTTGGTAGAGAAAATGAAATTCCGATATAGCTGATAACAATTTGAAGAATAAAACTTGTGTTAAATTTGAAATATAGAACAAATAAATTTGAATTATGAACAATGCTTTGTCTCAAGGTAATGAACTACATATTCAATCAAAATGCATAAACAAGTAAACAAAAGTTAGATATGCATTTCAAACGCAGAGCATGAAAATGTGCATAACAAAATAAGCAAAATAAGACAAATAGTAAAATATGATTTACCTGAAAAATAGGACAGGAGACTGAAGTGAAGTTTATGTCTTTATTGTTGAATGTCCAAGGAAGAAGTGATCGGACAAAGAAAGATAGCGTCCTCTGTCCAGCGCATGAGTTAATCTTGTTAACAATAAGATTACGTCAATTACGCAATAAAGAATTCTGAACAAAAAGTATCGAGATGTGTAATTTACCTAAGGGCTTTACGTAGGGTTTTATACAAAAAGGGTAGATGTCGTAAGTAAGCATTTAGTTTAATGAATTATTTTGAGTGATTCGGGGTAATTGATTTCCGTGACACTAATTGATTTCACAAGGTTCAAAAGGAAATAGTTACCAAGAATGTGAGACATCCTCGATAATCAAATAAAACATAACCTGTATGTGTTAAGGCGCGTAATTAAGGAATGCAAGATTAAATGCTCTAAAAGGAGATAACAAAATCCTATCTTGTTAATCAAAAGTTAAGTTAAAAATGAAATGAATAAATTTCATACAATGAAATTTATTGTAAAAGTTCTATATATAGAAAATCACTTTTAGGGTAAAAGTGACCATATGATACTAATTTCAACAAGAGACGCCCCTCTTACCAAAGATAATTTCATTAATTTTAGCAACACCCATAAACCTTTAAGTACACCAACTCTCAATTTTACAAAATTATTCAACCATCAACCATATCATGTCGGATATATCCAAGTCAAGCGATGTCGAAGCAGATGATTTTCAATTAAGTGGGAACTATCACTTTATTACGCTGACTTATTACGCTGACTTACTATTCCTTTCTATTGTTTTTCTTCAGAGGAGGGGGGGGGGGACGATAGATATGAAATGAGATATCATTTTATGATATTTTTTAACCAACTCTCCAATGCAGTTACTTTCGCAAACCGGAAGTTGATTAGTGTTTGGAACACACTAAGCACAAATCATCACCGCTGTCAAGACAGTACTTCTTAGTACTTGAAACTATTCGATAAATTCGATGTAATGTACTCGTTCGATGTAATGTACTCAGAAGCGTTCTTTTTCAAGGAAACTTATTTATAAATACTTTATCAAAAGTCATATTTTATGTGGTAAGAACATAATAGATATATTTCGTACTCGTGATTTCAGATTTCAGTGTTGCTTGCATGCAACTTTCAAGAAATATTTCGATTACTGACACAAAATGCATCGTACAGTTGATGGCATGAATTCTATCTTTAAATGTTTCATGTTTCATATTCCGTCAAAAGCTCAGAATTCTTAAGGAAAAATCCCGACAATTCATAAAAGAAAAATATACAAAAAATATAATTCAAATACAGCTAAGAAACTACTTGCTATGCGAAATTACAAATCAATTATTATTAATCAATAAAATCAACTTCCGTCAGAAATTCAGTAGTTTGATTAAAAATGGGATAATGTCTTGATAAAATTTTCACAACAACCTACAGGAAGAAGGATTTGTATAAAAATTTGAATTGACTTCTTCCTGACGTACATCAACACCTGAACAATACTTGCTACGCTCTCGACCCACACTGGTTTGCCTTAATGATCCGGAACTTGAAACTCTTTAAGAACTGCATCTGTTTATAAATATGTACCATCGTAAGTTATTCGTTTGTAATTACTATTTAAGCAGTGCCACATTTTTATTGAAAAGTTTTGCTTTAAAAACTGTACAATACTGGCATCTCTGGTCGCAATTTTATTTTTATTTTATTTTACGGACAGAAATGTGATTTTTTTTTTAAAAACAGAACTACATTTATTTATTCAAATTATATATTTGTTTCATGTACGATATCAATTAAATCGCGAATCTAGCATTGGTATTATATAGCTATTCTTACAATCGCTCTAAAATATAAAGATAGTCTAATAAAATCTTTCAAAATATTAGATTGTTGATATTGCTTACTTTTAATTTTCTCCATTCGCCATGAATTCAGCTGCTCTGTAGTTCTAATTTTCCTAAGTAACATACCTCAATTTCTTTCGTATAAATAATGCTTAACAAAACTTCTTGCCATCAGAGCTGGACCGTTTAGTGGAAACGATATCCTTGATAGCAAACGTGCATCTTTCCTAGAACCGATTGACAGCCCTTTAAAATTTTCTTTGTGACAAAGGCATGTATGGGATCGGGAATGTTGTACAGCTTGTGTACAAAACTGACAGCAGAAATATGGTGAAGTATTGTGCTTGGAGAATAGTTTTGCAAAAATAAATGGCCAATAAAATTACAAATGTTAATAACTGAAACTGGAAGTGAGATCTGAGGTTTCAAAGCTAATAATAAACTCCAACTTCTTCGGTATGTCAGAGAGGATGAGGGTGATAGAGCCGATGACAACAGCTTTTGGCAGATTGGTGTTAGACTATTAATAGGTCTTTGGGTACCACGGTCTGTACGTGATGTAGACGGGGAGCTATCTGGAAGGATTCCTGAAATTTTAAACGAGAAAGATGATCTGCTAATGTATTGGATTTACCCGCAATATACTTGGCTTTGAAAGGATGTTGTAAGAGCCCCTAACACTAATCTGCAATTAAGTTTCATTAGACCTTTTTCCTTGCAGGTCTGTTTATTTATGGGGTGAACTATGACCATATTGTCAGTCATGAATAACAGTTTCTTAGTAGCCAACAAAGGACCCCAAATCTCAAGAGCTAACACAGTAGGGAAAAACTCCTTAATTGATATTTGACTTTGTGCTAAATCTGGGACACCCAACTTAAAGCAAACCAATTTATATATATATATATATATATATATATGCAGTAAACAACAACTCCTTGTCCGATGACAACCAAATATCTGGTAAAATAACTGACCTACCATTATAGGATTCAATAAAGTGAGACCACATACTCTAATCAGCTCTTGCCTCACAGTTCAAGCGAATGTAATGATGAGGCTTAGATAAGCCACAAGTCAAATCAAACAGGCAACGTAAGAATGTGCGGCCTGGAACAACTACCAAACAAACAAAGTTTAACAATCCTATCAAAGATTGCAATTCACATAATGTAATTTTCTTTCTGCGCTTGACATTTTGTAAGCAATCTCTTTATTTTTCTTAACTTGGCCTCTGGCAGACGACAAACCAAAGCTTCGGAATCAACTTCTATTCCATATATGGTCAAAACAGTGGTGGGAGAAACTGTTTTTTCCGACTTAATAGGGATGTCTGATATATCACACATAGATATAAATCTGTCTAGCTCTACCTGGCAGTCTTTTGGCCCAATAAAAAAGAAATCATTAAGCATGTGAGACATTCCATCATTATAAAACATTTGATAACATATGATAACATTTATCATTATAAAATTTGTTGTCCCAAGAAACCCAAAAGATTATAATCATCATGATGTATTGGAATAATGCGGAATGCATCTTGTATATTTGTTTTGGCCATTAAGGCACCCTGACCAAATTGTCTAAGAAGGTCTGTCACTACATCTATTGAATCATACTTGACTTTGGAATTTTCTTCAGGAATCATTAGGTTGACTGAATCGTGTGTAGGAAATGACAAGTCATGAATCACACGAAATTTTCCAGGCTCCAATTTTGCAACAACACCTAATGGTGAAGACACAAAATTGCTTTAGGGTGGGGATGGAAAAGGGCCTGCAATTCTACCTAGTTCAATGCCTTGATGAATTAATTCTTGAATAACTGAAGGATGTTCTAAAGCACTCCTATGATTACGAGAAATTGTTGGACTGGGAAGAGCACAACAACCTAAATGAAAACCATAAGTAAACCCATTCTGGATGACCAGAAGTTTTTCCTGATCATAGCCCTGTAACATAGCCCTGTAACATTTCAAGCAAACCTTTTATTTTCTCCGGGGTTGGTAGATTTTGTTGCAGTTTGTGAATGGGCATTCCCCATGACAAATTAAAATCTAGGCTTTTTGATATCATCGACGGTTGTTTCTTCAATAAAAATGGAAGTCGTAAAAATGCTTACCTTGTGCATGGAAATCTAAAAAAAAATTTTGGTTAAAAACCATTCTGATTGCACACACAAGTACTCTGAAGTTGACATTAAAAAGATGCTTGAGTTTCTGATGGACAACATCTATGTATTTTTTGGAAATCAAGTCTTCCAACAATCTGTTGGAATTTCCATTGGTACCAATTGTGCCCATTGTTAGCAAACCTATTTTTATATTCTTATGAAGCAGAATTTATTCAAAAACTTGTACATGAAAAAAATAAATCACTCGCTGTGGCCTTCAACTCAACATTCAGGTATATCGACGACGTATTATCAATTAACAATTATTATTTCCATACTTACGTCGATTCGATATATCCCAGTGAACTTGAAATAAAAGATACCACTGAGTCTGCGTCATCTGTTTCATATTTGGATATTTTACTGGAAATGGACATTGATGGTAACCTAACAACAAAACTTTATGATAAACGCGATGACTTCAATTTTTCTTTAGTCAACTTTCCTTACTTATATAGCAATATACCTTCATATGGTGTTTTTGTCTCTCAGTTAATTCGATACGCAAGGGCATGCTCTTCGTATGAAGAGTTTCTAAGGCGAGGCAAGCTACTGACAAACAAGTTGATAAAACAGGACTATCAACAGTATCGTTTGAAGTCATCTTATCTTAAGTTCTAGGGTCGAAAATAATAATACATTTAATAGATGTTTATTCATAAGTGTGTGTGTGTGTGTGTGTGTGTGTGTGTGTGTGACTGAATGTCTTTTCTGTATGTCTCTTCTTTGAAAAAGAAATAAATTATATGTATAAAAAAAAGTTCTAGGATCGATACAACGACCTTGCCAGCAAATACAATCTTCCACAGGGTCGCATGCTGACTGACGTTTTTCATACTAATTGTTAGACCATAAATAATCACCTGATTGTCTACGGACTTTTCCGTTTTTTCCCGATGACGACAATGAGCACACGGTGGGTGTGACCGGTCAGCAGAGGATACTCACTCCTCCTAGGCACCTGATCCTACCTCTATCTTTTTGGAGGTCCGTGTTGCTCTGCTTTGAATTTCGTTTTATGGATTTTTGAGATGGTTGACGGTTTGTTATTGTCATTTTTTTTCATTTGACATGATCAGTGCATCTGAATTTGGGGTGATTGCCTTTGCATTGCATACAACTGTATCGAAAGGGACAGGGGGTTTCATGACACCGTCAACCCTTGTTACATTGAAAACAATAGCTGACTCGAAAGGGCTGAGTTTGGGTTTGAGGGAGTTTGGGGGGGAAACCCTTGTGGCAGTACCTGCTTTAAGGCGTAACTCCTGTATGGGGTGCCGCCAAGGAACATTTACTGATTCTCTAAGCTTTCTAAATTGCTCATCATATGCGCGAAAGGCATTATCCCCATGTTGATGATAAATCTCCCTAACCATATGCCCGTACTTTAGGAGATAGGGGGGGGGGGGGGGGG
>WFKH01011926.1:50146750-50161555 GCA_016163765.1 Magallana hongkongensis | reverse complement strand
AGTTACCATTTTTAAAACTATAAATTATTCTAAAAACCTCCTAGTATAAGTTTTATATTGTTTAAAATATATAGGAATATCATCTCTTTATTAAAATTAGATGCTATAAATTGAATTGAATTTATTTAAAAAAAAGTTGGAACTATATATCGAAGTTTGATTTAATTTATATATATAGATTTGAACATATTAATAAATAAAAAAAACTCTTTAAATTAAAAGGTTGCAATCTTAGATAATATTGCACACCACTAGTTATTGCACAAAATCTATCATATCATTGACATTCCTTTTTATTCTTACGCAAAGCCAAAGAACCTCAATTCAAAGCCGAAGATATCACAGATATCATCCCAGCTTGACCAACATCCCCCTCCGCTCGGCAAAGACCCGGTAAGATTATGTTACTCTGCATTTATCCAAAGTGAGACAAAAACCGGTAAGATACTGTTACTCTGCACTTGCCCAAAAATGAGTCACAAATTTAAAAAATATTGTATTTTTCTACTTGTCCAAAAAGTGATACATATAAGGAAAATATTGCAATTTTCCAAAATATGGGACACAGATCGGAAGATAAGGACTTTGTAACTTTTAATTCATCCAAATTAAGACAATCACCAAGATCACCACGACCAGACTTTTACGTGTTACTACTCCATTACATCGATATCCGTAATCAGGAGAAGCGGTAGAATTCTTAAAGATGCTTGGTCCGAGTTTTTGGTTTTTACAGTATCTAATAATTTTCCATACAAACCAATTATCTTAGAAAATTATGCACTTTCTTCTATTTACACCAACAGAAATGGTCTCCATTCAAAGTTAGAAATATTCAAAGTAAATAAAAATAATTTCTTTTTGGGCAAACGAAAAAACAAACCAAAATGCATCATGGGAATGTTTAGAAAAGGGAACGGTTTGGTTTCGTCCCCCGAATGATTGGTTTTATTTAACCCGCATATTATGCATCTATTGTAAACAAAGCAAACTTCAGAAATATTAGCGAACAAAATGTACACAGGTTTATTTTTAATTTGCCTGAATATTTTGACCTTTATTTATAGCGATGTCAAAGTCGTAACACAACCATACCGGGGTCGACGCCAGGGGCGAACTTAAACTTGAGGCGAAACAACGTGATACCCTTTTATGTCGTTTGTTTTGTTAACACATTTTGTACATATTTTTTTTCATTGAAACTTGGCTTAATTGACCGGAAAAACTAAAACAATGTCTATTATTATACACATACTTAGCATAACCATCGTTTTAAAGCGTACACAAAATTTGATATAAAATCGGACCAAGCAGCATTAAATGATGGGCATGTGTTATTCAGTCAACTCAATGGTGATTAAATGGTTACTCAAAAGAAAAAAAAATTATTTGTCAATCAATTATTATTTTAGACTTTTTAACAGTTGGTTTATTAGCGCAAGTTTGTTATGTAATTTAACTTATACATGTAGTATTTATACAAAGAAGGCAGATTAAACAACGACTTTGTAAAATACTTTAAACATATTAAACCCTAATTGACTTTCTTTGAAGCAACCACCAGTAGGAAAACGCAAGAAGCGAAAATTTATTTCCGAGGAAAACGTGAAGTGGCCGAACAAAGTTATCCCATACCAGATCGAGACATCGACGTTTAACAGCCGTAAGTGGGCAAGCCGAATATATTCTTTACTTTGACGATATTCGCTTTCTATATTGTTCTTTCAAATTATTTGTCCGTCTGTCAGTCTTTCATGTTTGATTTATCATTTCTTTGATACACACATTCGAAGTTTATATCTGACACAATAAACGTGTTTTGTCATGGTTTTAATTTAAGGTCATTGACAGAGGCAAAAATCGCGTGTTCGTCGTAGAGTTCTAGTTTTAAAAACATATATATTAAATACAATTTAACTACAAACTTTTGACTTGAAACTTTTGATGAACAAATACAAGTATCGGCTTTGCATAATAGGTTTTACATTTTTTATATAGAGTTATTCTTATTATGGTCCTCTTCTAAGGCATGACTAAATGGTCCAATGCTAAGAACCCTTAAACCTTTAAATGGAAATTATTCCTTGTAAACCTAATTTCAATGGTATTTTAGCATGTTTTAACGTGTATAATCAAGATTATGTCCGACCTTTTAATCAAAGTTTGTTGATTTTTTTTTTCAGAGACAAATATCACCGCTGTATTTCAGGAAGCAGTAAGTTTATTCAATGAAGCAGGGTGTGTCAAGTGGGTGCCCAGAACATCAGAGGTCGACTTCATTTCAGTGATAGGAAATGAACTAAAGTAAGTTGGTGGCAAACAAATGTTTGATTTGCAACGAAATCTATAGTTTAAAATATATACCTTTTGTAGATCTGAAATTTTAAAAATGTTACGTAAAAAAAAATGTTAGTATTCTTTATTTATAAAACAGGTCGCCCGAAAACGTCAAGACACTAAAACGTGTTTGGTATTATGTTTTTTAAAACCAGATACTAAGATTTTTGATGATATATATAAATACTGATTTTGATTAATATGATGATTGATTTTAATAAATCATTTTATCATTTATTTTCACCTGAATGTCTAAAATCATAACTAAAAACCAATGAAGGAATATTGTGAGTTGCACCATACTATTAAATTTCACTTCACTGTGTTTTAAGAATGCAAAGCTTTTAAGTGACATAAATAATTATATCAAAATCTGAGGGAAAAAAATCATATTTTTTGAATATACAATTCTATCAAAACATCAAGCCCTCCACATAAAGAGGAAAACTTGTGTACATCAAACGAACACATTTGCTTAAAATTAAACTTTTACTTTTACTACTTTAATCATACAAACTTTCGAGTTACTTTCTATATTGTTTGAAAAGATGGATTTTTTCTATCCTACAAAAAAGCATTCCTTGAAAAAGGCGTGAACCTGTGCCAATCAGACAAGTGAATGCTGACTGAATGGTCTGCAATGGCGACTGAATGGCAGAGTTTTGCCATTCCGTCACACATAAGTTACATTACAGCGACCTATCAGTTGACTGACTGGGATTGGTTTTTTGACAAGTGTTATTTGGTATCCACTCTAATCTTATGAAAATTATCAATACCATGATTTTTTCTTTTTTTTCTGATAAACACGTATACATGTACAGTGTACATGTAATATTTTTATTTCATGGAATCCTGATATATATTGTAAATCTTTTTTTGACATATGCAATGTTGTGTGGTAGTACTGATATGTCAATATCATGAACAACATGTTATTATAGTATTGTTTGTAAGGAATAAATATAAGGTAAAAAAAAAGTGTTATTTGGCGCCAACAAATTTTAAAAATAGCACAAAAATACTTAATGTATACAAAACATTGAGGGGCACTTTGTTTTATAAGATGTTCCTCCTTCGTCGGGCATCTTGGTGTAAGTGGCCAGAAGTTATGGCTATACGAATATGGATGTGTTATTGTAAGTATATCTACATACTACATCTTATTAAAACACAAGTCTGTACAACTTTGATAAAGTACTTAATTTTAGGAAATTTTAGGAACATAAATTTAGTTTGTGAATTCAATTATTATTTGTTAATGTAGGAATGTTTTTAATATCATTGGTTTTTTTTGGTTATCAAAAATACTAAATGAAATCCATTATTTTTAAAAAAAACCCAAAAACTCCAGGTTTTCCTATCGATTATTAATGTTGATTTGAGAAACCAAAAAAACCCACACTAAATATTTGAAACGATGATCCATTATTGTACGTCTTTATGGTGGAAAATGTGACACTTAACATAAGGGTAAAACTTCTGGAAAGAAAAGAAACAACATTTGATTGTAGATGGACACTGTTCTTCATGAGATGTTGCACGCAGCGGGAGCTATGCATGAACAAAACAGAGAAGATGATAGAGACAGGACAATCACCTTCAACTGGGACTCGATTCCCAGAGCACTAGAAAGGAACTACCGGGGCTACAAAACAGCCAATGCCAGGGAGTATGATCTCGGCTCAGTGCTTCAGTACCCGTTAACGGTAAGAAATGTCGGTGTATTTATGTAAAAGTAACTGGGCTAGGGATTTAAAAATGTGTACCAGGATCTAAGTTTGAATGTTTACAATAAATTTTGACGTTTTTAGGATAGCCATCGATTTTTCATATTAGCATGTATTGTATGTTTTCTATGATTTACCAAAATATAACATCTTACATGGTTTTCAAATTAAACAAAAGTCACTACATAATCAACAGATGATTCAATGAAATTGTTTGCTAATTCTTTTCATATATTATGAATGTTTCCAAAAGTTCAAGTGGAAGATATTTGATAAAATAGCTTTTAAAAAAATATTTTAAAAAAGTTTATTATTACTCGTTGAATTTTGGAATCCGACGTTAAGAGACTTTCAAAATTTATGGAAATTATCCCACCACTATTAACGATGGAAATATTATAGTGTCAAAAAGAGTCTCATATTTGTTAAATTATTGGCAATACAGATTATTTTCCATAACAATTGAAGTACTGAGAATTTCTCTTCTGCAGTATGGGACAATAAGAATAATGTATGCCAGCGACCCTGATTTAGCATATCTGACTGAAAACACGAAGACGGACTTGTCATTCTATGACAAGGCAGAACTAAATGCATTCTACCAATGTGCTGGTATGGGTAACTATCATTTATCTCATCTACACTCAACAAAACCTCTTAGTGTTCACCCAGTATAATGTATTTCCTGTATGAAATAGGCACATTTATTTGTCTTGCCGTCATGGTGATTGATTTCCACTTAACTTTTAAATTGTTAAGAACTATGCATTAACCTTGACCTAAGGTTGCGACCCGGGATGTTGACCTTTGCTCAATATCACTAACACTTCCGGTTTGGATCAATTTTGCTCATAGCTTTTGAATTGTTTTAAGATGCCGGTGAAAATGACATTACGCTTACGAAATAGAAAAAATATATCAAAATAATGTTTCCTTCGGATTACTTGATATTTGAAACAATGTCGAGGTCAAAACAAATAGCAAATTTAATGTGAATACGATCTGTTGTGAAAACAATGCAGACACCAATATTCCAACGGCTCTGGCTGTGTTTGCAGTGATCATTTTGGCCATGTTGTTAAGTGTATATATATTGACTCTCAATTTTAGCTCACCTGAATCGCAGGTTAAATTGAGCTTTCCATAATACATATTCGCAGCAATGTTAAGCTGTCCCGATGCTAAAATACGACTGGAAAACGATATTATTTGAATCATCGCAAGAATACTTTGACCGGGAGTATTTCTTAAAATCTATGTTACATTTATTGACAACGATGTTAAACATTATATTTGATGCATTTTTGTGACGTCATATGTACTTTGCAATCACGTGACGGGCGAATCCTAATATTGCAAATGATCAATTTAAATCGCATCGGCGCAGGTGATTAATGACATTAAATCATAAATATTTTAAAGAAAAATCCTTTGTTATGTCATATACTTTTAAGTTCTTGCTTGGGCTTGAAATAGATATTTCGTTTATGGAAGATATTGTTGAAACATTCTACAAAATCTTCAAAATAATGCACATTTTTACTAATCAAAAGCGATTTACAAAACTTTGGGGTAAATCCGTAGGTTTCCCAAGCACGATTCACATTGGTACTTATATTTACTACCAATTTTACTTAAAATATTCTAAAATTGTGTTGATCATTCACCCAAGCTGGTTTTTACATGCATTAAAATTTCTTCATTCAGTTGTTTAAACGTAGCAGGGAGAGTCTCCAAACAACTAGTTTATAAATAGTCTTTTACTTAAAACGAAGCTTTAAAACTGCCGATTATTTGATACTAGTTTTTAATATGAATGAATTCTGTACGTCTAGCATTAACGGCAGCATCTATGTAAAGGAAACATGCGGTTTTAGACTGGTTTGATATAATTCACTTTTAACGTTAAGATACATTCCCTGAGAACTATCGACAGGAATGCAGATCGTGAGGTCAAAGATAATTATGACGTCATATCGTATAAAGTACAGACAAGTGACTTTCTACATATCGATGTAAAATCAATCGGGAAGCCTTAACATGTCCACGTCCGTCTGTTTGTCCCTCCTTCTGTAAAATGTTCACTTTTTAACTTCTTTAAAACAACTAGACCATATATAATAGAAATTGCTACAACGCATTCCTATGGGTTTCCATTTCTACATTTTTGAAAACAAGCTGCGAACGCATTTTACAAATAAAGGGACATTCAAAAAGAATGAAAATATCGTGTGTGTGTTTTAAAACATTTTTATCTCAAGAACCATGACCATGTCTATGCCAAAGATTGTTTTTAGCTCACCTGAGCTGAAAGCTCAAGTGAGCTTTTCTGATCAAAATTTGTACGTTGTCTGTCGTCGTTGTCGTTGTTGTAAACTTTTCACATTTTCATCTTCTTCTCCAGAACCACTGAGCAGATTTCAACCAAACTTGGCACAAAGCATCACTGGGTGATTCAAGTTTGTTCAAATAAAGGGCCACACCCTCTTTAAAGGGGAGATAATTTAGAATTTTTGAAAATTTGTAGGTATTTTTCAAAACTCTTCTTCTCAAAAACTATTAGGCCTGGCCCCGCCGTCACCAAATTTCCTCAAGTCAATACTCAGCCTCAAGTCTGAGTTTTTACCTCAAAGTCATGCACTTTTCCTTAAAGGATTTTAAGTTGAGGACTGAGTTGAGTGATTTAAAAATTTTGGTGACGGCGGGGCCAGAAAAGCTGTAACTTGTATGGAAGCATCCTCAGGTAGTGTAGATTCAAGTTTGACCTGAATTTTTACATAGGAATATCTCGAGAAAATCTTTAAAAATCTTCTTCTTAAAAACTACTAGGCCAGGAAAGCTCAAATTGGAGTGAAAGCATCCTCAGATAGTGTAGATTCAAGTTTGTTTAAATCATTGTCCCCGGGGGTAGGGTGGGGCCACAATGGGGGGATGAATTTTTACAGAAGAATATATAGATAAAATTTTTAAAAATCTTCTTCTCAAAAACTATTAGCCAAGAAAAGCTCAAATTAGAGTGGAAGCATTCACAGATAGTGTAGAATCAAGTTTGTTTAAATCAAGGTCCCCGTGGTTAGGGTGGGGCCACAATTGGGGATGAATTTTTACATAGGAATATATAGGAAATCTTTAAAATTCTTCTCAAAAACTATTAGGCCAGAAAAGCTCAAATTAGAGTGGAAGCATCCTCAGATAGTGTAGATTCAAGTTTGTTTAAATCATGGTCCCCAGGGGTAGGGTGGGGCCACAATGGGGGGGGGGGGGATGAATTAGTACATAGGATTATATAGAAAGAATCTATAAAAATATTCTGGGAAAGTTTTCAGTCCAAAAAGCAGTAACTTGTGTGAACGCACGTGTTATGCAGATTAAAGTTTGATCAAACCATGATTCCCTAGAGAAAAGTGGGGCCACAAAGTTGGAGGAGGGGGGGGTGTTATATAGGAATGGAGAAAAATCTTCTTACAGGTACAACAACAAAAGGGGCTATGTTTATATGTGGATAAAAAGAGGGCTATGTTATGTGGATCAAAATCGGGAGATTTTTTAAATTTTTTGAGCAAGATCTACTGTACATAGTTGTCAAGATATTTTGATTTTGATACTGTAATGCTTATTTGATCAGAGTTAAGGCTATTGTTGCTCATGTGAGCGATGTGGCCCCAGGGCCTCGTCATAGTGAAAGAATTTAATTGTTAAAACTATGACCCTCGGACAAAAACTGGGGTTGCGTGAGAGGTTTAAGTTCCTCAAAAAATATATACAGAAAATATTTAAACATATTTTTCTCAAGAAATACAAGGCTACAATTTGTGAGATTATTTAACAACCATCCTCAGATAGTGCAGATTCTCATTTCTTTGAAATGTTACATTTGGACCATTCTTAGGCACATACATTACTATTTTACATGTATATAATGTTTTATATTTTCTATTAGATGCCTGTATTGATTGCTTAGTATGTGTGCCCTTCATTTTGCATTTGGTTGCATCTTCTTCTGAATAAATATAAAATCATCAACATTTCAGATGACTGTACGGAACCCCCAGTTTGTCAGAACGAGGGATTTGTGAAGCAAGTTAATGGCGAATGTATCTGTCACTGTGTAGATGGATTGACGGGGCCAGACTGTACACAATTAGACACTAACCCTAGTAAGTATATAAATGGATTGACTGGGCGGACTGTACACATTTAGACACTAGCCTAGTAATTATATTAATAGATTGACGGGGTCATACTGTACACAATTAGACACTAGCCCAAGTATGTGTATTATGCCACCTTAAGAAAAGTATATTTGAATTTAGAAACCAACCCTGGTTTGTATAAAATGTTTTGATGGGTTTTCTTTTTTATCCCAATCAATGAAAGTGGATAAGAGGGTAGATGTACACTCTAACACATATTCTAGTATTTATTTGAAAAAAAAAACCTGTCTGTATTAATGGCTAGTACGGATGGTGTAGGTTTTTTATATAGCGTCAAGAAATCTAGAAATGCTTATTATGTTTATCACATTACACTCGTTCATTCACACAACATAAGTAACATAAGAAAACAAAAATCCATTAGAAAGTTAGTAATCTTATTCTGTCACATATTAAAAGTGCCATTTTTGTACATTAAAGTTTTATGATAACAACCCATAGTTGGTTAAACCGACTGGAAAAAAAATCGTTAAATGACCGTTTATGAAGCATTTAATATTGATTTTTTAGTCACCTGAGTCACTAAGGTAACCTTTTGCTATTGGTCTTCGTCCGTCGTCGTGCGTCGTACATGTACGTCGTTTGTTTACAATTTTACATTTTTAACTTCTTCTTGAAAACTACAAGGCCAATGGTTAACATATTTGGTGTGAATCATCTTTATGATAAGAGGAATTGTAAAAGTCATGGCTCTACCACCCCCGGAGCGCCACAAAAAAGCCAAAATAAAAAAATATATTCTCCACTCCCACACACCTGAGGATCAAACTGAATGCATAGTTATGAATTTCATGAAGCCCTCTACCAAAATTATAAAATCCATGGCCCCTGGTTCAGGCTCTTGGATGGGGTCAATGTAACTTTATGGTAGAAAATGTATTAAATCTTAGAAAATCTAAATGCATGGTTATGATGTTCATGAAGTCTTCTACCTAAATTATTAAATTCCCGATCCCTAGGACAGGGGTTTATCCCCTAGTGTGGGGAAAAGGCAATATAGTGACCATGTATTAAATCTTAGAAATTTCCTTTTTTACTTTTACATGTACACATATGGAAAAAAAACCACTGAGTGCATGGTTATGGTGTTCACGAACTCTTCTACCTAAATTGTAAAAATACATGGCTCTTGGGTTAGGAGTTCATGCCCTCATAATAAAATTATTAGTTTAATGTTTCCCCGAGGTAGGGGTTCTGACCATGGGGCGGGGTCAAAACAGTCATTTTGTGTTAATGCATTTAATGTTGTTTTTTTTTAATCGTCTTCTTTACTTCTGCTGCAAATGAATAAAAACTGACTCCATATAAACCATCTATCAAATTTTCAAAATTTCATGTCTTCCTATGTAGGGATATGAATCTAAGTGTAAGATCAAAGATAGCAAATATATTTATCATTTGAAACTCAAACAGTTTTTGAACTTTCTAAATAAACATATAGCCTTGTTAATAGTAAAGTAATAAATTGGCTAACCAAAATCATTGATAAGCAGTATATATATAAAATGATTTTGGCATGAATACCAGATGATAGTTAAATGAAATAGAGGTTGAATACAAAAAAGCTTGAGAAGGAAAAGTTACAATATTATATTTTTGTTTACTCCAGAATGAATTAATTAAATGCATATATAAGACTCCTCAACAAGTTTAATTGTATATGGGCTTTGGTACTCAGATGACCGTTAAGACCTATTTGCCTCTTGTTTAGAATGTGGAAACATAATTAATCTAGAAGAAGGGAAGTCTGAAAAGATAACAATGTCCAATTATTTGAGTGGATTGAAATGTATCTGGCTTATCAAGGTATGGTCAATAATGTCGAGATAAAACACATGTAAAGTAATTATAAACGACATTAACAATCAAGTGATTAAAATCATTGAAACACAACTTGGATCCATACATTATAAGCTCTCCTGAGCTGAAATTCTGATCACTTTTTGTCTGGCATCCGCATGTCTGGTTGTCTGTAAACTTTTGTATATGTTCGACTTCTTCAGATCCACTGGATCAATTTTAAGTTTGTTAAAATGAAAAACCACATCCAATATCAAGGAGGGATGATTGAACATTTGTTCATATTTTTAAAAAATCTTCATCTCCAAAACTATTACGCCAGAAGATCTGAAACTGGTGTGGATTTTCAGGTAGTGTAGCTTTAAGTTTCTTTAACGACATGTTCCCTGAGGGTAAGTGGGGCCTCAACTGGGGGTCGAATTTTTACATGGGAATGTATAGAGTGAATCTTTAAAAATCTTTTCATAAACTGATCAGCCATAAAAGCTGTAACTTATGTAAAAGCATCCTCGAGTAGATTAAATTCAAGTTTGTATAAATCATGATCATAATGGGTAAGGTGGGCCACAAAAGGGGTCAAATTTTTACATAGTATTCTATAGAGAAAACTTTTAAAAAATCTTCTTAGAAATCGTTCACCCAGAAAAACTAACTTGTTCGGAGGCATCCTCTTGTAGGGGAGATTCAATTACATTCAAATTATGATCCCCTGGGTAGGGTAGGGTCACAGTTTGGTGGTGGTGGGGGTGGTATATCATTTCGCATAGAAGATATATAGAAATATGTTGATAAATCTTCATCTCAGAAACCGAATGCAAGCATTTTGAAATATTGTTAATTCGTTACATTTATTGAGATTTTTACCCATGTACAATTTTTGGGCTTCACAAGTTTGATATGGGTTAATATCCTATTCAGTTTAGATCTGTTTGAGAACTGCAATGCTCAATTGTGATATGACAATAAAATCATCATGTGACAAACGGGGCTCAATAATAAACAAAGTATCCATGGAAAAATTGAAAAATCATGATCTGTTTTACTACATTGTCTATATCGTTTGCTTATGACCCCATAAAACTGAATTTATTATGGCTGTCGTTGCTCAGGTGAGCGGTATGGCTCATGGACCTCTTGTTTTAAATTGATTGGTGCTAAGATATACACCTGTTATATACCGATTTGGTAATTTAAATAAGTATTGTGGTCATATATGTGCACAATAGATATAAGGCAGATCAAAACGCACTTGTCTTAAATATATTATAACCAATACATCATTCATTTCTGTAAGGCTCATTACAAAGTGATGGATGATCCTTCTTCTTAACGTAGTTCATCGAAAACATATCCACATTAGAAGGAGTTCGCTCATTATAATTGATTTTAGTCATGCCCCTCGTGAAAAAAAAACATTCTGCGCTTGATAATCTTCCTATTCTCATAACAATTACAAATCAACACACATATGATTTAATTCTGAAATTTATTGCACTAAATGTTTACTGAAAGGTCAGTAGAAACCACTTAGCTGGGTAATGTCATTCGGTCATATTTGAGTTTCCTTTTAGTCATTTTTAGACTTAATGACAGAGAGCCAACACTCGATAGGTACATGCATAAACCCAATACTAATACTAAAAATCTTTAATAATATGTCTTTATACAATATTTTCCTCATCTAACAAAAGGGACCATACAAAACCAAGATCCGGGTCAGTATTGACAGTCTGGATCTACCGACCAGTGACATGGGAAACTGTTACCACTACTTGGAGATCAGGGATTACCTCACGGGAGCTCCGGGAAAACTGTAAGTCTTATGGCAACTGTATTGACTTAATACAATGATTCACAATCTAGACCCGGGGCCATGAAACTTTTTTTTTGTCTTAGTCCTATTTTCTACTGTATAATCCTTTCTTAAAAGTAAAACTCGGATCAGAAGTGAGCTCGTGTTGGTTGTTTGGTCCCACCCCCTGGTGTTGCACGGTATATAAGGTTAACTTCGCCGCATGTTCTCCCTTTTTACAATTGCAAACAGTTTTGTTCCATCTTGAATTTGCCCAGAGACAGTTGTGTTTAAAGAGAGATAATATAAGATATCGGATTTCGCCCTGTTTTTAATTCACCCGCTGACAACTAGAGCGAAAGGGACGGAAATCTAACGGGGTTGAATATTTCCTTGTATACAGTTGTGCATGATATGTTTTGTTGAGCTCGTTACATCAAGAAAATTATGATGTAAATGCCCAAATAATATAAGCTCTAAAACGAACTTAGTGTTTCTTAATCATGGACACATTTAACAAATATACCGTAAAAATCTTAATTAAAACTATTATGCTAATTGTTATGCTTTGATCTTTTTCTATTGATTCAAAGTATGACGATTCAATATTTAACTTGCTTTTCATAGAATATGTGGAAATTCTGGCGGTGTAGAATTTACAAAGAAGAATCTGGGCCCTAGTAACATACTGATCGTCCGGTTTGACAGTGATCAATACAGTACTGTTACCCCGGGAAAGGGGTTCTCACTGACGGTTACCGCGACTCCCTCAGGTAATTCATACATATTTATCATCAATTATTATAATCTTGTAATTAAATAAGGGGAACATATAACAATCATGTACATTCACAATAAACCCAGAAAGATGGCTGACAGATACTAAATGAAAGGTACATCACAGTGAAATTAAAAAAAATAAATAAATAAATTGTAAGATGACACTTCAATTTTGTGTTTGAAATTTATGAAAGATTTAAAAAAAAGCAAAAAAAAAGCAGAGGTTGAACTTTTACACTTTTGAAAGCCGGAGTCAGGCTTCTAAAAGTCGTATAACAACCAACTTTGAATTCGATTTAAAAGTCATCCTTGTGGATGATACGGCTTTAGGTCAAAGCAATTTCAAACTCAGCAAGCAATCACTTTATATAGCTAACTTGTTGATCAAAGCAATTTCAAAATCAGCAAGCAATCACTTTATATAGCTAGCGTGTTGATGTCTTTGTCACATTTTAAAAATAAATCAAGCCTGTTTTAAATCAGTAAAGTTCATTGTTTTTAGCTTGCAGTAGTTCCTCGTGTAAATACCCCGCTACGTGTGTAGATGGCGCCACTACTGATGAGTACACTTGTACTTGTACCGAGGGGTATTCTGGAACGAACTGTGACACTGTACCTGGTAGGTGTTATTTGATATTTTTTGTTAAATTACTACCC
This sequence comes from Magallana hongkongensis, assembly GCA_016163765.1. Lineage (NCBI taxonomy): Eukaryota > Metazoa > Mollusca > Bivalvia > Ostreida > Ostreidae > Magallana > Magallana hongkongensis. The sequence continues at coordinate 50,148,245 of WFKH01011926.1, read as the reverse complement.
AAAAAACATAAAATTGGACTGAGGTGTGAACTAGTGTCAACTTCCCCCCTCTATTAATGGCTTATTTTTGTAATATGAGTAAAGTCGTTTAGTAAACGAAGGTGCCCCGTGTAGAAAAGAAATGCATCAAATTGTTTACGTATAACGATTTGTATATCTTACAAATTTATCGGAGCAAATACAATTTCTATCTTCTTCTAGCCTTTGGTTATGTAACAGACAGTTTTGAGGACGATTTTTTGACACTGATGAAACACACTACAGTAAACACAGATTTCAAGTGGTCGACAGGGCTGGTAGGGATTTACCTTTTTGCAAAACAATATTTCTGATGCTTCGTCAATAAGCTTCACTGTAAACTTAATTTATTGGACATAGAAGATATATAGGGAATACTTTTCCAAGTTTAAATGCCATTTAGGTTTACGAGGGTCGATGGTCAACATGTCAGATAAACATTAAATTTAAAAACAAAAAAACATTCGTAAATTTGACGTTTTAAATTTCTATATTTTTTTTTTAATAAAGCACTTCTTTTAAAGGAGATCAATACAGTTTGAAAAATGGCCACGACCATTGGACTGGCTTTACTGATGAATTTCCCTTTGAGTTGTCGGTTGTTCAGGGCGTGAAACATGTTTAATAACTTTGATGTTTCTGTTTGTTTTATTAGTATCATAACCTAAACGGGAATTTAATTCAACCGACAGACGGGCATTTGATGGCAATAATGGCAAATCATTTCTTCGCAACAACATTTTACTATACATATACTGCTAGAATGGAAACAACTGTGAAATTCGAAAGTACGTTGTTAAATACATTTTTTTAATTATTGTTTTTATATCCTACTGTATAAAATTTTTATGTAGTAATATCCTGTTGATTGACACTTATTATTATTACTATGTCATTTGCAAATTATCTAATTTCTCCCAGCTTCTCTGGAGAGTAACATTTTACTATGTAAAGTGTTCAATGGAATTAAACGATAGTATTAGAGAAAGATAGAAAATATACAATATTTTAATTAATATACATAAGATTGATTTTCGAGATCTGATAATTGAATCCAGTTATACAATTTAGCAAACCAATGATACAGTACATTATTTTAGACAGAAAAATAAATGATATAATGTTTGAAATAGTTTTACTTTACTTTTTTGTATTTAGAAAAAAAATACAGAGTATGAAATTGAACAAAGAAAAGCTTGAGTATGATTTGTGGTAAAAATGTGTTTAAATCGTTGAAGTAAAATTTTAGGAGGTGATCGCTGCCTCCGTTTGGATTACGCAATCTCTGACAGAAACATTGGCGGGGCTTACACTACAAGCTTAACAGTGACTGCCGTCATGGGGTCAACAATAACAACTGAAACAATGGGTAGTACTGGCAATGCCTGGAGAAGTTTTGAGATGTCTCTGGAAGCAGCTGATGATTTGAAAGTTAGTTAATAAATCTTTGTTTTAGAATTCACTTTAGAGAGTGAGA
>WFKH01011926.1:50131836-50146650 GCA_016163765.1 Magallana hongkongensis | reverse complement strand
AGTTACCATTTTTAAAACTATAAATTATTCTAAAAACCTCCTAGTATTAGTTTTATATTGTTTAAAATATATAGGAATATCATCTCTTTATTAAAATTAGATGCTATAAATTGAATTGAATTTATTTAAAAAAAGTTGGAACTATATATCGAAGTTTGATTTAATTTATATATATAGATTTGAACATATTAATAAATAAAAAAAACTCTTTAAATTAAAAGGTTGCAATCTTAGATAATATTGCACACCACTAGTTATTGCACAACATCTATCATATCATTGACATTCCTTTTTATTCTTACGCAAAGCCAAAGAACCTCAATTCAAAGCCGAAGATATCACAGATATCATCCCAGCTTGACCAACATCCCCCTCCGCTCCGCAAAGACCCGGTAAGATTCTGTTACTCTGCATTTATCCAAAGTGAGACAAAAACCGGTAAGATACTGTTACTCTGCACTTGCCCAAAAATGAGTCACAAATTTAGAAAATATTGTATTTTTCTACTTGTCCAAAAAGTGATACATATAAGGAAAATATTGCAATTTTCCAAAATATGGGACACAGATCGGAAGATAAGGACTTTGTAACTTTTAATTCATCCAAATTAAGACAATCACCAAGATCACCACGACCAGACTTTTACGTGTTACTACTCCATTACATCGATATCTGTAATCAGGAGACAACGGTAGAATTCTTAAAGATGCTTGGTCCGAGTTTTTGGTTTTTACAGTATCTAATAATTTTCCATACAAACCAATTATCTTAGAAAATTATGCACTTTCTTCTATTTACACCAACAGAAACGGTCTCCATTCAAAGTTAGAAATATTCAAAGTAAATAAAAATAATTTCTTTTTGGGCAAACGTAAAACCAACCAAAATGCATCATGGGAATGTTTAGAAAAGGGAACGGTTTGGTTTCGTCCCCCGAATGATTGGTTTTATTTAACCCGCATATTATGCATCTATTGTAAACAAAGCAAACTTCAGAAATATTAGCGAACAAAATGTACACAGGTTTATTTTTAATTTGCCTGCATATTTTGACCTTTATTTATAGCGATGTCAAAGTCGTAACACAACCATACCGGGGTCGACGTCAGGGGCGAACTTAAACTTGAGGCGAAACAACGTGATACCCTTTTATGTCGTTTGTTTTGTTAACACATTTTGTACATATTTTTTTTCATTGAAACTTGGTTTAATTGACCGGAAAAACTAAAACAATGTCTATTATTATACACATACTTAGCATAACCATCGTTTTAAAGCGTACACAAAATTTGATATAAAATCGGACCAAGCAGCTTTAAATGATGGACATGTGTTATTCAGTCAACTCAATGGTGATTAAATGGTTACTCAAAAGAAAAAAAAAATCACTTATCAATCAGTTATTATATTAGACTTTTCAACAGTTAGTTTATTAGCGCAAGTTTGTTGTGTAATTTAACTTATACATGTAGTATTTATACAAAGAAGGCAGATTAAACAACGACTTTGTAAAATACTTTAAACATATTAAACCCTAATTGACTTTCTTTGAAGCAACCACCAGTAGGAAAACGCAAGAAGCGAAAATTTATTTCCGAGGAAAACGTGAAGTGGCCGAACAAAGTTATCCCATACCAGATCGAGACATCGACGTTTAACAGCCGTAAGTGGGCAAGCCGAATATATTCTTTACTTTGACGATATTCGCTTTCTATATTGTTCTTTCAAATTATTTGTCCGTCTGTCAGTCTTTCATGTTTGATTTATCATTTCTTTGATACACACATTCGTGTTTTGTCATGGTTTTAATTTAAGGTCATTGACAGAGGCAAAAATCGCGTGTTCGTCGTAGAGTTCTAGTTTTAAAAACAAATATATTGAATACAATTTAACTACAAACTTTTGACTTGAAACTTTTGATAAACAAATACAAGTATCGGCTTTGCATAATAGGTTTTACATTTTTTATATAGAGTTATTCTTATTATGGTCCTCTTCTAAGGCATGACTAAATGGTCCAATGCTAAGAACCCTTAAACCTTTAAATGGAAATTATTCCTTGTAAACCTAATTTCAATGGTATTTTAGCATGTTTTAACGTGTATAATCAAGATTATGTCCGACCTTTTTAATCAAAGTTTGTTGATTTTTGTTTCAGAGACAAATATCACCGCTGTATTTCAGGAAGCAGTAAGTTTATTCAATGAAGCAGGGTGTGTCAAGTGGGTGCCCAGAACATCAGAGGTCGACTTCATTTCAGTGATAGGAAATGAACTAAAGTAAGTTGGTGGCAAACAAATGTTTGATTTGCAACGAAATCTATAGTTTAAAATATATACCTTTTGTAGATCTGAAATTTTAAAAATGTTACGTAAAAAAAAATGTTAGTAATCTTTATTTATAAAACAGGTCGCCCGAAAACGTCAAGACACTAAAACGTGTTTGGTATTATGTTTTTTAAAACCAGATACTAAGATTTTTGATGATATATATAAATACTGATTTTGATTAATATGATGATTGATTTTAATAAATCATTTTATCATTTATTTTCACCTGAATGTCTAAACTCATAACTAAAAACCAATGAAGGAATATTGTGAGTTGCACCATACTATTAAATTTCACTTCACTGTGTTTTAAGAATGCAAAGCTTTTAAGTGACATAAATAATTATATCAAAATCTGAGGGAAAAAAAATCATATTTTTTGAATATACAATTCTATCAAAACATCAAGCCCTCCACATAAAGAGGAAAACTTGTGTACATCAAACGAACACATTTGCTTAAAATTAAACTTTTACTTTTACTACTTTAATCATACAAACTTTCGAGTTACTTTCTATATTGTTTGAAAAGATGGATTTTTTCTATCCTACAAAAAAGCATTCCTTGAAAAAGGCGTGAACCTGTGCCAATCAGACAAGTGAATGCTGACTGAATGGTCTGCAATGGCGACTGAATGGCAGAGTTTTGCCATTCCGTCACACATAAGTTTCATTACAGCGACCTATCAGTTGACTGACTGGGATTGTTTTTTTGACAAGTGTTATTTGGTATCCACTCTAATCTTATGAAAATTATCAAAACCATGATTTTTTCTTTTTTTTCTGATAAACACGTATACATGTACAGTGTACATGTAATATTTTTATTTCATGGAATCCTGATATATATTGTAAATCTTTTTTCGACATATGCAATGTTGTGTGGTAGTACTGATATGTAATTATCATGAACAACATGTTATTATAGTATTGTTTGTAAGGAATAAATATAAGGTAAAAAAAAGTGTTATTTTGGCGCCAACAAATTTTAAAAATAGCACAAAAATACTTAATGTATACAAAACATTGAGGGGCACTTTGTTTTATAAGATGTTCCTCCTTCGTCGGGCATCTTGGTGTAAGTGGCCAGAAGTTATGGCTATACGAATATGGATGTGTTATTGTAAGTATATCTACATACTACATCTTATTAAAACACAAGTCTGTACAACTTTGATAAAGTACTTAATTTTAGGAAATTTTAGGAACAGAAATTTAGTTTGTGAATTCAATTATTATTTGTTAATGTAGGAATGTTTTTAATATCATTGGTTATTTTTGGTTATCAAAAATACTAAATGAAATCCATTATTTTAAAAAAAAAAAAACTCCAGGTTTTCCTATCGATTATTAATGTTGATTTAAGAAACCAAAAAAACCCACACTAAATATTTGAAACGATGATCCATTATTGTACGTCTTTATGGTGGAAAATGTGACACTTAACATAAGGGTAAAACTTCTGGAAAGAAAAGAAACAACATTTGATTGTAGATGGACACTGTTCTTCATGAGATGTTGCACGCAGCGGGAGCTATGCATGAACAAAACAGAGAAGATGATAGAGACAGGACAATCACCTTCAACTGGGACTCGATTCCCAGAGCACTAGAAAGGAACTACCGGGGCTACAAAACAGCCAATGCCAGGGAGTATGATCTCGGCTCAGTGCTTCAGTACCCGTTAACGGTAAGAAATGTCGGTGTATTTATGTAAAAGTAACTGGGCTAGGGATTTAAAAATGTGTACCAGGATCTAAGTTTGAATGTTTACAATAAATTTTGACGTTTTTAGGATAGCCATCGATTTTTCATATTAGCATGTATTGTATGTTTTCTATGATTTACCAAAATATAACATCTTACATGGTTTTCAAATTAAACAAAAGTCACTACATAATCAACAGATGATTCAATGAAAATGTTTGCTAATTCTTTTCATATATTATGAATGTTTCCAAAAGTTCAAGTGGAAGATATTTGATAAAATAGCTTTTAAAAAAATATTTTAAAAAAGTTTATTATTACTCGTTGAATTTTGGAATCCGACGTTAAGAGACTTTCAAAATTTATGGAAATTATCCCACCACTATTAACGATGGAAATATTATAGTGTCAAAAAGAGTCTCATATTTGTTAAATTATTGGCAATACAGATTATTTTCCATAACAACTGAAGTGCAGAGAATTTCTCTTCTGCAGTATGGGACAATAAGAATAATGTATGCCAGCGACCCTGATTTAGCATATCTGACTGAAAACACGAAGACGGACTTGTCATTCTATGACAAGGCAGAACTGAATGCATTCTACCAATGTGCTGGTATGGGTAACTATCATTTATCTCGTCTACACTCAACAAAACCTCTTAGTGTTCACCCAGTATAATGTATTTCCTATATGAAATAGGCACATTTATTTGTCTTGCCGTCATGGTGATTGATTTCCACTTAACTTTCAAATTGTTAAGAACTATGCATTAACCTTGACCTAAGGTTGCGACCCGGGATGTTGACCTTTGCTCAATATCACTAACACTTCCGGTTTGGATCAATTTTGCTCATAGCTTTTGAATTGTTTTAAGATGCCGGTGAAAATGACATTACGCTTACGAAATAGAAAAAATATATCAAAATAATGTTTCCTTCGGATTACTTGATATTTGAAACAATGTCGAGGTCAAAACAAATAGCAAATTTAATGTGAATATGATCTGTTGTGAAAACAATGCAGACACCAATATTCCAACGGCTCTGGCTGTGTTTGCAGTGATCATTTTGGCCATGTTGTTAAGTGTATATATATTGACTCTCAATTTTAGCTCACCTGAATCGCAGGTTAAATTGAGCTTTCCATAATACATATTCGCAGCAATGTTAAGCTGTCCCGATGCTAAAATACGACTGGAAAACGATATTATTTGAATCATCGCAAGAATACTTTGACCGGGAGTATTTCTTAAAATCTATGTTACATTTATTGACAACGATGTTAAACATTATATTTGATGCATTTTTGTGACGTTATATGTACTTTGCAATCACGTGACGGGCGAATCCTAATATTGCAAATGATCTATTTAAATCGCATCGGCGCAGGTGATTAATGACATTAAATCATAAATATTTTAAAGAAAAATCCTTTGTTATGTCATATACTTTTAAGTTCTTGCTTGGGCTTGAAATAGATATTTCGTTTATGGAAGATATTGTTGAAACATTCTACAAAATCTTCAAAATAATGCACATTTTTACTAATCAAAAGCGATTTACAAAACTTTGGGGTAAATCCGTAGGTTTCCCAAGCACGATTCACATTGGTACTTATATTTACTACCAATTTTACTTAAAATATTCTAAAATTGTGTTGATCTTTCACCCAAGCTGGTTTTTACATGCATTAAAATTTCTTCATTCAGTTGTTTAAACGTAGCAGGGAGAGTCTCCAATCAACTAGTTTATAAATAGTCTTTTACTTAAAACGAAGCTTTAAAACTGCCGATTATTTGATACTGGTTTTTAATATGAATGAATTCTGTACGTCTAGCATTAACGGCAGCATCTATGTAAAGGAAACATGCGGTTTTAGACTGGTTTGATATAATTCACTTTTAACGTTAAGATACATTCCCTGAGAACTATCGACAGGAATGCAGATCGTGAGGTCAAAGATAATTTTGACGTCATATCGTATAAAGTACAGACAAGTGACTTTCTACATATCGATGTAAAATCAATCGGGAAGCCTTAACATGTCCACGTCCGTCTGTTTGTCCCTCCTTCTGTAAAATGTTCACTTTTTAACTTCTTTAAAACAACTGGACCATATATAATAGAAATTGCTACAACGCATTCCTATTGGTTTCCATTTCTACATTTTTGAAAACAAGCTGCGAACGCATTTTACAAATAAAGGGACATTCTAAAAGAATGAAAATATCGTGTGTGTGTTTTAAAACATTTTTATCTCAAGAACCATGACCATGTCTATGCCAAAGATTGTTTTTAGCTCACCTGAGCTGAAAGCTCAAGTGAGCTTTTCTGATCAAAATTTGTACGTTGTCTGTCGTCGTTGTCGTTGTTGTAAACTTTTCACATTTTCATCTTCTTCTCCAGAACCACTGAGCAGATTTCAACCAAACTTGGCACAAAGCATCACTGGGTGATTCAAGTTTGTTCAAATAAAGGGCCACACCCTCTTTAAAGGGGAGATAATTTAGAATTTTTGAAAATTTGTAGGTATTTTTCAAAACTCTTCTTCTCAAAAACTATTAGGCCTGGCCCCGCCGTCACCAAATTTCCTCAAGTCAATACTCAGCCTCAAGTCTGAGTTTTTACCTCAAAGTCATGCACTTTTCCTTAAAGGATTTTAAGTTGAGGACTGAGTTGAGTGATTTAAAACTTTTGGTGACGGCGGGGCCAGAAAAGCTGTAACTTGTATGGAAGCATCCTCAGGTAGTGTAGATTCAAGTTTGACCTGAATTTTTACATAGGAATATCTCGAGAAAATCTTTAAAAATCTTCTTCTTAAAAACTACTAGGCCAGGAAAGCTCAAATTGGAGTGAAAGCATCCTCAGATAGTGTAGATCCAAGTTTGTTTAAATCATTGTCCCCGGGGGTAGATGGGGGCCACAATGGGGGGATGAATTTTTACAGAAGAATATATAGATAAAATTTTTAAAAATCTTCTTCTCAAAAACTATTAGGCAAGAAAAGCTCAAATTAGAGTGGAAGCATTCACAGATAGTGTAGAATCAAGTTTGTTTAAATCAAGGTCCCCGTGGTTAGGGTGGGGCCACAATTGGGGATGAATTTTTACATAGGAATATATAGGAAATCTTTAAAATTCTTCTCAAAAACTATTAGGCCAGAAAAGCTCAAATTAGAGTGGAAGCATCCTCAGATAGTGTAGATTCAAGTTTGTTTAAATCATGGTCCCCAGGGGTAGGGTGGGGCCACAATGGGGGGGGGGGGGATGAATTAGTACATAGGATTATATAGAAAGAATCTATAAAAATATTCTGGGAAAGTTTTCAGTCCAAAAAGCAGTAACTTGTGTGAACGCACGTGTTATGCAGATTAAAGTTTGATCAAACCATGATTCCCTAGAGAAAAGTGGGGCCACAAAGTTGGAGGAGGGGGGGGGGGTGTTATATAGGAATGGAGAAAAATCTTCTTAAAGGTACAACAACAAAAGGGGCTATGTTTATATGTGGATAAAAAGAGGGCTATGTTATGTGGATCAAAATCGGGAGATTTTTTAAATTTTTTGAGCAAGATCTACTGTACATAGTTGTCAAGATATTTTGATTTTGATACTGTAATGCTTATTTGATCAGAGTTAAGGCTATTGTTGCTCATGTGAGCGATGTGGCCCCAGGGCCTCGTCATAGTGAAAGAATTTAATTGTTAAAACTATGACCCTCGGACAAAAACTGGGGTTGCGTGAGAGGTTTAAGTTCCTCAAAAATATATACAGAAAATATTTAAACATATTTTTCTCAAGAAATACAAGGCTACAATTTGTGAGATTATTTAACAACCATCCTCAGATAGTGCAGATTCTCATTTCTTTGAAATGTTACATTTGGACCATTCTTAGGCACATACATTACTATTTTACATGTATATAATGTTTTATATTTTCTATTAGATGCCTGTATTGATTGCTTAGTATGTGTGCCCTTCATTTTGCATTTGGTTGCATCTTCTTCTGAATAAATATAAAATCATCAACATTTCAGATGACTGTACGGAACCCCCAGTTTGTCAGAACGAGGGATTTGTGAAGCAAGTTAATGGCGAATGTATCTGTCACTGTGTAGATGGATTGACGGGGCCAGACTGTACACAATTAGACACTAACCCTAGTAAGTATATAAATGGATTGACTGGGCGGACTGTACACATTTAGACACTAGCCCTAGTAATTATATTAATAGATTGACGGGGTCATACTGTACACAATTAGACACTAGCCCAAGTATGTGTATTATGCCACCTTAAGAAAAGTATATTTGAATTTAGAAACCAACCCTGGTTTGTATAAAATGTTTTGATGGGTTTTCTTTTTTACCCCAATCAATGAAAGTGGATAAGAGGGTAGATGTACACTCTAACACATATTCTAGTATTTATTTGAAAAAAAAAACCTGTCTGTATTAATGGCTAGTACGAATGGTGTAGGTTTTTTATATAGCGTCAAGAAATCTAGAAATGCTTATTATGTTTATCACATTACACTCGTTCATTCACACAACATAAGTAACATAAGAAAACAAAAACCCATTAGAAAGTTAGTAATCTTATTCTGTCACATATTAAAAGTGCAATTTTTGTACATTAAAGTTTTATGATAACAACCCATAGTTGGTTAAACCGACTGGAAAAAAAAATCGTTAAATGACCGTTTATGAAGCATTTAATATTGATTTTTTAGTCACCTGAGTCACTAAGGTAACCTTTTGCTATTGGTCTTCGTCCGTCGTCGTGCGTCGTACATGTACGTCGTTTGTTTACAATTTTACATTTTTAACTTCTTCTTGAAAACTACAAGGCCAATGGGTAACATATTTGGTGTGAATCATCTTTATGGTAAGAGGAATTGTAAAAGTCATGGCTCTACCACCCCCGGAGCGCCACAAAAAAGCCAAAATAAAAAAATATATTCTCCACTCCCACACACCTGAGGATCAAACTGAATGCATAGTTATGAAGTCCATGAAGCCCTCTACCAAAATTATAAAATTCATGGCCCCTGGTTCAGGCTCTTGGATGGGGTCAATGTAACTTTATGGTAGAAAATGTATTAAATCTTAGAAAATCTCTTTTTTTAATCCCATATATATTTGTTAAAAACTAAATGCATGGTTATGATGTTCATGAAGTCTTCTACCTAAATTATTAAATTCCCGATCCCTAGGACAGGGGTTTATCCCCTAGTGTGGGGAAAAGGCAATATAGTGACCATGTATTAAATCTTAGAAATTCCCTTTTTTACTTTTACATGTACACATATGGAAAAAACCACTGAGTGCATGGTTATGGTGTTCACGAACTCTTCTACCTAAATTGTAAAAATACATGGCTCTTGGGTTAGGAGTTCATGCCCTCATAATAAAATTATTAGTTTAATGTTTCCCCGAGGTAGGGGTTCTGACCCTGGGGCGGGGTCAAAACAGTCATTTTGTGTTAATGCATTTAATGTTTGTTTTTTTTAATCGTCTTCTTTACTTCTGCTGCAAATGAATAAAAACTGACTCCATATAAACCATCTATCAAATTTTCAAAATTTCATGTCTTCCTATGTAGGGATATGAATCTAAGTGTAAGATCAAAGATAGCAAATATATTTATCATTTGAAACTCAAACAGTTTTTGAACTTTCTAAATAAACATATAGCCTTGTTAATAGTAAAGTAATAAATTGGCTAACCAAAATCATTGATAAGCAGTATATATATAAAATGATTTTGGCATGAATACCAGATGATAGTTAAATGAAATAGAGGTTGAATACAAAAAAGCTTGAGAAGGAAAAGTTACAATATTATATTTTTGTTTACTCCAGAATGAAACCTCAATTAAATGCATATATAAGACTCCTCAACAAGTTTAATTGTATATGGGCTTTGGTACTCAGATGACCGTTAAGACCTATTTGCCTCTTGTTTAGAATGTGGAAACATAATTAATCTAGAAGAAGGGAAGTCTGAAAAGATAACAATGTCCCATTATTTGAGTGGATTGAAATGTATCTGGCTTATCAAGGTATGGTCAATAATGTCGAGATAAAACACATGTAAAGTAATTATAAACGACATTAACAATCAAGTGATTAAAATCATTGAAACACAACTTAGATCCATACATTATAAGCTCTCCTGAGCTGAAATTCTGATCACTTTTTGTCTGGCATCCGCATGTCTGGTTGTCTGTAAACTTTTGTATATGTTCGACTTCTTCAGATCCACTGGATCAATTTTAAGTTTGTTAAAATGAAAAACCACATCCAATATCAAGGAGGGATGATTGAACATTTGTTCATATTTTTAAAAAATCTTCATCTCCAAAACTATTACGCCAGAAGATCTGAAACTGGTGTGGATTTTCAGGTAGTGTAGCTTTAAGTTTCTTTAACGACATGTTCCCTGAGGGTAAGTGGGGCCTCAACTGGGGGTCGAATTTTTACATGGGAATGTATAGAGTGAATCTTTAAAAATCTTTTCATAAACTGATCAGCCATAAAAGCTGTAACTTATGTAAAAGCATCCTCGAGTAGATTAAATTCAAGTTTGTATAAATCATGATCATAATGGGTAAGGTGGGCCACAAAAGGGGTCAAATTTTTACATAGTATTCTATAGAGAAAACTTTTAAAAAATCTTCTTAGAAATCGTTCACCCAGAAAAACTAACTTGTTCGGAGGCATCCTCTTGTAGGGGAGATTCAATTACATTCAAATTATGATCCCCTGGGTAGGGTAGGGTCACAGTTTGGTGGTGGTGGGGGTGGTATATCATTTCGCATAGAAGATATATAGAAATATGTTGATAAATCTTCATCTCAGAAACCGAATGCAAGCATTTTGAAATATTGTTAATTCGTTACATTTATTGAGATTTTTACCCATGTACAATTTTTGGGCTTCACAAGTTTGATATGGGTTAATATCCTATTCAGTTTAGATCTGTTTGAGAACTGCAATGCTCAATTGTGATATGACAATAAAATCATCATGTGACAAACGGGGCTCAATAATAAACAAAGTATCCATGGAAAAATTGAAAAATCAAGATCTGTTTTACTACATTGTCTATATCGTTTGCTTATGACCCCATAAAACTGAATTTATTATGGCTGTCGTTGATCAGGTGAGCGATATGGCTCATGGACCTCTTGTTTTAAATTGATTGGTGCTAAGATATACACCTGTTATATACCGATTTGGTAATTTAAATAAGTATTGTGGTCATATATGTGCACAATAGATATAAGGCAGATCAAAACGCACTTGTCTTAAATATATTATAACCAATACATCATTCATTTCTGTAAGGCTCATTACAAAGTGATGGATGATCCTTCTTCTTAACGTAGTTCATCGAAAACATATCCACATTAGAAGGAGTTCGCTCATTATAATTGATTTTAGTCATGCCCCTCGTGAAAAAAAAACATTCTGCGCTTGATAATCTTCCTATTCTCATAACAATTACAAATCAACACACATATGATTTAATTCTGAAATTTATTGCACTAAATGTTTACTGAAAGGTCAGTAGAAACCACTTAGCTGGGTAATGTCATTCGGTCATATTTTAGTTTCCTTTTAGTCATTTTTAGACTTAATCACACAGAGCCAACACTCGATAGGTACATGCATAAACCCAACACTAATACTAAAAATCTTTGATAATATGTCTTTATACAATATTTTCCTCATCTAACAAAAGGGACCATACAAAACCAAGATCCGGGTCAGTATTGACAGTCTGGATCTACCGACCAGTGACATGGGAAACTGTTACCACTACTTGGAGATCAGGGATTACCTCACGGGAGCTCCGGGAAAACTGTAAGTCTTATGGCAACTGTATTGACTTAATACAATGATTCACAATCTAGACCCGGGGCCATGAAACTTTTTTTTTGTCTTAGTCCTATTTTCTAATGTATAATCCTTTCTTAAAAGTAAAACTCGGATCAGAAGTGAGCTCGTGTTGGTTGTTTGGTCCCACCCCCTGGTGTTGCACGGTATATAAGGTTAACTTCGCCGCATGTTCTCCCTTTTTACAATTGCAAACAGTTTTGTTCCATCTTGAATTTGCGCAGAGACAGTTGTGTTTAAAGAGAGATAATATAAGATATCGGATTTCGCCCTGTTTTTTATTCACCCGCTGACAACTAGAGCGAAAGGGACGGAAATCTAACGGGGTTGAATATTTCCTTGTATACAGTTGTGCATGATATGTTTTGTTGAGCTCGTTACATCAAGAAAATTATGATGTAAATGCCCAAATAATATAAGCTCTAAAACGAACTTAGTGTTTCTTAATCATGGACACATTTAACAAATATACCGTAAAAATCTTAATTAAAACGATTATGCTAATTGTTATGCTTTGATCTTTTTCTATTGATTCAAAGTATGACGATTCAATATTTAACTTGCTTTTCATAGAATATGTGGAAATTCTGGCGGTGTAGAATTTACAAAGAAGAATCTGGGCCCTAGTAACATACTGATCGTCCGGTTTGATAGTGATCAATACAGTACTGTTACCCCGGGAAAGGGGTTCTCACTGACGGTTACCGCGACTCCCTCAGGTAATTCATACATATTTATCATCAATTATTATAATCTTGTAATTAAATAAGGGGAACATATAACAATCATGTACATTCACAATAAACCCAGAAAGATGGCTGACAGATACTAAATGAAAGGTACATCACAGTGAAATTAAAAAAAATAAATAAATAAATTGTAAGATGACACTTCAATTTTGTGTTTGAAATTTATGAAAGATTTTAAAAAAAGCAAAAAAAAAGCAGAGGTTGAACTTTTACACTTTTGAAAGCCGGAGTCAGGCTTCTAAAAGTCGTATAACAACCAAATTTGAATTCGATTTAAAAGTCATCCTTGTGGATGATATGGCTTTAGGTCAAAGCAATTTCAAACTCAGCAAGCAATCACTTTATATAGCTAACTTGTTGATCAAAGCAATTTCAAAATCAGCAAGCAATCACTTTATATAGCTAACGTGTTGATGTCTTTGTCACATTTTAAAAATAAATCAAGCCTGTTTTAAATCAGTAAAGTTCATTGTTTTTAGCTTGCAGTAGTTCCCCGTGTAAATACCCCGCTACGTGTGTAGATGGCGCCACTACTGATGAGTACACTTGTACTTGTACCGAGGGGTATTCTGGAACGAACTGTGACACTGTACCTGGTAGGTGTTATTTGATATTTTTTGTTAAATTACTACGCAAAAAACATAAAATTGGACTGAGGTGTGAACTAGTGTCAACTTCCCCCCTCTATTAATGGCTTATTTTTGTAATATGAATAAAGTCGTTTAGTAAACGAAGGTGCCCCGTGTAGAAAAGAAATGCATCAAATTGTTTACGTATAACGATTTGTATATCTTACAAATTTATCGGAGCAAATACAATTTCTATCTTCTTCTAGCCTTTGGTTATGTAACAGACAGTTTTGAGGACGATTTTTTGACACTGATGAAACACACTACAGTAAACACAGATTTCAAGTGGTCGACAGGGCTGGTAGGGATTTACCTTTTTGCAAAACAATATTTCTGATGCTTCGTCAATAAGCTTCACTGTAAACTTAATTTATTGGACATAGAAGATATATAGGGAATACTTTTCCAAGTTTAAATGCCATTTAGGTTTACGAGGGTCGATGGTCAACATGTCAGATAAACATTAAATTTAAAAACAAAAAAAAGATTCGTAAATTTGACGTTTTAAATTTCTATATTTTTTTTTTAATAAAGCACTTCTTTTAAAGGAGATCAATACAGTTTGAAAAATGGCCACGACCATTGGACTGGCTTTACTGATGAATTTCCCTTTGAGTTGTCGGTTGTTCAGGGCGTGAAACATGTTTAATAACTTTGATGTTTCTGTTTGTTTTATTAGTATCGTAACCTAAACGGGAATTTAATTCAACCGACAGACGGGCATTTGATGGCAATAATGGCAAATCATTTCTTCGCAACAACATTTTACTATACATATACTGCTAGAATGGAAACAACTGTGAAATTCGAAAGTACGTTGTTAAATACATTTTTTTAATTATTGTTTTTATATCCTACTGTATAAAATTTTTATGTAGTAATATCCTGTTGATTGACACTTATTATTACTATGTCATTTGCAAATTATCTAATTTCTCCCAGCTTCTCTGGAGAGTAACATTTTACTATGTAAAGTGTTCAATGGAATTAAACGATAGTATTAGAGAAAGATAGAAAATATACAATATTTTAATTAATATACATAAGATTGATTTTCGAGATCTGATAATTGAATCCAGTTATACAATTTAGCAAACCAATGATACAGTACATTATTTTAGACAGAAAAATAAATGAAATAATGTTTGAAATAGTTTTACTTTACTTTTTTATATTTAGAGAAAAAATACAGAGTATGAAATTGAACAAAGAAAAGCTTGAGTATGATTTGTGGTAAAAATGTGTTTAAATCGTTGAAGTAAAATTTTAGGAGGTGATCGCTGCCTCCGTTTGGATTACGCAATCTCTGACAGAAACATTGGCGGGGCTTACACTACAAGCTTAACAGTGACTGCCGTCATGGGGTCAACAATAACAACTGAAACAATGGGTAGTACTGGCAATGCCTGGAGAAGTTTTGAGATGTCTCTGGAAGCAGCTGATGATTTGAAAGTTAGTTAATAAATCTTTGTTTTAGAATTCACTTTAGAGAGTGAGA
>WFKH01011926.1:50114560-50126196 GCA_016163765.1 Magallana hongkongensis | reverse complement strand
GTGTTCAGGCATATGAAAAGCTGTGTAGAGGAGAATTTTCAGCCAGCCCTAGGGTCTCTACATTCTTGTCAACAGCAAGTCGCTTTCAGGTCTCCATCAGACACATTTCTGGTCAAGCCATTCTACCCTCTGACTTTGCCAGCCGAAACGCCCCAGATTGCGACGACCCAACCTGTCAGATCTGTACCTTCATAAACCAACAGGAGGACTCTGTTGTGCGGCACATCACCACCAAGTACATCTTAGACGGAACATCCAAACTCCCCTTCACAAGCAGGGCGGCATGGCTCTCTACCCAATCTGAGTGCTCCGATCTTCGACGTACAGCCGCTCATTTGCGCCAGGGTACTCGCCCGTCAAAAAATCTGACTAATGTGCGAGACGTTAAAAGATACCTTAACGTAGCCTCAATCTCAAAGGATGGTTTGCTAGTAGTTAAACGTAACATCCCATTTGCACCATCTAGAGAATGCATTATTATCCCCAGACAAGTTTTGGATGGACTACTAACCTCTCTGCATATAAAGCTCGACCATCCTTCTGGCCACCAGCTGAAATCAGTAGTCAGTCGGTTTTTCTATGCATTAGACTTGGACAAAGCCATCGAGTCAGTCACAAATACATGTCATCAATGTGCCTCGTTACAGAAGATGCCAAAATTCTGTGAGAAACAAAGCTCCTCCGACCCCCCGGAAACCGTCGGCTCTTCATACGCTGCGGACGTCATGAGGCGTGAACGGCAAATTATTTTGGTCTTACGTGAGTGTGTAACCTCGTATACTTTCACCAAGTTGTTAGAGTCTGAACGCAGCCAGGAACTTGGTGACGCTATCATTCAGCTATTAGCAGAAGTTCATCCCCTTGATGGTCCGTTCGCCATCATTAGAACTGATCCGGCCCCTGGATTCAAGGCCTTAGTAAACGACGTGCTCTTGACACGACACCGTATCGCAATTGAGCTTGGTCGCCCAAAGAATGTGAACAAGAATCCGGTCGCGGAGAGGGCAATCCAGGAACTTGAAGTGGAGATACTCCGGTTTGACCCAGATAACAAAGTAGTCTCGCATCTCTCCCTCGCCCTCATTACAGCTAGACTCAACACACGCATCAGGAACCGATGACTGTCAGCCCGTGAAATGTGGTCACAGAGAGATCAGTTTTTGAACACTCAAATACCAATTATAGACCAAGACCTCATATTAGCACAGCATGAGCTACGACAGAGGAATCACTCTTACAGTGAACGTGCGAAGTACCCATGCAAAACGATTCCCCCTGAACCAGAACTGTGCGTGGGAGATATTGTATACCTTCAGTGTGATCTAAACAAAACCAAGTCCAGAGACAGATACCTAGTTGTTAGCATCGACTATCCATGGTGCAACATACGTCGATTTGCTGGCCAACAATTTCGCCAAAGTTCTTACCGTGTAAAGATCTCTGACTGTTTCAAAGTACCCGTCATCAGCAACCCAGCACTGCTAGCCGATAAATCTGACGAATCATCTGATGAAGAACCCGAAAAATTATCAACCAGTACTAGTCTCCCTGCTTTACCGGGTATCCCGAAAGAAATATCCAGCATCCCTAAGCCAAACATTAGCGTTGAACCTTCAAGTGCAGTAGATATCAACAACCCTCCCGAGCCTCCTGATATCCAACCTAATCCGCTTCCTGAAACGAATTCGGTCAATGAAGACATAATATGTCCACCTAATGCGCCTACCAGACCACAGCGCCAACGCTCAGTGCCCAAGAAGTTTTCTGACTTTGTAATGTACTGAATTAGTTTGTGTTAAACATAGGGGCAGAATAATCCCCTACACCTGAGGGCAGTCTACCCGCTGATGGTGTATTTTGTTACTCCGTGTTACAGTAATTTGCAATGTTTTCTTAAAAAAAAAAAAAGAGAGAGAAAAAGGAAAAAATGGTAGCGCCAGCCAGTAGCACATCTTATCCTGAAATATTACTTCCACCTATGTTTTACTGTATACTAGCATGCTCTGTTCTCTTCCGGTCTTCATAATAAATGCGCGGTTTCTCCAACCACGTTCACGAGTGTTGTGATTTATTTATCCATATTGGCGTAGCTATAAAAAAATGGTTGTTGTCGCCCTTCTAGCAAAAACTGACCTGGAAAACGCCTACAAGCAAGTTCCTATCCATCCAGATGACTTCCAGCTTTTAGGTTTCCAGATTCACAATGAATTCTACTTTGATAAAACATTGCCTTTCGGACTTAGCTACTCTTGTAACCTATTTGAAAAAGTTAGCTCCTTCCTCCAGTGGATTTTGGAAAACAAGTTTAATGTCCAATATTGTGTCCATAGATGACTTTCTATTTGTAGGTCCTCCTAATTCCCCGGAATGCGCCCAAGCCTTGCAATCGTTTCGAACTTTAGCCGAGGACATCAACCTTCCAATAAAACAATAAAAGAAGAAAAAAACGGTATCTCCAACCACAGTTTTGACCTTTTTAGAGATAGAAATTGACACTGTTAAATGCGAAGTGAGATTACCAGAGGATAAACTTACATCATTAAAGGAAATCCTCAGCCGTTTCATGCGTAAACGCACTGCTACACTACAAGAGCTACAATCACTCATAGGTCTGCTGAACTTTGCTTGTGCGGTAGTGCCCCCTGGGAGAACCTTCTCAGAGAATTGTAAATCTAACCAGGGGAATATAAAAACCGCATCACCATATGAACCTCGACAAAGAGTCCCGTGCTGACCTCAAGGCGTGTTCTATCTTCATTGACAAATTAATTGGCAGAGCTTTCTTTCCTTCCGGGGTCGAGCACACATCACATTCTTTGCACCTTTTTACAGATGCTAGCAATCTGGGTTATGGGGGATTTTTTGGTACTAAATGGTTCTATGGTACTTTTGCAGGACATTGGCTTGATTACCACATATCAGTGCGAGAATTTTTCCCAATCGTAGTTGCTATGGAAATGTGGGGGGCTACTTTATCAAATTCATTAATAGTGTTTCATTCTGACAATAGCGCTGTGATTCATATTATAAACAGCAATACATCTAAAGATCCAAATCTCATGAAGCTAATGAGGCGCCTCATGGTGGCGTCCCTCACGCACAATATTCATTTTAATGCGGAACACATACCTGGTCTTCTTATCATTGCAGCTGACCTTCTCTCTCGTTTACAGATTTCCCGCTTCCAGACTCTATCCAACTATGGACAGCAACAGTTATCCAGTCCCTCAAGCTCTACAACATCTTTAATGACTACCGCAGACTGGCTGATCAACAGTTCCCTGTCCAGTGACTCTCTGGCCTCGTACAGAAAAGCGTTTGCTGCATACAAATCTTTTATTACTAATTTTGTGCTTAGAAACAAACAACCGCTTCCACCGGTGCTATCCCATCTCATCCTGTATATTGCGCATTGTTATAAACAAGGGTTTGCAGCATCTACAACCAAAACTCACATCTCAGCTTTAAGTTACACATTTCAACTTGCGGGTTATCCAGATTTGACACAACACTTTCTGGTGAAGAAACAACTTTAAGGATTCTCTAAAGTCCGACCCACAGTTGACTGTAGACTACCCACTACCCCTCCCGTTTTGCTAAAAAAATCATCGAAGCATTACTACATACAACCGACTCAATATTTACTAAAACTTTGCGACAGGCAATGTTCCTCCTTGCCTTTTACGCTTTTCTCAGAGTAGGAGAAAAACATCGGGAGCAAATCAGCACTATTTACTGCGCAAACACCTGAAACTTGTTTGCAATCCGCAAACGGAGGACTACCTGGAACTGACTATTCCCCATTATAAGCATTCCAAAAATGTGATCACTTTGCATATAAAGCAGAATACAGCCCAACCAGCACTGTGCCCTCTGAAAGCATGCCAAGCGTACTTGGTGATCCGATCACATCTTTCAATAGATGAACCTTTGTTTTCATTTATGGATGGAACTTCAATATCAAGAAAATTCTTCACAGAGAACCTTCAGGATTCGCTTGCGTTCAGTGGACTTGACATACACCAGTACCATTCTCATAGCTTCCGCATTGGTGCAGCCACAACAGCGGCTTCCTCTGGCTCCGACGAAGTTCAAATCCAGCAAATGGGCCGGTTGAAGTCTTCGGCATATAAAAAATACATCAGAATTTCAACACTTCAGTTGTAATGAAATTTATCTTTTTTGAAATCCATTTCATTAGGAGATGAACCTCATCTTGTATTCAGTGTTTCATGTTTTTGGTGTAACCTTATGTAACTCAACCATTCAGTCCCCAGTCACGAAGTCAGAAGCTTCTGATCTTATTTTACTAGTCCCTGATCATGAAGTCAGGAGGGCTAATTGTATTCAGCGCGTCGGCGCGCCCATCTCATTTCTTTTATTCCAAGTAAAATCTTCCCGTAGTAAAACACTCAAATGAAGTCGATTTTTCTTTATTTTAAAGCATTATCGCTTACATTCATGTCAAGAAATATCGAGCCCGATTGTAATTACCTTGTCAAACAGTTTGGGATTCAATTGAAACAAAAGCTTTTACGGTAGGCGGTAGAGCTTTTATTTATCGCAGATTTATTCTTTAGTGACACAAACCAATGTTCTTTGTATTTCATTTTTAATTCATGGTTTGACCTTGGATTTTGTCTATTTTGGGATAACTTTGAGCGGTTAGAGCTTTGGCTTTTATTTCCTTTGGACATCACCTAACAATATTTTTAATCTTTAATATGATTGATCCTGGATTCTAGTCTACTCTTGTAAGACCAATCTTGGCCATTAAATGCCATACAGGGTATCAGTGTTTTACAAACACATACTGTCCGTATTTATTAATACCAAGAACATATAATCGTCTGGAAATTGGACTTTTTGAGCCAATAGCCCAACTGGCCTAAACTTTATAAACCGGGGTATGGGGTCGTCCAGTATGTAAATTTACATGTATAGCTAAGTGATTTAATTGCAAGATTTGTCCATA
The DNA here is from genome assembly GCA_016163765.1 of Magallana hongkongensis. Taxonomy (NCBI): domain Eukaryota; kingdom Metazoa; phylum Mollusca; class Bivalvia; order Ostreida; family Ostreidae; genus Magallana; species Magallana hongkongensis. Next base: position 50,121,221 of record WFKH01011926.1, on the reverse strand, counting down.
CCGTCCTTAGTGTGAATGATATCAAATATATGTTTACACACGGCTAAGCGTCGCCTGAGCAATAATATTATAAGGTTTATGACAAGAAGGCCCATGAATTGTACAGACATTTTCTATAACTTCAATTTTTCCAGCACCTATTCCCGATATATTGTTTACTTCTTTATCCAGTGAGAACTTTTTGCTAATTTAAATAATAATACAACGTACATAAGGTACTACTATACATATCCGCACAGGATAACCAAAAAATATTATGTTTCCCTCTCCAGCCTTGAACCTGTACCCTATTACATGATAAATGAATACTTATCCAGGGCACGATATCTCTGCGTGGATGGTGGTTCAGGGCACAGATGTGTGATATTGAAATATTTATTTTAATAATATGATTATATTCTGTTCTATAATAATAATTATTATAGTACAGAGAATTATCTCATTATCGCAAGAAATATTTTTAACATCAGCTAGCGGCTGTGCTCCCCCCCCCCCTCCCCCCGCTTTCGAGATTAAATAAAGCTGACTTCTACTGGTATTTAGCATTATATGAAAATAACATGAAGTTTGATGACAAAAACGTAAAATTGTATTATACACATCAAACAAACAAAATTTACAGTATCCAAAACAGTTTAGATTTTTCTCTCATTCATATATCATCTCTACATTCTCATACACTCAATGTTTCTAATAGTTATCTATTAAAAGGTGCCTCATTTAAATCCAACTAATTGATATCAGGATAATTTATTACTTTGTGCATCAACTACATGTACCATCGTTGTTCACTACCCATTCTGGCAGAGTGAAACATCGTGCCCGATGATAATAAAATCGTATAATCGATAATGTAATTTACAAACAAAATCTGTTGCGCGAGCGCGTCGAATACAATTAGCCGCCAGGAGCTTCTGATCTTATTTTACTAGTCCCTGATCATGAAGTCAGGAGCTTCTGATCTTGTGTTAACTATTATCTGATCTCTAAAAACAGCATTGTTAACCTTTTTGGACACCCTTTATTTGTATACGTTTACTTTTGTACTGTTTGCTGTTTCATTCTTTTTACATATGATTTGTCATCCATTTGTTCTGCTCTTACTATTTTTATTACTGGATCTGCCAATTCTATTATGCAGCTCTTATTTTTCATTGTATATTATTTATATGCAGAAAATATGCATAACATAGGGTGGTGGATGGGGCGGATCAAAACCCCCCTTTTTGGTTATACTCAGGGGTTTGTGATCGGTGGCCGATGGCGCCCCATCTTTGACAAATGTGTTTGATTATAGCTTTGTATTATAACATGTAACATATTTGTAATGTAGGTTGAAAAATGTTTTTTGTGAAATTGTTCACTTACAAATGTTGCTTTTATTTAGTTAGTTAACATTACATCATGTTGCATAATTTGCTTTGTCATTTATTCAGTCAATAAATGGCCTTTATTTATCCTTATATGTGCCTTATGTTATACTTGGTAATACTGAGCTCTGCTATGTAATAGTGCAGCAATGTCTGTCATTTTGCCTCTCTTTACATAGCACTGGCTGCTTGAAGCAATTGCTTTGAATTTAAGCAATGGTTAGGAGTTTGAAGCAATGGCTAGGATTTTCATAATGCTATTTATTTAGCACTTTTTTTTATACAAACGCATACGTTTTAGGGCAATTTCTGATTTTAAGGTTGCCACAGTGTTTCTTTTGTTATTCACATGTAAATAATGAATCCTATTAATATGAAACGACTATAAACTCAGGCTGTTTTAAGGCATTTGTTTTGAGGGAATATTTAAGAATTGATGAAGCAATTACATCACATTAACTGCGATGTAGATATATTCAAGTGCCTACTAATTCAAAATTTCTGTACATGTTTTGTTGATGTGCACCAGCTTCCTTGAGGAGCACTATCTAAACTTTCATTGTGCTATTTTTTAAACTATGTAATGGTTTTGAGGATAATGGCTTCCCGACCGAAGAGACGAAAAAGTGCTAGACTGGTGAGACAGAAACACAAGCTCTGGTGAAGGAATGCATGACTGCTACGCTACCTACTTGTATTACTGAGTCAGTGTTGAATAAGTGCCTCAAAAGCAGGAGCATCCAGTGTACATCAACTCAACCCGTACCGGCCCCTGAACAGCCATTAACGGAGACCATAGTCAAGGACAGCTCAACATTCCAGGCCATTGACAACCAGACATGCATTGACAATTATACCAACTTGACTGCTTCCCCACAAAGCTACTTTCCCTTAGAGATAACGTAACCAGTGGGCTTAACGGTTGAGGCTAAGACCAAAGCAAAGACTTGTGCAAATGAGGACATCAAACTTGCCATACTCATTCCAAAATCAAATTTCGAGCAGAGCCCAAATTTAAGTCTGTTAAAAAAGAAGGGCAATTAGTGTTTAGTTACGCAAATGACAATGTGTCCATCACGACTCTTTCCCAGTGGAATGAGGCTTTTTGTATACATTGAACAAAATATCCTGATGAAATTGGACAACTTATGATTTGTGCCCAAATAACTCAAAGTATAGTCAAATTATAAGGGGATGCTGCTGCCATAAGTTATCATGAAAAATTCAAGTAGTGGCACCAAGTAGCTCCGCGAGCCTGTCCAGGGGACAACATGCTTAGAAACATTGAGTTCATTTTTAGCTCCTGGCATTTTTCTGTAAATTCCTCAGTTTATGAATAACTGCAGTTCCAGTCTTCGTTAGTCTGGATTTCTTCATCACTTGAGGTGCAAGGACAGGTATGACACTATGACTGGCCTGTTATGCACAGTCATTGCCTTTTATAAATTGCAATTTTCATTTAAGAGTAACTTCAGTGATAGTAGACTACCGTTTCTGCTAGTAGATTAGACAGCAATTTAACATTGACAATAATGGTCTCTCCGTCGGGTACATCTTCATTTACACTATGGACTGTAGTAAGCTTACAACAGCAGAAGACATGCAGAGGAATCGTTTTATTTTATTCATCGCGGAGTATTTTACAAAGTGGACTGAAGCTGTACCTTGATCGACCCAGGGGACAACCTAACTTATACGTCCGAAACTATAAATGGTTAACTCGTTCACATCTGTAAAATTATTTCGAAAGTTTAAATCGAAAGACTGGTATATTATATCGATTTACCGATGCGAATTTAATCTAGCAATAACTGTCACATTTAAAATGGTATGTGTTCGAACATTTCTAATTTGTGATATATATATATATATATATATATATATATATATATATATATAAAATAAATAGGTCAATATTAAACACAAATGCGTAACATAACCACGTCAAGATAAACAGATATTTCATAAAATCATCTGAGGTCAAGAGAAAACTTATTCACTGTGCATTTCTTTATTTATTCTTAAATGGACGGAACAAGTTAACTAGTTTTATTCTAACCTACGATTGGCAAACCGTTCATCAATTATCAATTATTTCTCTTAATCGATCCAGAGGACAACTTAACTTTTAAATCTGACACTGTAAATGGTTAACTCGTTCACAAGTGTACAACTATTTCTAGAGTTTTGTTCGAGAGACTATTACTGCAAGCTAGATTATAATTGTCACTGCACCGTACTGTTAATATTATGTTTCAAAATGTGCTTTAATAATATTATTATTAACATGGGAAACCGTCTTTGATTTTTTAAGTACAAGTTGGCAAGTTTGGATATGAATGTGAAAAGTTAGTTCGTACTCAATCTTGCATTTTGTACTTCTTTTCTTCTCTGCGACCAATAAGCAGTATAAATTTTAAATACATTCAAATATCAATTGTCAATGCATAGAGAACAATATGAAAACATTTTTGAAGGATTTCATAATTGATGAATTAAAAGCGATCGAGTTACTACGACATGTTTTATAAACATAAAAAGAAAACTGATCCGACCAATTTAAATTCTTCCGTGCCGTATTACTTTTTTCAACCAAAATCGACAGTGTTTAATTATTGATTATTGATACATCTTCCTGTATATATATATGTTTTAAATGAAATAAATATATTTGTTTTCAAAGTTGTATGTTGTTTATTCGTCGGGATACATTTAAATGTAATCCGATAACCCTTCAAGTGCCTCAAATATTACCGATCGAATACAATTACGTAACGCCCTAAATACTGTTGTCATTGTTTACCCTGCTGTTAAAAGAAGTAAAAGATATGTGAACAGGTAGTAAGCGATCGGCAGCTGTTTTAATATTAGCCATGTTCTCGCAGCGGAATATTCTCGACGATTGTGTTAAAACTTTGAAATTTGTAAATAGAATTATATTTGAACATTTGTCCGATCTGTTGCCATTGATAGGTGAATGCACACACTGGCTATGAACGCTGAATTGACCAGCAACTAACCAGATTACTTGTGACTCCGCCAACTGCTCTGTTTGATGGTCGTGCTGGCACGTCTAGAGACTAGAGTCAAGATGAAGGGTAGTTAGTAAAATCATTCAAGCTCTTTGATGGTCCTATTCTCACAAATGGTGGCGTCGTAAGGTTAGCGCTTATAGAGGTAGTCGGAGCTGAGTTTGGTCCGATGGGGAAACTCATAGATAATCGTTTATTGTTTTCCATTTCGAAGATCAATCAGTTCTCCACTAGATTGTTGTATGAAAAATAAGTGGATTTGTTGCGGGTGCTTAATAGCTTTTCTACATGTGAGCACCTATAATAAGACTAGAATCTGAATGGCACATATCATGCTAAAAGAAGTATCTTTTTTGTAATAATAATAAAAAAATGCACATAAACATGCAAATGTAAAATTTATACTTAAACAAATTTGAAAACCTCATATTTAAAAAAAAAATTCAGACACTTCCCCTAGTTTTTTTTTTTAACAAATGTTAATGTACTTCATTTAACACAAAAATACTATATTATAAAACACATCAGTAGTATCAGGTCCCTAGGGAGGGGGTCAACTGAGTGCACTTGACAGGCCCCTATATGGGGGGGGGGGTGTCAAAGGAGGCCCTCCGCGGTAAAAAAAAAAAAAATAATGGTCATAAATGAAAGACAGACCCAGTGTTGACATTTTTTATAATTTTATTGGAACAAGAACACAAATGAACAAAAAATGAACAAATTGAACAATTTTTTGAGAAAAAAATCTTTAAGAACATATATACACACGGGAAATCAGAGTCTATATCTGAATTTCACAAATTTTCTTGGCTTCGTCGGTGAAAAATATGCTGAAATAATCTTTCTGAATTTGGCGGCCATGGACCATTTCTCTGTGGCTTCTTCTTTAGGTCCCCCGTTGATGTAGGTATTTGGGCCTAGGAGATTTCTCAGTTGGTCAAAGTTGAGCGGTTTTTTAAGCTGGATTTCCCTGCTGATGTTGTTTGTTTTTCCATTTTTGACGAAGCAGAATTTGTTGCAGTGTTCTGTGAATAGTTCTTTTAAGCTCCTGAATCTGGCATCCGTGGCTTCGTTGGGTTCTATGTAGATACTCCATGATTCTCTTGACCTGTCCGATTCTATCCAGACTGCGCTTGAATTTTTTTTGTAGTTCTTCCTGTAATAGCCATTTTTCGCAGCTCAGTTTGTTTCTTGTAATATTCGCCTGAAACATAGAGGGTTTCATGTTCCGACATTGTTGCCTCTAGGTATGCTGTTCTCATCCGTTCTGCTTCTTCGTTTATTTCGTTCATCAAGACTGTAGTTTCTTTTTCTTTCTTCAGGGGCGCTATTTCTTTTTCGGCTTTTTGAACTTCCTCTTGGGCCTCCTCTAGTTTTTTCTCCGCCAAAATGACGTCTAATTTCGGTCTGTTGAACTCGTTTTCTGGGTAATAGTAATCCTTTAGCAGGTATTGTATTTTTTCGTAGAGGGATTTTGTGCCAGTTCCTGGTCCAAAGGTTCCTGTAACTAAGTGAGGGTTCTTAGCTAGTCTTCTTTTTCCCGGAGGACTATCATTCTGTAGAATTCTTTGTCTTCTTCCTTTTCTCTGTTCAGCATGTCGTATACAGTTTCTTGATTCTTAGGAGGGGGATAAAAGGGAAATCCTAAAGCAGGTTTCTTTTCCTCCTCCTTTTATGCTGTCTCTGAAAATCCTAGCTTCTTTGATGGTTCCATTTCTGGTTTTTTTTTTCTTGTTCTTCTTTGATTTTCTGGACTTGATTTTCCGTCGTCATCTTTAGACAGCTAATCTGCATTAGAGTTTCTGAAATATGCTCATTCAATGTGGTGATCTGAAGAAAAACGCTCTATTATATACCCTCTGGGAGTGATGACGAAATGTGGAGTGATGACGAAATGCAACTGCGAGGGGTCCTTGAAGCGCGTGAGCCATGTTGTGTCATTGTGAAAAACATTGCGACATATCCGCACCTGTGAAGCGACCTTGAAGCGCGTGACTCATAATGAGTCATTGTAAACAATGACATTGTTATGGGTAATATAACTGTATTATATTTTTAAATACTCTTTCATTTGATCGCTCGCTTCCAAGCAAGATGAATTTAGAAGAAAGCATTTTGACGAATAAATCACGCATGTTAAAATATAAAAGGAAGCGATTGATTGAACGAAATTTAAAACTTTTAAAGAGAAAACCTGTCAATAAATCTGTTAAGAAAAAAGTTGTTTCTGACTTTTACAACATTAGATTAGACAGGGGG
>WFKH01011926.1:50100621-50113340 GCA_016163765.1 Magallana hongkongensis | reverse complement strand
TGGTGCATACCGCTTGCATTACTCCCAGAGTGATCATGAACGGAACTAAGATTTTATCCATGCAAGCCCTTGGATTGAAGTTTATAGATTCTTATAATTATTTGCCTTTTGCTTTATCAAAAATGCCTTCGGCTTTTGGATTTAAAGAATTGAAAAAAGGCTATTTCCCCAATTTTTGCAATACGGAGCAAAATCAGAATTATGTGGGTCCCTATCCACCAGCGACTTACTACAATCCTGATGACATGACCGGTTCGGGGCGAAAAGCCTTTTATGAATGGTATCAGCAACAGAAAGGAAAAGTGTTTGATTTTCAAAAGGAATTCATAGATTGCTGTATATCTGATGTAGATATTTTACAACGTTGTGCTCAATTTAGGAAGACTATACATAGCTTGGTACAAGTCAATCCCTTTCAAGAAGCTATTACTTTTGCCAGTACCGCTAATTTAGCCTACCGGAGTGGATTCATGCCCCAAGACAGTGTTGCCGTCATACCTAATCTAGGATACGACCCAGCTCGACAATTTTCAATGAAAGCTTGTCGTTGGTTAGCTTGGATGAGTCGCGACGGTAAAATTATTCGGCACGCTAAAAATGGTGGAGAAATAAACATCGGCCCCTATACCGTAGACGGATACGATCAAGAATCCAATACCGTGTACGAATTCTATGGATGTTATTGGCACGGATGCCCTATATGTCATCCTGAATTAGAAAATTCAAATTATCCTCATCGAGTGAATTGTACGTACGGTACTTTGTACGAAGATACCTTAATAAGATAACATCATTTGAGAGAACAGGGATACCTTGTAGTTTCTATTTCGGAACACGATTTTGATATGGAAATGAAAAAGGAATTCCGAATTGCGAGGGTTTGTCGACTCTTTAAATTTTCAAGATCCTTTGAATCCTCGGGAAGCTTTGTATTGGGGGGGGGGGGGGCGCACTAATGCCAATCGTTTGTTTTGTACCGAGGGAGACATGAGATATGTAGATGTCTGTTCTTTATACCCTTTTGTTCTAAAATATAAACCTTTTCCCATGGGTCATCCAGAAATCACCACCGAGAACTTTAAGGAGATTTCTAATTATTATGGTTTGATTCAATTTCAGCTCTTGCCCCCTCGTGGTCTCTATCACCCTGATTTACCCTATCGTTATCGTACCGGAGGAAAATTACTGATTCCCTTATGTCACACTTGTGCCCAAGAACTTTGTCAAGATCCTCATTATCGTTGTCAGCATTCAGATGCTGAACGCTGTATAACGGGAACCTGGGTGACTAGCGAATTTCAAAAAGCTTTAGAATGCGGATACCAGTTGAAGAAAATCTACGAAGTGTGGCATTTTCCTAAATAAAGTCAGGATTTTTTCATAGTTACATCGATATCTTTTTGAAAATCAAACAGGAGGCCTCTGGATATCCCCCCGAATGTGAGACCAAGGAACAACAGGCAGCTTACATCAACAATATTTTTGATCGAGAGAGATTGATGCTGAATCCTTAAGAAATTGAGAAAAATCCCGTGAAACGAACTTTTGAATTGTTTGTGGGGGAAATTTGCTTAGCGGCTTCAATTACCTTAAATTGAATATTTGAGCGAAGAAGAACAATTGACCAAAATGTTACAGGACAGTACCCTGGAAGTAAAAGGAATTGAATAATTAAACAACATGAATAAACCCGAATGCGACCTGATATTGATTAATTACGTGGAAAAACAGGATTTCATCGAAGACTGTCCCTTTGGAAACGTTGTGTTAGCTGCTTTTACTACCGCTCATGCTCGATTACATTTATACGACACCTTAGAAAAATTAGGAGATCGTGTTCTTTATTTCGATACCGACAGTATTATTTATCAACACGTGGAAGGGCAGTATAATCCTACTATTGTAAATAGTTTAGGAGGATGGACCGACAAACTAGAGGGGAGACACACTACCAAACCGATACTGGAAAGACTGTGCAAAAAGTCAAAGGCATCACCTTGAATCATCGAGCCTCTCAAATCGTGAAGATGAAAGCTTTGGAAAAAAAAGATTTTTAAAGAATTGGAAGAAGTGCCCGTGACTTATCCTGATAAAATCCAGAGAACCAAGAGACATGAATTATTGACGAAACGTTTTTCCAAGAAATATTAAATTGTATATGATAAACGTCAGACCATTTTTTTTGTTTGTTGTGTCAATAAAATCATATATAAAAAAAAAAAAATGTTATTTTTACCTTGTAAGGACCAGAGTCCCATTTTATGTGTGAAATAAAAACTATAGATTGGAATGCAACTAAATGTATTAGTGGACTAGAACTTAGCAAAAAAAGATTATAGAACATATTTACAATTGTTTTTAAACAATTCAAATATACTTTAAACAGTCAATAAGTTTCACCATTCAGTTCTCAGCAGGTTCACATCTTCTTGATTTTTTCCATTACTTGACACACTTGAATTAGTTTCAGCAGCTCACGGTTGTCCTCTTCGATCATTTTCAATTTCAAATATGACTCCCACAGTAATTCTCTTTTCGCTTCTTTCAGTTTTTCTCTTCTCTTTTTCTTTTGTTCTGTTTCAGTCTTTTGATCGCTTTACTGTAAGATTTGCAGGTCAGCCATAGCCCGGTTAATTGCTCTTTTGTTTTCTCGTACTCTTCGCAAATTGTGTAAACTCCACTTACTTTATCTGCTCTTGCTCCCTGGATTTTCTTTTTTCTTTCTTCCTTGCTCATTTTCTTTTTCCTTTCCTGTATTTCATACGCTTCGTGGGCGTCCTAATCCCAGTCTGGATTAATGTTAGAAGTAGTATAATCAGAAAATTCTGCCAATTCTTTTGCGGCCTCTTCCTCTTGTGTCTCTATTCTCCCTTCCATTTCACTCACGACGAAATATTCACCGTAAGCCCCTTCTTCTTTTTTCTCTCCTTCTGCCTCACAATAGGATTCTAATTTGACTCCATTCTCTTTCTCCATTTCTTCAATCGCAACCAGATGATTGGTTTTTTTGTCTCCTCAGAATTATTTTCATCCTCAGGGTCATCTAAGTAGTCAGATTCTGCTTCTGTTTCTTCTTTCTCCTCTCGACAGGATCTCGTGATCTCGTGTAACAAGTTTTAAACTGAGAGATCATATTATTTGGAAAGGTTTTCATCGATCCATCACTGGGTAAGGTCAAGTAAAACCCCTCGCTCTGTGCCATGTTGATAAGAAATGACTCTCATTGAAATAAAAACCGATACTGGAAAGACTGTGCAAAAAGTCAAAGGCATCACAGTTTATATATAGTGAACAATTTTTTAATTTAAAAAACATGCAAAAAAAAAAACAACATCCAATGAACATTATAAAGTCTCAAGATTTTTTAAAGTCAATTGAAAAAAAATTCACATCTGGTCCACTTCTTCTTGCATGGCTTCTTCTTCTTGCATGACCCTATCCATTTTCTGAATAGCTTTTTCATTGATATAGGGAAGAGACATAGCATCACCCTCCGACCAGCCATAGGCTTCTTCTCTTTCTTCTTTTCCCACCTTCTTCTCCTTTTTCTTCTCTTCTTTCTTCACTTCTTTCATAACTCCCTGATCCATGGGGGCGTGTTCAATTTCTTTGACGGGTACGACTATGGATTTCGGTTCAAAAGGAGGAAGATTCTCAATAGGAAAGGGTTTCCTCATGTACAGGTATTTAACGGGATCAAAACAATCCACGTAACTGTATCCCGCTTTTCTAAATTTCTTTAATTCTGCTGGAGTTTTACCCAGTCTTCTTCCCCACTTTGATTCGTACATGGTCCAGAGAGGTTCCTCCCGGTAAAAAGCGGCTTTGATTTTATACTTGTACTGGTGATACTTTGTTTTTCCGAAGACCAGAAAATGTTCAGGTAGAACGATTCTCTTGTACAGGTAAGCCAGGTGGTTTCCAGCAAGTTCATCATTCTTCTTGAAAAAATCTTTGTAACATTCTGCCTTCGAAGTGTTTGTCCGTTCGATGGTGGTATGCACGTTCAATTTTCCAGCGATATTCATATCTTGGACTCATTTTTCCAATTGAATGTCAAAAACGGCTGAAACGCCTCTTTTTATCTGTTTTGTCTCAAGGTTAAATGACGCAAATCTTTTTATTACGAAATATCCAGTCTTGGGTATCTCCTATGAGTCATAGCCATCAGTCATGGCTTATGAGTCATTCGCTAAATATATTATCCCCCTCCTTTATTTTTTATGTGTTTTAATTAAAAAGGAGATAGTGACTCGTAAGAATACATGTTGGTGTATGAGGTAAGTGACACTGGTGTTCATATGTTATTTTCTTTTGCAAAGTAATGAAAGCAACTTTTCTAAAAAAAAAAAAAAAGTGGGTGGCCCTTAAAAGGGCCGTTGGGTCTTTTTTCTTCTTTCTCCCAGGGGGTCTAGTACTCGCCACGGAATCGACAGATGGGGCTGGAATTGATGGATTGGTATACACCAACGACACAGGTACACGTACACACCTTCATTGCTTTACAGTTCCTGCATTTTACCTGTAAATGCTTCCCTTCCGGGTAGCAGATGATGCATTCCCGTGCTTCTCTTTGGCCTTTTTCGCCCAGCTGGGCACGATGGTTAGGTGAGCCCACTGGTCTCTTGGTGGGCGTATCTACGGACGAGGTCGCTGGAGAAGGGTCAGGGCTGGCCGGCGACTCCACAACGACAGCATGGGCGCTATCAACTCCAGCCAAAGCTTCAACAGCACTCCTCCCGAAGTTTGGTGGCGGCGGTCTGGGAGGTGGCACCCTTCGGGCTTCTTCTCTAGGAGCAGGATTCAATAGTTCCTGTACTTCTCTATCTAAATCTTCGACACGGATGCGCTGTGCAGGGAATAGATTTAGTCCATCAATATTGTCCGTTGGGTTATCCTTGGGTTCGCAAATCTGTATGGGTCGATAACACACTCTCTCATAGGTCTGCCTAGCGGCATTCCATTGATATTCCCACATTTTAACGACATGGCGGGTAAAAGGTTCCAGATGAACTACTGGTAAGGGGAAGAAACTCATCGTAAACGATTTCAAGAAATCTAGCAGGTGAATGTGGTGCGGGGACAGAGAACCCCGGTATTTATGACTAGATGGCGGAGCTAAAGAAAAGGGGCAGAATTAAACAAAAATGAGCGGTAGTTGCCTAGATACTGCAGTTCAGGTACCTAGAATCGACACAGTCTTTCAGCACGTGCTATGACGTCATATTTTATTTGCCTAACTCTCATTCTTTGCCTAACTCTTTTTTGCTAACTCTTAAAGGGACTTGGACACGATTTGAGCTCAATTTTTTCAAAATTTATTTTTTTCATTTTTAATGTCTAAAATGGTCAATATGGATGTTTTTAATGCTCTGTCAAAATTTGAAAGTCAAATATCGAGTTACAAGCGAGTTACAGATGTTAAAATTCTTTGTTTTGTAAACAAAGCTCGAGTCCTGTTATTGTTTACAAATGTCTTGAATTGGTAAAAGTTTCAATCTGATGTTGCATTTTGTTGTTGATAAACTTATTTATGAACACATTTAATAAGTTTATCTTGTTTCCACAAGTTATTATGTCAAAGAAATGGTAATTTCTTTTCTTTACATTATTTGTAAACAAATATAAGACTCGAGCTTTGTTTACATAACAACGACTTCTTTCCTCTGTATCTCGCTTGTAACACGACTTCTAACATTCAAATTTTGGTAAATCATTCAAAATACACAAGTAAACTATTTAATACATAAAAATCAAAAATAAAATTTTCATCTGAAATCGTGTCCAGATCCCTTTAACATACACATAAAAAACATAAGATATTCTTGTAATTAAATTTTTTTATTCTTGTTTTTTTTACAACAGCAAATCATTTAAACAAATAATTACACAACTTTAAGCGTCTTTTTAAAACAGGTTCAATGAGGCACCCAGTCTCTTGAATACGTCGCTCAAATCGGCTCCGATCTACCGCAGCAGTTATCCATTCACTTGTTCGATCTTCGTCGGGCACTTCAAAGATTTCCAATTCCATATTAAATCTTACACGCTGGTCCCTTCTCTTAACGTGGTCGCTGGTTTCTCCAGATCTTTTTTCAGTTTCATGAACGCAAATTCCAACGATGCAATCTTCATGTTGTCGATCTGTTTGATCACATGTAAACACTCTCTCCCTTTTCGGGTAAACATTCTCTTCAGACAATTCAAGTAAATTGGTGGAATTGGTAAAACATGTTGTGGTGATCTCAGTCTTCTGAATGATGTGTGTCTTTTTCTTCTTATAACTATGAAGATAATGATGATGACTAGGCAGGCAAAACAGGTAATGGACGCGACTGAAAAAAAAATAATTAAAATTTGGATATTACTGTCCTGGTAATTGGTTCCAAATATAACTCACTTTCTGATAATGATGCAATTGATGCACAATCATTACTAAAAGATGAACCAGAAAAACTCTTATCCATGTGAATATTGTTTGATTCATAAAAATTAAAAATGCGTGTTTTTTTTTTTTTTATAAACATCAGCCATATTTATTGCTTTTTGTTTAGTTTCAAACTGATTTTTTTAAAATAAATGATGAATTTATATATGATAATTGGAGGAAACAAGTAAAAATAAAAAGTAAAGGTAATATAAATTCATATGATAAGTATTTGATTGCAAATTGCCTAATATAATTGAGATAGAACTAGGCGAAACAACAGGCGTTGTTGTAGAACCAGTAAAGAAGAGGTGGGTATAATTACCTATTCTACCTGTAGATCTCACCCCCTCCTCTACTGGTGTCGTGTCTTCTTGGAGGGCGGTGGCGGTCGTGGTGGTGTTAGGTCGGCAGGTACCATCCCCGGAGGCAGTCTTGGTCGTGGTGGTTGTTATTGATCCTATAAAAAAGACAATCTTTTAATAGTTTTAATATTTTTCTGCATATTAATAATTAATAAATAATTATAATTATTTATATACATTCTGCAGTAAATTTCAAAAAGTAGAGCTCATATAAATGGCAAGGTGTATGAAAATTAAGGTGCGGATGTTTTATAGAAATTTGGCCCCCCACGTGCGCCATCTTGTTACAAAAAAATCGATGATGACGCTAAATAATGAAAGGGAATTATTTCATGTGTGTCAACACATTCAACTGTGGTAACAATAGTGTTATTGTTTAGTATGATTTCCTCTGCGGTCGGATTGCAGATTTTTAAAATACCGCGTTGATTTTGAAAACGCGTGACCGTTTTGGCTGCCAATAAATTCTTATGATTGATACTTTCAGTTGGTTCCAAATAAACAATTTGTTTACAGTTTAGTCAGGAGATTTTGACAAGAACTCACATTTCATGATTTGCTGGGATTGTTATTTTTTGAGCTGTTCAAGCAAAATGATGTTTGGCAAACATTGTTAAAGAATTGTTTGACTCTGCATTTGAATAGTTTTAGAACCTAAATTGAGAGAGACATTATGCTTTTCTATGAAATCCTTGCCAATTATTAAAGATTGATTCAGATCTTTGACGACATGAACGGATGTCCAGAGAATTGTGTGGTTCAATTCAATTGGGAAAATTAACTTACCCAGAATTGGAAGGGTATTGTTACTGATCCCTATTATGACATCATAATCCATGCAGGATAGTTTTGAATTTGCATACTCAGATTTTTGAAAAGCAATGATTGACTAACAAGTGTTATTTGAGAACCCGTATCAACCAGTGCTTTTGTTTTTTTTGTGAGACCGACTCGTACATCTATTGTGTTCCTCGATTGTAGTGCCATAGTTAGTCCTAAAACCACTGCATTCTTACCTTTGTGCCCATCCTTGGAGTATCCAGGGATAGGCGCGCACCCCTATTGGGTTCCATTTGCGCCTCTCGAAGACCGACAGACACTAGCAAAATGATCCGGTTTGCCACACTTTAGACATAGTTTACCGAGTGCTCGGCATTTCGCCTGTTTGTGCAATTTTCACCACAACCTTCGCAATTAACAAATGTGTTTTTAGAATAATTTGGATTAAAATTTGGAATTGAAAATAGTTTGGACTAAAATTTCTTTGAGTAGTTTGGCTAAAACGTTTTTTAAAAAGGCTGGTCACGAAAATTCGAATTGTTTATATTAGAAATTGCAGCCGCTGTAGCTTCAAGTTTGTTTGAGAGACTTGACATTAACCTGTCTTCTTATCGCTGAATAGAAGCTGCAAACGAAGCGTTTGCAGTTTCTGTACTATTTTTTGCTCCGCCACAAGAGCAAGTTTTCTAACTTTTTCCAAAGTATCTGGACTTTGAGGCATTACTATTTGTCGCAATTCGGATTTTAACCTTTGAATAGTGATCCCAACAAGCAGGTGCATGGGAAAATCATATTCAGTGATTAAACGCGTCACACGGGCCATGTAATCGTCGACTGTTTCCATTTTGTACAGTTTCAAATTTAATAAATCAATATCAAAAGTAGATTTTTAATTTTGGAATCTTTCTTAAAAGGAGTGCTTTAAGCTTTCCAAAGAAGACTTAATTGAAACATTTAGTTGAAAGAACCATTGTTTTTTAATATTATTTAAATAAAAAGGAAAAGCAGACAATGCCGCCGATTCCGAGATATTAAAATATGCACCATGACTATAAAAAGTGACCACCACTGACTGGCCGATTCAGCCTGGTGGTACTGAGATAATTTGATAACATTTGGCGCGTGTCGAACCTCTTGTGGCGGTGCAGTGATAGAGGATGAGCATGTATGATACATTTACAGAAGGAGACAGAGCAGACGAAGAAACTATATAATTACTTGAGCTTCCTACTGCTCCATTCGATGGACGTGGTGGCACGTCTGGAGATGGGATTCCTGATGATGGAGAGCTTGTGAGATCGCTAAGGATTCTCCTCGCCGTTGAAGTCCTTGCAGCCGTACAGATGGTAGTGCCGTAAGGGTTGCACCTATGGAAGTGTTTGGTGCTAAAGTAGGTCGCATAGGGGCCATTTCTTGAAAATTGTTGATTCATTTACCATTCCTGAGATTCCTACCGGGAATCGTTCTATTATCCACCAGATTGTTAGAGTTGATTTTGTATGGTTTACGGGGATGTTTAGCTAGTGAGGGAATGGACTCTCGCTCTTGTTTTCAGCTTCTATGTCTTAGACTTTTTTGGCCTTGAAAGAAAACAAGTTGTGTAGTTTTACAATTTTAATGAGAAGAAACCGCAACCCAGGTTGTCAGGGCTCGCATGGCCATTTTTTACCCCAGAACCGGTTTCCTTGACGTTTCCACAACTTGTTAACTTTCTTAGTACCCATGTGACTTGACCTCATGTGGTCCTTCTGTGATCACCGTTTCATAATCTTAATTAAAGCTAACCCATTGCCAAATTTCCAATTTCTTATTTCATAACACCAATATCAGAATTGGCTCAAGACAATAAACTTAATCGAAATTCAACATTCTTATCTTAAATTAAACAGTGATCGCATACATGAAATATTTGATGTATTATTTAATAAACCAAGTGCTTGGTCCTAATACTAAGTTGTAATCAAAGATTAGATATGTTGGTCGTCTTTTAATAGTGACCACCTACATGTAGAATATAAAAAATAAGACCTTTAAAATCAAACAATACTGCAAATATACAATCGAATATGAAAATAATACAGAAAATTCTATATTTTTTACACTAAGAGTGGAATTTTGTATATGGTCATGAAAATGTAGATGGAAATCCTAAATATATTTGGCAAGGTGTATGAAAATCATGGTGCGAGTGTTTTATAGATGTCTGACCCCACGTGCGCCATCTTGTTACAAAAAAAAAGATGATGAAAATTCTAATGGTAAATTGGTTTTAATCATAAACATCGATTTTATGACAAAAAATATCAACCGTTTATATGTGTTTATATGTCAACTCTTAGTTTATTCTTTTCCCCCTCTTTTTTTAATTCGTAATTTCGTGCTCCGTAAATCATACTAGCCGGGTGGCATGACAGTTGACAGTTACCTGTCGTCTGCAATCTGATATTTTTAGGAAAAATTTAATCTAATCGTGTGTTTGGTACATCTAACACTTTTTGCAATCTGGAAAAATATTTTTTTCTATCCTAAACCCCCATTAAAATATGAAATTTTTAAGTGTCGGAATTACAATCACATGCCATCTACTTACCATCTTCGTTGAAAGATGCGCGCTCAATCAAGTTCAATAGTTGAAGAATGATGACGTAAAATCCGAATTTTTTTTTCAGAATAGTTCCCTCACCCAAATTATCTTGAACTTGTAAAGTAGCATAGGTTTTTTAAAATAAATTTCAACATAATTTCTTTTATTTATTCATTTTACATGTAATTACCCGAGTCTAAATCGAACGAAATATCAAGTTGTTGATTTGAAATATTTACTTTCATCTTAAGTTACTTGTACATTACCTTGTATCCACTAGGTAAGGTAGAGGAAGTTACTTACTTGAGCTAGCTGTTGTAGATTATGTAACGGGCTGGCGGGCGGGTATAGACGTCGACTGTATAGGCCGAGAAGTATGAGAACGCAATTGACTAATGGGTTGACGTGACCTACCCAAACCCTGCATTCCGATTAATGGCGGTGTGGTCGGCGTGATGTCTGTCGTTTGGAAATGCTTTTACTCGGCATGGGCACCGGTAGAGGAAGGTGTCAGATCTTTTTTAAAGTTTTAAACATGGACACTCTTTATGTGCAAATAAGTCCATTTGTCCCACTACTACGCGATGTCCATTTTCATCGTAATCGACTTTATCTACATACTGACGGTGTTGAACAGAATCTTCCAAATTTAATTCCATTATCACAAAATCACTGTTAATATTCAGCACAGAATAATTCATAAAAGTTCACAAATAAATCCGCACTGCTGCCACTAGTTGTAACGCAGTCCGAGCAATTTTTATATTTTAAATAATTAATTAAACCTGTCAAGGCTATGATCGCTCCATGCGATTAAGTTCCTCCTTGAAAATGAAAAGTCCGATGTTTTGTTTACATTTTATTTACAGTTTAATTTAGATATCTATATATATACAATTCAACAAAGTTTACAATAATAATACATCCAACAAATTTTACATTGTAGTCCGAACGGAGTCAAAAACGCACTACTCTATTCTCTCTCTCTCTCTCTCTCTCTCTCTCTCTCTCTCTCTCTCTCTCTATACATATATAGTAAATTGTGATCACTCCAAATGATCGGGTATAAACTATTGGTCATCACTCCTAATGAGTGACGGGGTATAAATTTTAAAAATAGCATGGGTGACTGAAATTGGAAAAACAGTAAATAAACTAATTTAATAATAAATAATTGAATAAAATATATAAATCTGGAATTTTAAGTGTTACAAAAGGTACGAGTAAACAAGTCCAGCAGAATACATTCCGTTTCTGATCAGATAAGGATAGATTACATAAGAAGAACTGCACTATTATCAAGTTTGTTAGTTCTTTAATTGTGTGACATTGTTAATTACGAAATATAATCGGTAATGCAATACTCTACAATTTTAACTCCTCCATTCGACACCTTCAACAATGGCACTTGGCCTCGAATACGTATTAACAAAAATGAACGTTATTTTCAATACAGCATTCTAAACTCTGTCTTGGAAATAAAACGGCTGATTCTGAATCTTCTATATGGCATAGGAAATCCAGTGTTCTGACAGCGTTGATTTCTGTTTTCGAATTTAACAAAATGTTAATATTAGTGCTCTCCTTTTCTCTAGACGCGTTTCTGATATCGCGCAGTTTAAATGACGTTTTAGCTGCACTTGCTGTCTTCAAATCCGCATATTTTTCTTCCTAAAAGGCACCAATATATATTGCATGTTTCAAAGATTACCTTCGCACGTAAAGTGCTGTACAACAAACAAATTGATCATTGTCAGATTGCAATGTGTGTCAAAACACATACCTGATATATATTCGTAACGTTCGGCAATAGGATTGCCAGGTCCTTCAGGGTCTTGGCACCATTCTTTGTCAGTATATCCAAAAATTAACTAAATCAGGTGTCATTGTCATCGTGTGTAAAGCAAACATTGTATGAAATAGACTTCAATTACATTGATTTTTCCTTTACAATAAAACGTTATATATTAGGGCAGTAATTAATAGATGGATATATGATTAAATGACAATATTAAGGACTTACATTGATTTTATTTTACAATAAAACGTTATACGTAGGTGCAGTAATTAATAATGAATAAATAGTTTAAATGACAATGTTAACAACATGAAAATAATCTTATGATTGTAAATGCCTTCATGTACTTTGATTTTCAAGTGCTTATTAAACAAAAAAGAAAAAACGAAATTATTTTTCTGTGTGAGAGGGTCACTCTGTGTACTCTATATAAGCGGTTACTGAGTCCACGATATGGATGGTTACTATGTCCATGATGTGATGTACTATATGGGCTGTTACTGTGTCCATGATATGACGGTACTATGTCCGTGATGTGATGTACTCTATAAAGGCGTTTACTGTGTCCATGATATGGAGGTCTATGTCCATGATGTGATGTGATGTACTCTATATAGGCGTTTACTGTGTCCATGATATGACGGTACTATGTCCATGATGTGATGTGATGTACTCTATATAGGCGTTTACTGTGTCCATGATATGACGGTACTATGTCCATGATGTGGTGTACTCTATACGGGCGTTTACTGTGTCCATGATATG
>WFKH01011926.1:50069422-50091832 GCA_016163765.1 Magallana hongkongensis | reverse complement strand
ACCAAAGCTTTGTTTACTTAACAGAAAATTGTGAACTCTGTATCTTGCTTATAACTCGACGACTTACCCTCAAATTTTTGTTGCCTATTTAAATGCTTTACTGAAGCATTGTAAACATTAAAAACCAAAAAAATATTTTTTGACCAAAATCGTGACCATGCCCCTTCAAAAAAAAATTATCAAGAGCAAAATATGCTTATTGTTGTTAGAAGTACAAGAAAGAAGAGAACTATGAAGAATGCAACTATCCATGGTGTACATTGATTATTCTTTTGAATTTCTACAACATATTTATGAATATTCCATACATTTTTATCTTGGATATTATTTGTTTCACAGAATTATCGAGGGTAAAAAAAATAAAGTACAACTAAATTTATTTATGCACATATATATATTATTTTTTTTTGGGGGGGGGGTAGGTTAACAGTAAATATGTATTTAGATTGAAAATTGTTTAACATACAAATTCTAACCTTGATCAAATTTTTCACCATAGGAACTTCCTTGACACCAGAATACACATTTTCCATTAAATCTGCCACATGTCTGGTTGACTACACGGATACTGACAGTTCTCTCCATGCGATTTTACACGTTCTGAAATACCAAGAGATTACAAAAGCTATAAAAAAACCTTGACAACCATACATGCTATATAGTAGAACAAATCAATCATTCACGGAATTGAAGTCTTAAAATTATAAAATTAAAAAATATATATTTTTTTTATTTTATCAAAATTGAATACTTGCATGTAAATTGTCGACATACTTTTGCAGTCGTTAGTGTATCCCGAGTTACCTTCTGTCACTGTTACCAGTCTGTTTGTTACATGGAGAGTCGTTCAAACAATGACCACTAACAGTTGTTGACACAGTCGTAACCATACCTCATATCAGTACATTCTTATACAGTATATTGGTACGCGTATAAAATAAAATTACATAGAATTCACTTGATTTTTTTTTATTTTTATCATATCGAGTGACCAGGTACAAGTGTAAGACCTATACGTCTTATTGCTTAATGACAGACTTCTATCAGATCATAAATATTCATTTTTTACTTATTTCGTGCACTGTATGACCGAAATATTCCACCCTTTACGAAGTTGGACTTATCCTACCTATTGTACCAAGTTTTTCTGATCGTCTTCAATTCAGTTTTATCATTTAACGAAGTCCTGGATTTTGTAAGACCACTGTGATATATTAGTATTATTATTGTAAATTATCATATTAAGTGATACGTGATCAAGATCCAAAATGGAGTAGACTACTTCGTCAGCTTTCGTGTAAATATTATGGTATTAGGATAATTCAATGGAATTCTCAGAATGACTAAGTCTTGTGATTTTACAACTCTGTGGGGAGGACTCAAAAAAGTAACTTAAAACGTGAGTTCAAAGGTTTTCTTTGTGTGATTGTTTATGTGCTTCCATGTTGATATCTACTCAGCCTACCAAGCTACTAGTCTACGTAAAGCAACACTGAATTAGTCTCCTCTTAAAAAAATAAAAATAAAAAAAAAACCAAAATACAAAACAGTCAAATCTCCAAGACTTATTATTTCATATAATTTATTGTCATCAAAGACTTGAAATATGGGGCGGTTTACGCCTATAAACCGCGAAGCGGTTTATAAAAAAGCGTAAACTGTTCCAAACCATTTTAAATCGTATAAAACTAATAAATATTGAATTCATTGCTTATAATTTAATTTTTTGCTATTAAATGTAGATAAAACCGGTCATTTGAACTTTAAAATGACATCAAATTGTACAAAGTTCAAACGATTGATACGTTTTTGACGTTAGTCTTACTATGACTTTGACGTTCTTTATGCGATATGAAATACTTTTCAGCTGATCAGAAAGCGAGTTATAACCAGAATTAAATTATAAAATTGTTCACAATACATTTTGTAAATCTCTGGGGACACTGACAATCCCAAGATCAATATAAGTTCCTCTGTAAGTTTCTCTATAAGTAGATCTGGGGTTCAAGGCCCAGAAGCTGGAAGAGGACGGGGTCCCAGTTCCGCTGTGCCGTCTAGTGAATTATCCAGACAACCAAGCAGCAAAAGATTTAGTAAGGGAAGTGAATAAGGATAATATCCCTCTAATATTACTTCAGTCGATGAAACTAATCATGACTTGTTCCAGCTTAGCTCTCTCATTGACCAGCTTACTAAAGATGAGGAAAGCACCAAGAAAGTTATCAAAATCATTCTTGGGAAACTTTTATTAAAAACGTGCATAATTGAACCTTTCATATCTGGTCTAAAATATCTGACCTTCGCAGACAAATCAAGAATCTAATAAATATGATGGATAGCATGGAACTGTATTTCCGCCGGATACAGAAGACTGATGATCTTATCTTAAGAATTGACATTACAGTTAAATTTCAGTCGAGATATATATAAAGGAAATATGTCTTGCATGTATCTGACATGTTTGCTTCCTGTGCCTTTTTACAATTTAAACGGAAATCTGCATGCTTGATTGAGTCGTGTTCTGGTTTAAGATGAATTTCAATTGAATAACTTCATAAAAATTAAAAAAAAATTTTTAGGTCGACCACGACGTTCCATCAAATACATCGTTCATGCAATTAGTTAACGTATTCTGGAAAGTGCAAACTTCAAAGTATTTACTTAATACATCGACATACAATAAGCCCTCATATTTTACTGAAAATGCAAACCCAAATATTTTCTTTACATTGTGCATGAAATAAAACAACATCTACAATATCATACATAACAAAATCATGTGATACAATATAATACAATACAATTCTGTATAGTATCATACAATAAAATATTATAGGAATCATGATCAATCTCTGTATTTGAAGCTACCTTTATTTACACATCCATAGTTATATTAACTGTTTAAGTCTGACTAGGTACGAACAAAATTTACTTTACTGTATAAGCAGCTCCAAGACCTTGACACAATTTGA
Organism: Magallana hongkongensis; assembly: GCA_016163765.1. Taxonomy (NCBI): domain Eukaryota; kingdom Metazoa; phylum Mollusca; class Bivalvia; order Ostreida; family Ostreidae; genus Magallana; species Magallana hongkongensis. Next base: position 50,088,860 of record WFKH01011926.1, on the reverse strand, counting down.
GTTGTTCAAATCGTAAACATGCCTAAGCATCTTGATAATAAAAATCACTCTCCGTATTTGAAGCTACCTCTGTGATTCATATATTAAGTTAAATCAACCGAACAAGTTTGAATAATCATTAGTAGTATTATGCATATAAACTTGTGACCTACTTCAAATCAACTTAACCTTTTCAAGCATCCGAAACCTATGGCTCAGATTCAGCATCCACGCCTGTGGAGAACATCAGTATTACAAGATGCATCTTCTATCCAAATTTAATAAAGATTGAACCAATTATGATTAAGATTTGTCAATCAAAGGGTACCGGCTCCAAAAACTTTAAACCTGCTCAAAAACCTTAACCTCATCCAGCATCCGAGACCTATGGCTCAGATTCAGCATTCTAGCATGTCACGAGCATGAGTATCATGATACGCATCTGTCATGCACGTTTGGTGAAGTTAGGATCAGCAATAACTAAGACATGGTCTTCAAAAGGCACCTGCTCCAAAACATTAACCAGCTCCAAAAACCTTTACCTCATCCAGCATCCGAAACCTATGGCTAAGATTGAGCAATCAAGCCGATTAAGTGCATAAGTATCATAAGACGCACAATCAATGTAAGTTTGGTGACGTTAGATCTAGTAGTAAGTTAGATATAATCATCAAAGGGCACCTGCTTCAAAAACTTTAACCACCTCCAAAAACCTTTACCTCATCCAGCATCCGGAACCTTTGGCTTAGATTCAGCATTCAAGCCTGTTAAGAGCATAAGTATCATAAGATGCACCATCCAAGCAAGCTTGGTGAAGTTAGAACCAGTGGTAACTTAGACATGACTATCATAGGGCATCTGCTTCAAAAAACTTTAACCTGCTCTAAAAACCTTAACCTCACCCAGCATCCTTAATTCATGGCCCAGATTCAGAATCCAAGTCCTCAAGTCCATAAGTATGTCCAGATGCACCATCCATGCAAGTTTGGTAAAGGTTGGACAAGTAATAACTTAGATACAGGACCTGCAGCAACAACTTTAACCAGGTTCCGACGCCGACGCCGGGGTATAGCATAAGCCGCCCCCGACTCGGTCTTGGTGAGCTAAAGAGTTGTTTTCTTCATTGAACGTCTCTAACAACTATGTTGTCAGTAAATATTCCAAACTTGTAATACCTTACGGAAAATACCGACCAGATATAAACATTGTATAAGGCAACACAATATACAAAATGAACATTAAGGTTAACTTTAGCACTAAATTGTTTGGCTCTTAGAGTTCGGTAATAAATTGTAACACACGGATGGATTATGTATTATCCAGTTTTTGTTGATGCAAAAATTGTATACATCTGAACTGTTTCATTTAGTGAAACAATAGCATACTTGTGTTGCAGGATTGTCCCGTCCATCCAGATTTACAACCAATACAGGATCCGTTTTGAATGTTACATATGCTGTCTTTACAGTTTATGGGACATGGAATGTTGCAGTTTGCCCCATATACACCAGATTTATTACAACCTGTAGTTTCAAAGAAACGTGGTGAATTGTTTTTTATATACTTTTTTTATTACAAATAAAAGTTGAATTTTGACATAAAGAAAATGAGATATTCGTTCGAAAAAAGTTACTCCCTAACATGGTTTAGAAAAAAAAATTTATATAATCTAGAATGACTATTAAGATGCTTATTTTTCAGCTGTTGTTACCTCTTTGTTACATTTACTATAGTATGTAATTTGCTGCAAATATCCATATTTTTCAAAAATTGTATGTGTGGTATTAAGAGGTGTTACATTTTTTGCCAACAGAATTGTTGCACATTTTATAATTTTAAACTCTGTACCTTGTACAATAACTTCGCACAGTTCAGTGTAGACATGTTGAATTTCATATCCGTCAGGGTAGGTAACTCCATCAAGTCGTTCATTGTAAAAGATGATGTAACGTCCATGTTCTGTACACGTGGTTGTAAAATTCAGGGGTGGTAACTGTGGTCCGTCCTTGTAACACAGAGAGGAACCCTGTATATCACCAGTGGTTGATACATACAAAGAGAACCCGGCAAAACGTCCACGTTGTCGATAATCTACAATATAGGGTTTCAATGCCATTCATTTCAGTCAAAGGGTATTTAAATTTCTTAACAACAAAATTACAGAAGCACATTCCGTTGTGTTTATCTAAATGGTTTATATAATAAAGGTAACTTTAATATTTCTTTCTTAATCTATTGATTATAAACATTAGGGGTAGGAGTTTTTTGAGTGAATCACATTATGATTAAAACAGGGTTTAAACTACCAAAACACAATTATTTGTTATGTGCTTTGCTAAAACAGGGTTGATTTCAAAACGATGTCAAGTATTTGTCATGATACGTGATTACAGCGAAACGAGTTTACAAAACTTATAAAAAACTGCTTGCTCTACTTTTTATTTTGCCTTCAAAAGTGTCGAATGGTGTTAGGGCTTTGCTCCTAATGGAAACGCAGAAACCACATAGAAGCGGCATTACCTGTCTGTCTACTCGTCCTAATCTCTTATCGTCCATTTTCCTGTCAGCGTGATTGTCTGTAAATATTTTTGTGTGACGCAACAGCTCAGGTAATTAACTTCCAACATATAAATTTAAATGACATACAAAAATGCTTCCAACAAGAGTAAGACACTGATGAGTTTTCGGGCCATATCACTTTGTCTGGTTTTTCTGTATTTCTTTCGTAAGATTGTTAAACTATTCTTGCTGTGACTGTTTTCTTTTTTTTTTTTTTTTTTGTTAAATAAAACTGTTCCTTAACTAGAATTCATGGTGTTATCATTAAGCCGATACACTTTGCATAATATTAAGTGTATGGTTGCATGTGTGTATTCTGATTGTAAACCGGTTTAATCTTTAATATGGTCTGATGTACTTCATTGGAATTGCAATGCAAATTTTCAGTGCAACTAAAGCGTACAGAAGTCGAAGTAGGCAATTATATCACTTAATATATACATAATAGATATATAAGTAAATGCATGTTAGTAAACATTGAAGTAAATTGGTATTACATTATTTAAAAAGGCTGGATGATCAACATAGAACCGTCAGATATGCCTTAATTTTTGATATGATATTTTTGACCATAAAAAATATATATAATTGTAAGTAAAGGAAAATATAAAATACTTTTGGTTAACGATTAAAAATTGATAATCAAAATTACATACCGTATCCGTCGTAGTTTTTAAACAGTATGTTAATGCTATACATACTGTACACTCCACCAAGGTCAACTTTCCACCATACGGTCCTGTCCGGGAGGAAGATTCCTATCCCTGCCGTTCTCATACAAGTTGTTGTGTTTCTATCAACTGCGTTATTTGCATCATAATACATGTAATGACCTGGAGACATGTAGGTTTTGGATTGAGTAGCGATTTTTCTGTAGGCAAGATCATCTGTACGCAAAAGATAAATCTAAAGATAAATTGGAATATTTTGAGATAAATTCAGTTATTAGTATCAGTTATAAGGAGCAAGTCAATGCGATGACTTTTCTTGCTTTAAGCAATGTAGCTATTTGTTTGTCATTGTGTTGTGTCATTCTGCTGCTCCTTTCACAAAAACAGGATGAGATTCATTATTAACGTTCTTGATTTGTTTAAAAAGTAAATCTACTCTTCTTTATCGTAACAATTCATTTTTCATTTTTGAAAAATAAATTAGATATTACTCAAGAAGTAGATTAACATATCATTCTATGGGTATGTTATTATGTTTGTGTATTCGTACATATTTTTGTAGATATTTGTCAAGATGTTATATGCGTGCAAATCTTATACAAATATGTCAAAACTTTTCTATTTGGAAAAGTATGAATTGAAATATTCTTGATCAGCTTTTTAATTAAAGTAGATGCAATTCATTTAATTTTTTTTTATTATTATGATCCCAACTTTGAATTTGCAGAATTTGTACTTTTTTTGTTAAATGTTATTACATATGTAATTGTATTTGCATGAAATCAATAGATACAAAAAAATAATTAAAAATATAAATTGAGTCGCATACCATATGTAAATACTAAAGTTAATCCCACAAGATGTAAAAGAAAGTTGATTAAATCCATTGTTCCGATTATTCATAAATCACGTCTTAACATATGCTTTTCATCCCGGAAGATTAACAAAGAAATATAGGGTAAGACCAGATATAAATTGCTTGCTTTCTTGTGATAACAAGACACTTCAATTTGGTGGTTCGTACAGTTAGCTTATCGAACCTTTTTTTCAAAATACACTCTAAGCAGCCATGTCAACAGTTATAGACTTTAAATATCAGCAGGACCTGCTGGTTAACCTAAATTTTTTTAGTGATTACATAATAAGTTCTACAAAGTTGAAGACTGATAGTCAAATATTCTGATTTGAAAATTTATAAAGGTACCTGCACACTTTTATTACAGTTTTGTTTTATTCTACAGAACATGAATGCACATGTATAATACAGTAGTATGCAGTGATATTTAACAAATGAATTATACATGTATATAAGATGCGAAACTCAATAGACGCATTACTAGTCATTACTAATCCTATTATAACATTGCACCAATTTCGCAATTTGGACAATTGCACATAAATATAAAAAAAAATTAGAAACAGACGTGTGTCAATAAAACACAATACATGTAACAAGAACTTATTGTCTAATTTGTTTTCAAAGTAAATGAAAACCAGACGTCAAAGATAATAAAATTAGGTTATTTCTATTTTATGTGCACACATCGTATTCGTTGCGGATTTAGAACGTTGTTTAAGTTTGCTGTAACTAAAACTAATACAGTATTTTGAATCAAATAAAAATGAAAATAGGAATAATGAGTTGTATAAGAAAAGTACCATATACATGTTAACAGTTATTAACAAACAGTAAAAATACACGTAATAATATAACCAGATCGTGACTGAATATACTTTTCCGTATGGAAATAAATCGTGTTTTAGTTACTTTATTATGTGACTCAACATCGTCTTTGCAGTATCAATTTATCAAATAACCTTGAAAGGAAATAATCTTGTCGCTAGTATTTGACAAATCTTTCGCAATTGCCTCCTGTTTTTTTTTCCTCTTTATGTGTATACTGTTTGTTCCTTTTTTTAGGAAACATAAATTTTTGCAAAGGACAATAAAACTCAAACATAAAATTTTAATAAAAGTTTAATTATTTATCTTACTATTGCTTCATCCTGCGTTTTTGCCGATGAAAGAAATCAGTTTATACCCTGTTCAAAGAAACCAACAGAAAAGTATTTAAATATTTACTTAAAAATATATACATTACACATTGAATTTTCATCAAATGTATTAATGATTAGGTGTTCAATTAATTTATTGTACAAATACTCCTCTAAATCTAATTAGATAAAAACAAATGGAAAAGAAGGCTTAAAAAGGCAATGTCTGCTCCCCAATCCAGGTATGTATGTTTAAATAATACATTGTAAAATTATATGGTTTCCAAATAGCATATTTAATACAACAAAGTGTCAGTTAATCATTTTTGTCAGTGAATAACAGAATATTTTTCCATTCAAGTACTAATTTTCTTGTCATCTAAATAAGAATATGAAATCTGACAAATCCACGTACCAACCTGATCGATCCAAATATTTACATGTTTCTAAGTTGTGGCCGACATACATACCATATCACATATGTTTAAACAAAAAACACATGCTGTGACTTATCATATCGCTGTGTTTTGATATTCAATTTCAATAACAGATGGTGGTTTTAGTCCACGGTAGTTGGTATTTAGGTTTAATTCGTGATAGTGCGCATTTTGTTCTGTCGTAATTTTTGAGTTTCTATGGAACAAAGATCTCCTAGATGACGGTATATCATCGGAACACTGCCTTTTAGTATGCTTCCTGAAAAAAGTTTTGCTTGGTTATTCATAGTTTGTTATTCGTATTTTATTATTAAAATCAGACACAGAAAAGTTAACAAGAGAAATTCAAAAGCATTTTAACAAACATGAAATTGAATATTGTCACACGTATAGAATACATTAGATGCACTTGACATTTAAGAAATAATTACCAAAAGCAAACTAAGCCAATTGTTATTAGTAGCACAACAATGAAGAGGACTATGAAAAATGCAACTATCCAAAGTGTATCATATTCTGTACATTGATTCTTCTGTTGACTTTCTACAACATATTTTTAAATATTCAATACATCTTGAATAATATTTGTTTAACAGAATTATCAAGGGTAACAAAATTAGGTAAAGTGCATCAACATTTATTAATGCTTAGTAGTATTTTTTGGGGTAACAGTAAATGTGTATTTAGATCAAAATGTGTTTAACGTGGAAATTCTTACTTTGATCACACTTTTCGCCAAAGAATTCCTCTTGACACCAGTATAAACATTTTCCATTAAATCTGTCACATGTCTGGTTTATACAATGCTGACTACACGGATGCTGACAGTTCTCTCCATGCGATTTTACACATTCTGAAATACCAAGAGATTACAAGAGCTAAAAAGTACTTCGACACTTATGTATTTTATTTATATCTTAGAACAAATCAATCATTCATAGGATTGTAGTCTAAGAATTATAAAATGCAAAAATATATATATTTTTTTTATTTTATAAAAATTGCATACTTGCATGTAAATAGTCAACATACCTTTGCTACAGTCGTTGTTGGTGTATCCCGAGTACATCCCCTGTTACAATGACCAGTCTGTTTGTTACATGGAGAGTGTCAAAGTTGTGAAAAATCACGCCAAAGTTTGTGATGGGAGTTTTGCCTGTAAGAAAGTGACTGAAAAAGGACATGTTGCAGCAGTGAGATTCATCTGCAGTTCCAACAAAACTCTCAGTTTGCTGTGGTCCTCTTCACCCTACCTTCCTAATAATGAATACCTGGTGAGCAGAAGAGTGATGCATGGCTTTGCTTGCAGTGGTATGTTACCCGCTCATTATACCAGATTTGCCAAAGGAGCAAACATTGGCATTTTACACCAAAAGAATAGAGATAAGTGTATGCAGAGTATTCACACTAAAATAGAAGAATATAAGGAACGTATTGACCTGGCTCTGACGGGAGAAGTAGGATGTCAAAGTGAGGATGAGGATGGAATCGCTATGATGACCCGATGCCCGACACGGATGTCGTAAAAACGCAAAAGATTCGAGTGTGGTTGCAATTGGTGAAAAGACACAGAGTCATCAAGTGTGAAAATGTGACCAAACAAGATGACATCGTCTTACAGAGCCATGAAAAAAATTGGAACAAGAGAATTTATAAATATCTAGATCAAGGAATACTTATTAACGTCCACATTAATGACAGAACCATATCATTAATAAACTCCTCAAAGATTTGTGAAGCCAAGTTAATCATAACGATTTCTGGCATGGAGTGAAGCCAATCAAAGAAAAAAAAATTATAAACGTGGACCATCGTATTTGAAAGGTAAAAGTTAGTCTAAGCACCTATACGACAAAATCGAGCCTGTTGCGACCCACTGCCACTGGACACTAAAAAACTGCGAGCAAACTCCAGAAAAACTGAAAAACTTTTAGTGAACATAGTTGAACACTACAAAAATAACCATTCTGAGTGTCATCATTCTTCGAGATGTAAAAAGAACAAAAATTACGAACCATCAAGACTGGTCATTGTAGACAAATTTACAGAAAAAATACTACTTGGTGTTATTCCAACCTCTACAACATATCCAGAGGATTATGTTTTAGCAAAGGACACATACTATGTGGAAAGTTTTAATAATACTATAACATGTTTCAAGATAAAAGGTTACAGCTTTCGGTGACCAAGCATACAGAACACGATCATGTTGGTTGTCTGTCACTGCAATGCAAATGTGGAAAGAGCCTTCAGTTCTGTTTGGAATCCAGTGAGACCAAATGCACCACGCAGTAAAAAGGGAAAAAAAGGGTTTATAAGGCTCTAACATATCATTATAGAGAAGGGATATGGAAGAGACAAACGGCTGTTCTATATTAAAAGAGACTTGTACATCTGTACCCTGAGCTCTGTGTATTTATTTCTTTACAATAATTTGAATAACTGTAGAGTGTATTAAACAATCAGTGCAGTGAAATCATATCAGTTTCGTCTGCTACAAAGGAGCACGTGTAAGATGCATGGGAAAGCTGATAAATTCTAAATTTAAACTGCTTCTGAGTAAGCTCTGCCCCTCTTGCTATATCGGCTTAATTGCTGTAGGGGTGTAAACTTTCCTAGTTTAAGATTAAGCTACCAAAGGGTCGACGTGTCGTAGTTAATTACGACAAACTAAAATTTATAGCTCAGAAATGACTGAAATGCCTTACTTTATATTAAAAAATGTACCTTATGGACATCCATTGTTGTATGAAACATGGGTGGGTAAATGTATAAGGGAGATTTTTTTTATTTGCAGTGTCACTTGTTGAAACAAGGGCACCGCTAAGCGGAGCATCCCCTCGCGACATGACTTATTGTACGGGGGAATACATTATTTAGGAAAATACATGTAAATTTATCAGATCAAAATAAAGAAAGTATTTCTTTAAACCACTTTGAATACATAATATCTATTTAATCCCAATCCCCAAGCTTTTGGTGTATAAATTGGGGGAGGGGGTTTACATTTACGTGTCTGTACAGATTTCCTATACTTTAAAGTTTAATAATTTAGATTCATTTAGTGACATTCATTTTTATATAAGCATACATAAACGATCCGTATACATTATGAAACGTAGCTGAAAATCAAGCGCTCTGTAGTCTGCTCTGATGGAAAATTCTAGTTGCTAGTTGTCGTAAAATAATTAACCCATAGTATAGTAAATATATATGCAGTTATTATTAATATAAAACAATTTTCGCGTGATAAATGTGCGATATCTGTCAAAGTCTCTACTGAATTTTGGACTAGTTCTATTGTAAGTAATACGGGAAAATTTGTCCGAAAGTCGACTGCTTGTTTCGATGTAAATCGGAAGACTTAAATCTCTTGCCCGCTTCAACTTTTAACTATGGGCACTCGTCTAACGCTCCAATGCTACAAAACGTGTTTTTTTTTTTACCTTCACTTGATTGAAATCCCAAGAAATGTCAAGTTGTTGATTTGAACTGTATACGGTAGCGATTAACTTCAAGTCGTACATAAAATTACCAGAAATGTCTATTGTCAAGTCGTACATAAAATTCATGTTTTTAACTTCGTTTTTTTCGATAATTTAAAAAAATACTTAATCATTTGATTTGGAAATCAACAGGGTTTGTCCTTTTACCATGCCAAAGAAGTGTACAAAGTTTGATGGATATTCATGAGAGGGTTTTCTTGGAATTTACTAGAAAATTGAAATGGAGTACACACACATACATACACACATATGAACACACACACGCACGGTAGCGATGCTATATCCCCTTCGCAACAAGTTGCGCGAGGGGATAACAAGTATAAATAACCATATTTTTATACTTTTAGTGACTAGAACTTATTACCATGTCAAAGATGTCAGGACCGAAGAGAGGGCGCGCATATAGATGAACTAAATGACCAGACTATGTGGCAGAAAAGGGGAGGATGGAAACTCACTACTATTAGCGCCATTTGTCTTCGCAAGACTTACCATTTTATTGCCATTTGTGCAATTATGGTGCCAATACTTTTTTCCGATCTTAGGCGTCATACCTTGATACTTCTACCTTATGAGCGAGAAAGGGCCGAGATGATGAGCCGTGGTAAGTTTGTTACCGACGAGCATTACTTACAGAGAAATAACCATCCATAGCGGTTCATGCTGGCATATTGTGTACCATTGAACAGGGAGGAATCGGCAGCCCATTGGGAGACATGGAAAATGCCTAGATCAGATGCCGTGTGTTCTATTGCAAAGCAGTCTCCAGAGGCCCGGCTGAGGAAGCTGGGCCATCCCTTGCTACCCCAGTCCTTGCGATTACTGAAGACTTCCTTGATCAACTCATAGGAAGTGTTGAGGATCCCAGAGCACCGTGGCTAGAACTGAAGTCGGGACACAGGCAAATACCACAGGAGAAGTGACACTGCAAGGGGTGATGCGAGCGGTGAAGCAACATCACTCTGGTCGTGGTGGAGCTGGCGGTACTCTAAAGGGCTGCGGGAAGACTGCAGGGAGTTGCTAGACCACCAACGGGGGCGGGAACAAGGAGAGAATGGCGCCGTTAACTGAGGCTCAACAAGAAAAGTAAAATGGACCACTTATCGGAATTTCATGTGATTGTGTAAAATGGAACTGTGATAAACGATATTATATTAAAGTGAATATGGTGGACTTTAAATTTAAATATTGAAATGTGTAGATTATAGCAAAAGGTCTTATTTTAGAGATATGTCATATTATTAGAAAGTATTGATAGTTGTACATTGTAAGGTAGACAGTTTGACCTGAATGTGTATATAAATTGAACATATGTTTAATCTAAGTCATTTGTGGGGACACAACTATTTTGAGAGAGAGTAGTACTTAACAGTCAAGAGATTTTACAGATTGGTTTTGTACAGTGTTATTGAACCTTCTTCCCAGATAGCATGTCTACGTAGGGCCAACGTTGGCTAATGGTTGTACTGTTGGTAAATGGTTGGCGTTGGGCATACAACGTTGGGTCTCTGTTGGGCCAATGTAAGCATATTGTAAGTGATGCTATATCGTTATGTTGTGTGTACAACAATGGCTCAACGTTGGACAAACGAAAGCAAATTGATATAAATCAATAGTTATATGAAGTTAAGAATTCTTAGCTGGGCCAATGTTGGCCCAGCATAGACCAACCGATATTAACACACAGTGTTTTCAATAAGAGCCGGCAACCGGCAAAATTAACCGCCTGTAGAATAAAATTTTCCGGCTGAGATTTCCGTCTTGAAAAAATTCTGCCGATATAGGAGCTTGATTTAGTTAATATCAAAATCCTTATCGTTAATGCGTTTGAAAATATGGCATCAAAATAGTAACACGTCAATGACCCAGATCAACGTGAACTGGTTCCCACCATATGTCAAACGATCGAGTCAACGACGATCGGATATCTCATGTCGAAGAAGAAAATCTTTCTATAATTTGTATTGTAATTTTGAGAAAAAAATCTTCGTATTGATGTAATAGTAGGACTTTTATGTATTGAAGTTCAGTGAGCGTTATGTAAAGGTGACGAATTGCTTCGATACCTCATTAACAATGGCGGACACTTCAAAGTCCGAGCGAAGTTGCAGGATGAGTGCAGGTGTTTTGGCAGATAAGAAATAAATGATTTTGTGAATATACCTTTGGGAAATGTCAAGAAACAGTTTTATTACATTTCCGTTAAATGCTCATCAACTTTTTGCTACAGCAATGGCATTCACTCGTAAACGAAATTTTGTGTTTCAACTTGCTCACTAAATAAACGAGGTAAATATAAACACTTACACGGATAAACAGATAAAGCAGAATCACTCGCTGTAACAAATTATATACGGTAGACCCCTCGCCGATATTAGGTTTCCTGCTGTTCCAAAATTTTTTCCTTCTATTCAAAATCTTATTGAAAACACTGAACACATATCAATATAACGTTGGGAGGTAAACATTAAACAACAAGGAAGATTTGGATAAGCTGGAAGACAAGTTGGAAGAAGTTGATGCTCTTAACCAACTTGTAAGTTGATTTCCTCTAGCCTATTTCTAAACATCAGTTTTTCTAGAGTGAAATACAAACATATATTTTCTTAAAATATTTGTGTTATTTCATATTTTATGTATTTTAAAATGGTTTTAGTTGTATATGCATAAAAACCTTGTGTATTCCTGCAGGTAAAGAGTCTCAGCACCATCGGAGAAAACATAAAGTGTACTGTGAGAAGACTTCTCTCATGTTTTTTCAAATGCCCTTGCAATGAGAATAAATTGGAAAGGGAAAGGGGGGAAAATTGCCTTTTCCACTCCGAGGACAAAGGATGTCATAACCAGTAAGAATCAATCCTTATTTTTTTAAGTAGTCAAAATCATTTAATGAAAAATTATTCATTGGTTGTAAAGTTTTTTACACACATTTTATGAATTCTTTTATTTATCACATGTTTATCTCAATATACGGTGGATATCACTCATGGGATAAATTTTTGATATTCCACTGTGTGTTCTTACGCCACGTGACGTCATAATTAAACATGACGTAGGTTTAGGCGGTTGATTGACGTAGAATGAAAAAGTAAATAATTAATTTAGTTGAGGGGTGTTGAGATATAAATGTGAAGCATTTAATGTTGTTTCGTTTATTTGTCATGAATTCATAAAAATTTGTTCGGAAATGAAATGTTTGTTTGTTAAACTTCAAGGAACTTTTTTTCCTTCGTAAAGTTGTTCACGTCATGTAGTTAATGTGTTGTGCGGCTCACAATAACAATTTTTACAGAAAAAAATTGAGATTAACAAAATACGTGGTAAAACATGTGATAAAAAGAATCTCTCATGATTTGCGATGGTATATGATTTTTATCCAACTCGTTGTGTGTTTTCTATCCCCTCGCCAAGGCTCGGGGATAGAAAACACACAACTCGTTAGATAAAAATCATATACCATCGCAAATCATGAGAGATCCTATATATATTTGTATATTTTAGAGACAGGAAAAACCGGTTTACATCGAACGCAACCGATAGTGAAATTTGTAATGTGATAAAGGACTGGATCAGGTTTGCTGGAGATAGAGAAGGGGGGAGGAAAAAGCGGGAAGAGAGGAAGAAAGCAGCCCAGAAGGAAAAGGAAAAAGACTGTGATAATTCTCTCACAAACGACTCTCAGTCTAATTAAATATTTGCAAAGTGCATATTGTAACTTAAATATGTGGATCTGCACATTCTGAAACATAACATTTAGGTCATCTTTGGTTTCTAAGAATTTTAAAGGAAGACACACGTTAGGATTTTTTACAGTTGATAATTTGAAATGGTTTTCTTTTTGAAATAAAATACTAATTCAGTTTACAATGCACATTTTCAAGCGTTTTCTGTCAGTGAAAGAAAAATTTTATGTACAACGTTGGCCCAACGTTGGTGTACTACTGTTTACTCTGTGATATTATTTGTTGATCTAATGTTGGCTATCATGTATTAATAAACATATATACAACGTTGGCCCAATGTTGGGCCATCGCGTGCTTGTAATTTATACAACGTTGGTATAATGCTGGCACAACGAATACATAGAAATGTTATTCGTTGGTCCAACATTACCCCATGTTGGGCCAACAAAGGGCCACAGTGCACTTAAACATTGCGCCAATGTTATCTTGCCAACGTTGGGCCAACAAAGTGTGTTACATTGGGCCAACGTTGTCCCAACATATACATGCTATCTGGGTATTGCCTGTTCGGTTGTGCAACCTGGTAGGGCCTTATTGTGGCGGATGATTAACATGACAATGCATGTATCTAATGCTCAAACACATCTTTTTCTGACCAATGAAGCTAAGGAAGACGTGAAAATGTGGCTTAATTTCTTGTCCAATTTTAATGGAAAGTGTATTTTCTTGAATGAGACGTTTCTGTTAAGTTATACACTAGAACTCCACACAGATGCAGCACAATCTTTGGGTTATGCAGGCATGTATAAAGATAAGAGGTTTTATGGTGCGTTTCCGTTAGAATGGCAAAAATTAAATATTATGACACTGGAGTTTTTATCCAATTATTCTGGCATTATATTTTGGGTCACTTGTGGAAAAATCATTCCATCTTTTCACAGATAATGAAGCCTTTGTATCAGTTATTAATAAGCAAACATCTCGAGTAAGTGAAGTGATTAGAATGGTGCGTTACATGGTACTCCAGTGCTTAAATCTCAACAAACTCTTCAAGGCCAAACATATTCCGGGTAAAAAGAATATTTTGGCTGACTGCATCTCTCGTTTGCAGGTCAATCAATTTTTTAAGCTGGCAGCACATGCTCAAAAGGAACCAAACCATTTGCCAAACCAGCTGCTGCCACAGAACTTCTGGAGTGCATTGGGGTCTTAACACAAGCTGCATTGGCTCCCTCTACTCAAAATACCTACAGACGTGCATGGACTACTTTTGAGTCTTTTTCAGTGGAGGTATTGGGTCAAGTTAGCAGACTCCATCTATCGGTTTCAACCATATCATTGTTTGTTGCCTGTATGTTTAAGAAACCATTTTCACCTTGTACCATTTCAACCTATCTATCAGCCTTGGATGAAAAATTCAAACACAATATTAAAGAAGGGGCTAAGGTCGTTAGGTTTACTGATAAGAATACAAATACCTCTGAACCAGCCATCAAATGTCTAGTAAAGTTCTTACAACTTAGATCCATATTACCAGGGCCATTATTTTGCTTTGCCACTGGTCAACCGGTCGCTAGATCATATTTTGATAAGATCCTTCACAAATGTCTTGACTTCTGTCAGTTGGATAGTTCCAAATATAAAGGTCACAGCTTCCGCATCGGTGCTGCCACAACAGCTGCAGAGAGAGGTTGGTCTGATTCCAGAATAAGAGAAGCAGGTCGTTGGAAGTCCAATGCTTTTAGAAAATGCATAAGGCCCTAAACCGTTCAATGCTCATATGGTTCAATTTTTTTGGTATCTTGAAATAAAAATGTGCTGGTTAATGGATAATTCTCCTTATGTCTAAGTTACTTGCTTGGACCAGTATCTTATTAAAAAAATTCAAATTTTTTCTCAAAGGTACCTGCGTAGGCCGGTATCTTGCATAAGAAATCTTTTCACATTAAGCATTTTCAATTTCTAGGTCAGTGTGTCATCTGGTATCAAGAGGTACATGTGCCTTTTTAATAGCTTTTCTGTTGTATCAATATACGTGCTGGAACTGCTGGAGACAGTATTGGGCATGTAAAAATTTCTTCATTGTGGAAACTTTTCATTGGCTTTTATCAATGTGTCATATGGTACACATGGTTTTTTTTTGTATAAGATGTTTATGACCATCATCTTTGAAGTACACGATTTTAACAGGTGTTTATATTTGTTCATAGTTGCCTGTTTGGGCCGGCTTCTATACATTTGGACTTACCTCTATATTCACATGCATGTAGAGGGCAATTTGTCAGATTTGGTTACAGATTTATACACACGTTTTGTGTATAAGATGTCTCAGATGATCATCCTAATAAACGATTTGAACAGGCGTGTATATCTGTTCATAGTTGCCTGCTTGGCACTGGATGAAAAATCCAGTTTCAGCAAAACTGAAACTATATGGAAACCTTGCTGAAACTTGAAGTTGAAGTTTCATGTATAGTTTCCGCAATGCGGAAATCATTATATCGATTCAGCAAGTATCCGTTAGGTTTCAGTCAGCAGAAACTTAAGTCTGAGATTCCTGATGGTTTCCGCAATGCGGAAACCAAAATTGAAATGTATGAAAAGTTGTTTAAATTATTATGGAAATATCACTTTCAGCACATTTCCGCTAGGTTTCAGTATGCGGAAACTTTAAGTTAAGATTCCAAATGGTTTACGCATTGCTGAAACTATTACTAAAATTGATTTGAGTTTAAAAGTGGTATCAATTATTTTCAACAGGTTTAAGTTTAATTCTAGCCTAATGATCATGAAGCCGCACATGCTTATTTGTACAGTTATTGTAGGTTTAAGCGTGACTGAAATTATATGTATACATGTAACTATATTTAAATGTGGAAATAAGGCGATTAACAAATTTACTAAGTAATTAATTGAATGTGAAAAGAAAAACTGATGTCTGGTCTTGTTTAATGATGAAATCATTAATCTTAGGTACTCGGGCACGTGTATTCATGTGTTTACATTCTTTGTCCAGGTGACTCCTCTTTTGTGATTTTCCTGTATATTCTGCGTGGATTGCAGGGTTTTTCTGTCAGGAATGAACAAAAGACTGTTACATAACATATACACGGTACTGAGCATGAGTTTATAACTGTAGCCCGGCAGGAATTTGTTGTTCAATATGTGTGTATATGAGTTAGTAAAACTAAATTATAATTAATTAGTAAAATAAATCTCTAGCTAGTTGTATATCGCAAACATTGTATGATGAAGTATTTTACTTACACTCATTTACTTAATATACCTATTTCGTAAGACTCCTTCTTAAATCCTTTAATTATCACTTGAATTAATAAATCAATGAATCTTGAAGTACTAATTAAGCAAACAATTTAAGGTAAAGTCGTTGTAAATGCTACATTATTACAAACCATACCAAATAATCGTACAACCTGAAGTTTAAAGTTAACTCATTTTTTTTAAATACCACGCCAATACATGTACACAGAAAAAAACATTTTATAAGTCTACAGTTGATAAATATATTAATAAGTAAAAACCACTTGGAGTTTGAGTCTAATAGAATAATTGTTTTTTTTTTTTTTACATGCATTTTAGACTTTACTACATGTATATATGTGTGACTGTATCATGATTCGTAATGTATTTACTTTCTGTACTGTTAACACAATCATTGATATATGTTTATGAAACATGCACATGTTTCTGTAATAAGATATAATAAGCATTAATTATAATTTTACTGAAGTTATACGTTATATTACAAAATCAGTTTAAAATCCAGCACTAATCATGTAGTGCAGGTGATTTCAATCCCATTTTTCAAATTTGATGATACATTCGTATACATTTGATGTAGAAAGTATACCAAATAATTAAGTAACTTTTAGCACAAAACAGCTCCTGTCTATGTCAATTAATACTTCCTAAAACTATAACATGTAAAGATATGTATTTAAAATACTTATTTTATTCATATGGAGGTGGGTAGGGGTCAAGTTTTAATCAAATTGTCAAAATCCATTGACGTAATGGTTTGCAACATGATCTGTTATTGACAATTTTATATTTGTTTATATATCAGTCACACATGTACGTCTTACTTCCTGGCTTGTTTAATGTTTAATGCTTTTTTATTTTATTTTTAGAAGTATTTTTAACGTTATTTTTTAACGTACTGTTCATCGTATGACCAAGCAGTGCACATGTGTAACTGTAAAATAATTGCCATCAATTCATCGTAGTTGTAAATTGACCGTACGGGTGAACCCTGTTAACAGTCAAGACCCCTGTTAATTGATTGGCATCTAATTATACTTGTGATTTCTGTGTGTTCATGCGGAACCTGCTCTGTGTTAAACATAATATTTTCACACCTCTATATTTTGAATAAGACGATGACCGTGCTTAGAATTGCGGTGAAAATTGGACAAGTCAAGATTACCTTGTCAGTAAACTATATATGGCTCTATCATATTAAGTTTGGTAAAATCATCAGAACATGTAAATAAATAATAGTTAAAGACAAAATCTGAAACATATGGCACATTTAATTATATAAAACATTTGTAAACAAACGGTCGGGCATTTTTTTTTTGTTAATCACGTGTTACAACTGCAACAAAAACACCCCAATAATTTGTCGTATTTAACCAGGAAATATTGACTTCAACAGTTCTTATTTAAAATAAATATATGTAAAAAAGTATTCTACTCGGTAAAAAGTGATTATTTTGATTAAACATTATTTTAAACTATCCCATGATGCACTTCTCCAAGATTTAGCGGGTTCTGATTGGTCAGTATTGGCGCACTTTATAATTCTGAGCGAAGGTTGAAATGGACAAGAAGGTGCTGTTGTAAAATGAAGAATTGAGAAACATGAATATCCTCTTCAACAAGAAGATAATACAGGATAATACAGGAACGAAGAACTATTATCAAGATAACTTAAATAACAATATAGATACTCCCAATAACATTTACAAGGCTCTAAGTTATTTCTCATTTGTTAACGAGATCTCGCGCCATCAAATCAAAATGGCGTCATTTTTTTCAAACTTGGTTCGGCATTTTAATTTTTATTACCGTATCTCTTTAAAATACACGTTTTGGCCAAGTTAACCATTAACCAAGTTTATATGTATGATACTCAAGATAAAGTTTCTGAGAATATCCAGGGTATACGAATATATATACGTCCCTGGAATATATGGATGCATGGTTGGTAAACATGACGAACAATGAATCTTTTTCACACATTACGCAATTTACAAACTCTAAATATAACGTAAGAATTAACAAAAAATATTTATTAAATCCGGAAAAATGAAATCTTTCACGTTTTCCTTATTTTCAGCATTGACAGCACACAAAGTCAATGTTTCCGGTGATTAGTTGTCGGTGAATGTTTCGACCAGCTAGACGATGTGAACGATAGGTATTGCTTTGAAATTGATTATTTTCACCATTAACTTATACATGTGTTGAATGTTTATAATTTTACTGTAGTAATTTGGGGGAAATCCAGGTCTAAGTTCTGGAAAAGGAGGTTGATGGGGGGGGGGGGGGGGGGGGGTTGTGAACACACTTATTGTTGATTAAATGAAAATAACCTTGTTTCAAACATAAACATTTTAGACCAAATACTAGCTTCTCTATTCAGAATAAATTTTATGCTTTTATTACATGTTAGACCGAATGTTTATTGTTTAAAAATCTAAATGAAACTTTATTATTCTTGTATAAGATAAAAGGAACAGACATAAAGTACAGTCAAGTGAAAGGAAAAAGTTCATCGCAAGAAGAATAATTTTAATGCTACCACTGTCCAGAACTACCAAGTCTGCTGTAACCATGTCGATGTGATCATATGCGAGTGCTTCACAAGCCTGGAGAATGCTCGAAAATCCCCCCAAAAGGCCTATTTCCATAAACTACGACTCAGGTTACATCAAAAACAGCCAAGGACACTCCTTATTGATTCTAATGGACACATCGCTACAAACTGACTAAACCTCAGTCTGCAGAACAAGACTTTGTAGCTGTAAAGTATTCCCATTTCAAAAACTTATAAACTATAAAAGAACTTTTTAGGTCACCTGAGTAAACTCGGGTGACCTACATATGTATTGCTATCTGTTTTCGTCCGTCGTCGTGCGTTAACAATTAACATTTTTCTTCTTCTTAAAAACGAGGCCAATTGTTTCCATTTTTGGGGTGAAGCATCTCTATGGTAAGAGGAATGTAAATTGTGAAATTGGTGGCTCTACCACCCCCAGGGTGCCACAGGTGGGGCCAAATATGCAAAAAAAACAGCCAAATTTTCAAAAATCTTCTTCTCTACTCCCAAACATGTGAGGAATAAACTGATTGCATGGTTATGATGTCCATGAAGCCCTCTACCAAAATTGTGAAATTCATGGCCCCTGGGTCAGGGGATCAGGCTCTAGGGTGGGGCCAACATGGCTGCAGGCTCTAGGGTGGGGCCAACATGGCTATATAGTAAAAATGTATTAAATCTTAGAAAATCTTCTTCTCTACTCCCATAGATATTTGTTAAAAACTAAATACATGGTTATGATGTCCATGAAGCCCTTTACCAA
>WFKH01011926.1:50032218-50050568 GCA_016163765.1 Magallana hongkongensis | reverse complement strand
TTCATTTTATTCCTCAAACGCAAAACGAAAAAAGTATAATCTTGCTTATGTAGTGCATCTCTACCATAGAGTCAGGATAATTTTTATCATTAGAAGATACACAATTCTTAAATGATACACTGAACCTCATATTTGTCTACATTTGTATAACTAATTGAATAAAATTGTTATGAAAAAAGAGCATTTGATCTCAAATGAATACAAAAAAAGGAAACATAGTACATATATATTAATATATATGTATATATTAATTGGAAAACAGAATGTCACAACTCACAATTGTAAATTTCTTTAAACAGCTTTAATTTTGTTTTCAATAATGTCTTAACACATTAAAAATACACCAATGCATGATGATGAGCACTTTCTCATAGTTCCATCCTTTTACGCATTATTTATCAGATTTAAATTGAATTAAACAGTCTGTAGAACACAGGGAATATGTGCGTAGGTTGATAGGGTAGCCTCAAGAGCTGAAACCACAAGAGTTAACCCGTAAAAACCATGTGCCGGGTGGTAGCAGAAGTCCATGTTGGGCTAAAATTCAAATTAAAAAAAACCCCAATTAATTGTGTGAACATATGCATAGCAAATACATGAATATTTGTTGAAAAAAAAATACACTGACCATGCAGTGTAATAAGTATGACCTAACAATACGTGACAAGTAAATGGCAGTACAAAAATCAAATTTGCATATCAGGTCATAATATCGTAGATATAAACACATATTATTAAATTGAGAGAGAGATAGTTTGCTTTACTCATAGTGTGATAGTAAATATTTAATTTCTTTTGATATACTTTATATCTCTTCTTGAAGTAATCTTTCACTAAATTATAATTCCATGAATTTCATATTTTTTTTCTATTATAGTGTTTTTACCACCTAATATTATGTATACTGTGGGTTGCCCCGAACTTACCGATTCATGTAGTCGTCGTTTGCCACTCGCTAGTCGTCTAGTCTCTTTCACTGCTCATCAACAGGGGTTTCTCATCTCATCTACAGCACGGGCTCCCGCCAGGTGACGTCACAGCCCGTCGGTGGTTGGCCAGTCGTACACAGAATGGGTCGACAAACACTACACTATCAAGATGTCCATAATGTCAAATATAAGCCGAGGTATATGAGCTCAGTGACAATTATTTATTTGTCTTTAAAATTATCTCAAATTTGTTTGTATACAATGTACACCTGCTATGCATGGAAACTTTACTTACAAATGAATCAATACGTATTTACATAAAGGATAAACCATATCTCAAACAAATAACAATGATTCTGTTTAAAAAATGAAATCCTGTTTTATGAATATGAGGGAACATTACCTAAAATTCTGACCTTGATGTAATATGTGGTGATGTAATATGAATTTTTTTTTCAATTTTAAGCTTAAAGTCTTTTAAGAAGATACAAAAATAAATTGTAATATATAAGTTTTATGGAAGTTTGGTTAATTAAAAAAATAATCTGCTATGCCTGTACATGTTGATCAGGTAGTGAATAATAACAAACCAGGTCAGTTTAAGCCTATACCCCCTGAATATTATCTAGCCACTATGCTATCTGGTCTCAAGCGACTGAGTCTGACTACCATATAAAAGAAAGACATAGGCAGTGTTGACATTTTCATAATTTTATTGGAAGAAGAACACAAATGAAACACAAAATGAACAAATTGAACAATTTTTTGGAGAAAAAAAGTCTTTAAGAACATATTTACACACGGAAAATCAGAGTCCTATTTCTGAATTTCACAAATTTTCTTGGCTTCGTCGGTGAAAAACATCGAGAAATAATCCTTTTCGTTGAATTTGGCTGCCATGGACCATTTCTCTGTGGCTTCCTCTTTATGTCCCCCGTTGATGTAGATATTGGGGCCCAGGAGATCTCTCAGTTCATCGAAGTTGAGCGGTTTTTTAAGCTGGATTTCCCTGCTGATGTTGTTTGTTTTTCCATTTTTGACAAAGCAGAATTTCTTGCAGTGTTCTGTGAATAGTTCTTTTAAGCTCCTGAATCTGGCATCCGTAGCTTCGTTGGGTTCTATGCAGATACTCCACGATTCTCTTGATACATCTGATTCCATCCCGGCTGCGTTTGGATTTTTTTTCGGTGAATTCCTTTAACACTTCCCCCCGGATTTCTCCGAATATGTTGGTATTTTTTTTTTCATCTTTTTTGAGATTTCTGAGTTCGTTTTCCATGAGGGCTATTTTTTCTTTGGCTTCTTTTAGATCGTCTTCCAGTGCCCGTTTTTCTAAGTTTTGTTGTTCATTTTCCTTTTCTGTCAGTTGCCTTTCCAGTAAATTGAACAAGAACTTAGCAAAAATAGAACATATTTACAATTGTTTTTTAAACAGTTCAAAATAGTTTTTTAAACAGTCAATAAGTTTCACCCTACAGTTTTTTTCCCAGGTTTTCACATCTTCCTGATTTTTTCCATTACTTGACACACTTGAAGTAGTTTCAGCAGCTCACGGTTGTGGTTTTCGATCATTTTCAATTTCAAATATGACTCCCACAGTAATTCTCTTTTCGCTTCTTTCAGTTTTTTCCTACTCTGTTCTTCTTCTTTTTCCTCTTCTCATTTTCTTTTGTTCTGTTTCAGTCTCTTAATCGCTTTACTGTAAGTTTCGCAGGTCAGCCATAGCCCGGTTAATTGCTCTTTTGTTTTCTCGTACTCTTCACAAATTTTGTAAACTCCACTTAGTTTGTCTGCTCTTGCTCCCTCGATTTCCTTTTTTTCTTCCTTGCTCATTTTCTTTTCCTGTATTTCATACGCTCCGTGGGCGTCATAATCCCAGTCTTAATCCATGTCAGAAGAAGTATGTTGAGAAAATTCTGCCAATTCTTTTGCGGCCTCTTCCACTTGTGTCTCTATTCTCCCTTCCTCCATCTTCTCACTCACGACGAAATATTCACCGTAAGCCCCTTCTTTTTTCTTTCCTTCGTTTGCCTCACAGTAGGATTCAATCGTTCCCTGCCACCCTAAAGGTTGATCCGGAACATCATTTATTGGTACGACGTAGCCTGTGCTCCCGTCTACAAATGGAATTTCAAATAGGGCCTTTTTGTGTTCCATCTTGTTATGTTTTAGCTTGCTGAAGCTTTTACCCATGTTTTAGCTTGCTGAAGCTTTTACCCATGAAAAGTGACTGTGAAATGCCCTGTTACCTTCTTTATATAATCAATGGATTTCGCAATCGAAAAGCGAAAGTAAAACTATGACTTATTGGTTTTTTTCTGTACTGGAGTCCGTGTCAAAAAGTTTGATTGCAGGTGTTCAAGCGCGCGCTACTCGAATCGCTGTCAAACTAACCCAGTTCTATGAGGTCATCTCGCGCCAATGCTGATTGAAACTCTTACAACATTGACCTTTGGGCGTGTTGGGTTTTCTATAATTTTCTTTGAACCATTGTCTCAGATAACGATCTGTTTGTTTTTGTGTCCAATGTTTAGGAAATAATTTCTTTAATACTTTAGGCCCTCTTCTATGGCGACGATGTAAAAAATATACACAATATTTTCCACACACATTACTATCCAATTCTTGATAATGATTTTCATTATATTTCATATTTTTGGCATTTCTATGAATAAACTCTTGAATCTCAGAGTACAAGGGGGGAAATCCATAAGAATAGAAATATTCGGCCGTATCTCCGTCCAAATACAAGCAGACCCAATGAGTTCCTGGTTTAAGAGTAGGTCTGACTTTTCTGACCCACAGTAACACTCTCAGAAGTTTTATTTTTCCTGTGCTATTTGCAGCGGTCATCATGTAGAAATCAGATTTCGTTCGATTGAATCTCAAACGAATATCTACTTCATTGGGAATGAATCTCTCTTGTTGAAACAGATCCAGATAGAGACGATCGATTAAAGTAATTTTTTTCACCGTTTGACACGGCAGTATGGCGATTTCTCAAACCCGTATTTTTACCACCGTCAGGTAAATTCATGACCAAATTTCGCATCTGGTCCACTTCTTCTTGCATGACCCTATCCATTTTCTGAATAGCTTTCTCATCGATATAGGGAAGAGACATTGCATCACCCTCCGACCAGCCATAGGCTTCTTCTCTTTCTTCTTTTCCCACCTTCTCTTTTTTCTTCTTTTATCACTTCCGGAACCATAGGGGCGTGTTCAATTTCTTTGACGGGTACGACTATGGATTTCGGTTCAAAAGGAGGAAGATTCTCAATAGGAAAGGGTTTCCTCATGTACAGGTATTCAACGGGATCACAACAATCCACGTAACTCTATCCCGCTTTTCTAAATTTCTTTAATTCTGCTAGAGTTTTACTCAGTCTTCTTCCCCACTTTGATTCGTACATGGTCCAGTGTAACACAGCACAAAGAAAACAGAGTACC
This sequence comes from Magallana hongkongensis, assembly GCA_016163765.1. Lineage (NCBI taxonomy): Eukaryota > Metazoa > Mollusca > Bivalvia > Ostreida > Ostreidae > Magallana > Magallana hongkongensis. The sequence continues at coordinate 50,046,189 of WFKH01011926.1, read as the reverse complement.
AAATGCAAATAAGTTTAATAAGGTTATAAAACAAATAATAAAGATAATAATATTTCTTATCATTAACAGTTCAGATCTAATTTCACAGTTCTCTCCAATGATAGTTCATTAATAATCAATTGTCCTTTGAATGAAAGAGAATGGTAAAAGAATTAAAGTCACTGTCCAATTGTTATTGAGCACGGGGTAAGCCGGGAGTCTTTGCACATTGGAACCTTCCTCACTGGTGGTGTGTTGAGGACTGACTCTTCTTGACCAAGTACGGGTATTTAAATGCGTCTGAGGAAACAATGGGCGGTGTCTCTTCGTATCTTAGTTGATAAAAGGACATTCACCAATTACTTTGATGTTTATGCCGTGGGGTTCCACGTAGTTTATGTCCATATCAAACCCAAAAGAGGTACCAAGCACTTAATGTTAATTTATGATCACCACGCCATGGTCGAGATGTGTCCCTGGCTATCAAAGTAACCCGGCACAAAAGGTATATTTATTTATGACTATCACGGCATGGTCAAAATATCCTTGGTTGTTATCGGATGTTTGTACTCTCATCCATAAATCCCGCACAGGTTTTAATTACTGTCCAGGTAGACGAGTACAAAAATAAATAAATGCAACATACACAAAGATTATAATAATAACACAATTTGTTGTATCTAATTGTGTTACATCCAGAGAGGTTCCTCCCGGTAAAAAGCAGCTTTGATTTTATACTTGTACTGGTAATACTTGCTTTTTCCGAAGACCAGAAAATGTTCAGGTAGCACGATTCTCTTGTACAGGTAGAGCGATTCTCTTGTACAGGTGGTTTCCAGCAAGTTCATCATTCTTCTTGAAAAAATCTTTGTAACATTCTGCCTTCGAAGTCACCCATTCCCCCTTCAGAGAAGGTTGTTTGTCCGTTCGATGGTGGAATGCACGTTCAATTTTCCAGCGATATTCATATCTTGGACTAATTTTTCCAATTGAATGGCAAAAACGACTGAAACGCCTCTTTTTATCTGTTTTGTCTCAAGGTTCAATGACGCAATTCTTTTTATTACGAAATATCCAGTCTTGGGTATCTCTTATGAGTCATAGCCATCAATCATGGCTTATGAGTCATTCGCTAAAAATATTATCTCTCTCCTTTATTTTTAATGACCTTGGGATGATTTGGGGTGGGCATGATGTAACCCACTAAAGAACTGAGAGTAACCATCCAAAAATATCGATTCTCATCGTGTAAGGCTAACATTACAATATAAGCAATAATCAAAATAATACAAATCAGTAATTGAGCAAAAAAAAACCGATTTCTGCTCTGGGCAATTTTCCACCACACGCATTCCAATGTTTTATTTCGTAGGAGGAAGAATGAGATCCGATTGGGGGATCAATGAATCAAAACTGGAAGGATATCCCTTCCAGCGCACTTTCACTTCAGAAATGACTTTTTTCCGGACACGCCGCTTTTTATACCTTAAAATTTCCTCCACTTCATACACATCGTCTTATTTAGTCACTTTCTGTAATTCAGACTCGTAAAAAGTTCCTTCTAATTCTTCTCCGTTATTATCTTTTACCTTTTATCTATAAGGTACATATCCCTGTATTAAACGAGATACGGTAAATAACTCACTAGTCCAAGTCGGTAAATATCCTTTATCAAAAATGCGTTTAGCTTTACTGATTCTCACTAGATCCCCTTTTTTGAACTTAGGTCTTTTAAGACTTATTTTCTTTTCATACAGTTTTCCACACTTCTAAAACATTGGAGGAATTCACGTCAGCAGGAGCTCTCTTGATACTTCGATGGTAACTGTGATTATAAGCATACACCAAATCGGGTTAAATATCCACATATCGCCATGTTTTATGACGAGAGAAATACCGCCACATCCTTGCTTTGCGGGTACGTTGAAATCGTTCTACGATACTAGCTTTGGTTTCTGCATTACGAGTGGTAAAAAATGAATGGATTTAAAAGCACTTTTAAATTCCTTGTTAGTAAATTCCCGTCCTTGATCAGATTGAATCCGTAGAGGTTGTCTTTTGTCTTGTTTAATAATTTCCTTTTCTCGATTTCTGTTTTAAGGGTACTACCCAAGCATATTTAGATAGGACGTCGATAGCACACAGTAAAAAAGTATATCCATCGTTGTCTTTTTTCAATTGAGACACATCAGCTAAATCTAATTGCCATTGTTCGTCGATACCGGTCACTCTCGTTTGTTCTCTTTTGAATTTCCTTTTTATGGGTTAATGAAGAGTATAAGCCTCTTGTTCTTTGAGCCATTTTCTAATTTGAGAAACAGAATATCCTTTGGCACGTAACTGTACTCCTCCATACCCTGTTTTAGGATTATAATAAATATCTTCTAAAACAGATTCTAAATTCTCTTCTTTTTTTATTTTCTTAAGGCATTCCATCTAAGAGTTTTTCTCTGTCTTCCAATATTTGAGGGGCTCAGGAGAGAAAACGTAATCTAAGATATCGTCACTTTTTTTCTTTCTGGTGATTTTAGGAGTCATAAAGGCAGATTCATTAGGTGCAATACTAGAGGCATCATGAAATCCAGTACCTCCTCCTCCTCATTATATTCTTTAACAGGTGGAAGTGACCTAGGAGTACTGATTTTCCCTGGCCTTTGCATAGCTTATATAACATCTGGATTCTGCACATAATCTTTGGGTACATTGGTTTCTTTTAAAGCTTGTGCAAATTCATTATAACCTTCAGGAGAACCTAATCCCACACGGGATTTCTTTTTCATGGTATTACTAACTAAATCCACAATGTTAGAATAAGGAATGGGTTCTCCTCGATAACTAATTTATCCAACCTCATTCCATTGTATGACTTTAGATTTCTTAGATGATCTAAGAGAAGACCTGCTTTCTTTTGCATGTTGGTACCAACACTTTAAATAACTTGTTGTTCCACATCTGAAATTTCAGGAGCAGCAGCAGCAGCATCACCAACACCCTCTTCAACAGTTACGGTCTCTCAAAGGTAGGTATTGATTTTATCTTTCCTTCGTTTCGAGCTTGACGTAAATAATTTCGATCCTGAATAATTGATGACCATACAGAGCTGCTTTTTCCTCGGGGGTCAAATCCGCTCTCGTTTCAATCTGATCTAATTGATGTCCTAATCCAATGGCAGCTTGAAATTCGGAAGATTTAGGTAATTTACCTTTTAATTCCAATAACATGGTCTCGGGAACCAATACAATTTTACGACTCATTTTTTCAAGATTTTTCTTAAAACTAAAGTAAGAAGAGAGCCTCCTTTTTGTTTCAACAATAAATTTCTTCTTTTTTTATTACTCTGAGGTTTAACCAGTTTTCTCAAGATGTGTTTCTTAGTAGAGAGAGTTCTTGCTTCTGAGAAGGGGAGAGAGGAATGTTGCCCTTTAATAAGTTATAAACTATCTCACAAATCTTATGAATGCAATCATTACTGCAATGTTTTAAGACTTGATTTTTTAATTCACCTGAACTTTCAGGTGACAGTTACACACTAAACACAGGCATATGAGGTTTCAATCTGCATTCACAAGAATTATTGTTAGACCCCTTTTTTGGTCCCCTTTTTCTTGTTCTTGTCTGAAGTCACGATGAAAAACTGAGAAAAAAATCTTCCTTGGTTGTCTTTTATAGCATGATCATAACATCACTATTGGGGCATATGGAACAGAACTATCACTTCTTGGCCTTCTTTGGACGGGCCATGATCTTGCTTTTGGGTGATCTCTTTCGATATGCCCTTCTAATTCGCCTTCAGATCTATATACCTTATGACATTCTGGACAAGGATACATTTTTGCTTTAGATTTTTTAAACCCCAAAGTAAAATTAGAAATGTCTGTTACAGGTACAATATTCCTTCTAGAAGGATGTTGAGCTGCAGCTATGCTTTGAGTATAGCTTTCAATCCAATCGGGATTATGAGCGGTAGCCATGTGACGGTCGAAATTGTCTTTCAATCTAAATCCCACTCCATCATGGGGACAAAAATATTTTAAATTGGGCGATTCAGAGGGACACTTTTTTGACATTTTTTTTTAATTTCAGAGAGTTCAATAGTGGGTTCAATAGTTCCTGTACTTCCCTGTCTAAATCCTCGACACGGATACGCTGTGCAAGGAATAGATTCAGTCCATCAATATTGTCAGTTGGGTTATTTTCAGGTTCGCAAATCTGTATTGGCCTATAACACACTCTCTCATAGGTCTGCCTAACAGCATTCCATTGGTACTCCCACATTTCAACGACATGCCGGGTTAAAGGTTCCGGATGAACTACCGGTACGGGGAAAAAACTCATCGTAAACGATTTCAAGAAATCTAGCAGTTGAATGAGGTGCAGGGACAGAGAGCCCCGGTATTTATGACTAGAAGGCGGAGCTAAAGAAAAGGGTCGGAGTTACACAAAAGGGCGCGGAGTTAAACAAAAATGAGCGGTAGTTGCCTAGTTACTACAGTTCATGTACCTAGAATCGACACCCAAGTCTTTCAGCACGTGCTATTACGTCATGTTTTATTTGCCTAACTCTCATTTTGCCCAACTCTTTTTACCTAACTCTTAACATACATATTTAAAAAAACTTAAGATATTCTTGCAATCAAAAAAAAAATTATTCTTGTTTTTTTACAACAGCAAATCATTCAAACAAATAATTATACAACTTTAAGCGTCTTTTTAAAACAGGTTCAATGAGGCACACAGTCTCTTGAATCCGTCGCTCAAATCGGCTCCGATCTACCGCAGCAGTCATTCATTCACTTGTCCGATCTTCGTTAGGCACTTCAAAGATTCCCAATTTCGGGTTAAATCTTACACGCTGGTCCCTTGACTTTAGGCGGTCCCCGGTTTCTCCAGATCTTTTTTCAGTTTCATGAACGCAAATTTCAAAGAGGCAATCTTCATGTTGTCGATCTGTTTGATTATGTGTAAACACTCTCTCCCTTTTCGGGTGAACATTCTCCTCGGGCAATTCCAATTTTGAAATTCTTTCAATGAAACTCCGGTCATTTGCTCCAGTCAATGAAATTTGGCTCCCTCTCCAACCCAATAAATCGTAATTAGTCTTCCGGGAGTGGGTCTTTCGGCTGTATGCACCAGTACTTTCTGAAGAGCTTCCAGACTCTCGATTCTTGAAGTCACTTCTGTAATCTCTATTAATTTCTTCTGTTTCTCCTCGTCTATTGTTGTGTTCCATTTGGTCACGCACAAGTACCCTTCAAATGAGTAAGAAGACAAATCACCCATCATTGTTTAATTTCAAAATGAACAAAATACTCTATTATATATCCCTCTAATTACACCACTTTTATTAATTTTAGAAATGTCAGTAATGAAACCATGAGTCATAGGAAAAGAACCCAGACTATGTTGCAATGTTTACAATGACTCATAGGGTTTCAGCACCTGACAGGTGCAGGTATTGCGCAATAACCCCAGGTACATTTCGTCATCACCCCCAGAGGGTATATAATAGAGCGTTTTTCTTAAAGAAAATTCATAAACTAAAAAATCATGGACTACGATTCATCTCTCTTGACACAAACACAGGATCCAATGGCCTTGGAAATGGCAGCATTCAAAGACGATAGCCCACCCATGAGCAAGGAAGACAGTGGGATTATTACTACCACTTAAAAAGGAATCCTTAATACCCTGAAAATCATGAGCAATAAAATTGCTACCCATACGCATATCATTCTGAAGAAAATTCAAGAACTACAAGAAGCAAGAGGATTGATCCCTATCTTTACATGCCACACCTGCGGAGAAGAAGGTCACTTATCTCCTAACTGTCCTAACAAGGATTAAAAAAAAAGACGAAAAGAAACAAGGGCACCGCTAAGCGGAGCATCCCCTCGCGACATGACTTATTGTACGGGGGAATACATTATTTAGGAAAATACATGTAAATTTATCAGATCAAAATAAAGAAAGTATTTCTTTAAACCACTTTGAATACATTATATCTATTTAATCCCAATCCCCAAGCTTTGTGGTGTATAAATTGGGGGAGGGGGTTTACATTTACGTGTCTGTACAGTTTTCCTATTCCTAGCAGAAACTCAACACATATACTTTAAAGTTTAATAATTTAGATTCATTTAGTGACATTCATTTTTTTATAAGCATACATAAACGATCCGTATACATTATGAAACGTAGCTGAAAATCAAGCGCTCTGTAGTCTGCTCTGATGGAAAGTTCTAGTTGCTAGTTGTCGTATTATAATTAACCCATAATATAGTAGATATATATGCAGTTTTTATTAATATTAAACAATTTTCGGGTGATAAATGTGCGATATCTGTCAAAGTCTCTACTGAATTTTGGACTAGTTCTATTGTAAGTAATACGGGAAAATTTGTCCGAAAGTCGACTGCTTGTTTCGATGTAAATCGGAAGACTTAAACCTCTTGCCCGCTTCAACTTTTAACTATGGGCACTCGTCTAACGCTCCAATGCTACAAAACGTTTTTTTTTTACCTCCACTAGATTTAAATCCCAAAAAATGTCAAGTTGTTGATTTGAACTGTATATGGTAGCGATTAACTTCAAGTCGTACATAAAATTACCGGAAATGTCTATTGTCAAGTCGTACATAAAATTCATGTTTTTAACTTCGTTTTTTACGATAATTTTAAAAAAAATACTTAATCAATTGATTTGGAAATCAACAGGGTTCGTTCTTTTACCCATGCCAAAGAAGTGTACAAAGTTTGATGGATATTCATGAGAGGGTGTTCTTGGAATTTACTAGAAAATTGAAATGGAGTACACACATGCACACATACGAACACACACACGTACGGTAGCGATGCTATATCCCCTTCGCAACAAGTTGCGCGAGGGGATAAAAAACTACTGTCAAAGACGAAGAAAAAAAGCCAAACTATGTCTGCTTTACCTGCGGAGAACCGGGTCACTGTTCTCCTAACTGCCCTCAAAAAAGGCCAAAAAAAGGAAAACAAAAAACGGCCATCAAAAGTAACGAATGCTTCAATTGCGGGGAAGAAGGACACTGGGCAAATAAGTGTCCACACAAAAAAAGCTTATTGCGGAGCCTGTCAGTAAGAAGGACATACTTTTAAAGACTGTCCTTATTACGACGGGTACTACGACGGTCCAGATGAAAAACAGAAAGGTCAAAGAATTAAAAAAAAGTGCCTGCTATACCTGCGGAGAAACTGGCCATTGGACTAAAGACTGCCCAACTTGGGGACCTGACCCTTATCCAAATTCAGACATAGAAGAGGATAAAAATCCAAAAAAAGGTAATGAAAATCACCAAAGAAAGAAAAAGAGGGGCAAGAAACCAAAAAAAGATGATTGGGACGAAGAATTGAAAAAAAGAGCAGAAAATACCGGGCAGAATGAAAAAAATTCACAACGAAAAACGTCTTCGTTGAGGAACCTGATCTGGATTAAAACCCCATTTTCCCCAGGACCCATTGAAGAAAAGGAAATATTTTCAGTGTAAATACGTTCGGACTTTAAAGTTTAACTTTTTTCATTCATTAATTTCTTAATGTTCGTTCCAATTTGCATTATTATGAAAATGTCAGCACTGCCTCTGTCTTTCTTTTATGACGTCATTATTTTACAGCGGAGGGGCTACTTTTGACCCCTAACGTCCTCAATTTTGCCCTTTCCCCCCCCCCTATGGGGCCGTCAGATTTTTATTTTTTCCCCCCCCCCCCCCCCCCCCCATCTAGGGGCCTAATACTACTGGAGAATGAAAGCGCTGTTGACGCGGATGGTAATCAAACGACCATGCAATTTTAAGAAATAAACGCCTTTAATCACAGATTTTCTATTCAATAATGTTTAAAATCAAACTCAAAATGATTATTTAAAGCAATCAATCAATAAATTTCAACAGCGATCGCTTAACTAAATCGAAATTTCGAAATAGTAGCTGCAATATTGTCCATTTCCTAAATATCTGATGTTTACTGGAGAGGGCTACAATTCCATAGGATCTCCGTAATGGTGCAACAATTAATATCGAAAATCCAATATTTATCTCAATACGAAAGTTACTAATGCTTTATACATTTGTAAAAATACAAACTTTTTATATGGGTACTTTTAATAAAGTTGGTTTTGATTAAAATCCGTGTAACACTACATAAACTGTTCGTCTAGACCACCATACTTGTTATCGCGATATCTCCATACTTATCGCAATATCTCGTAGGCGGAAGAGGCGGAAATTGACTATATTTGGAACAGCACACTAAAGAACCAAAACAAAGTTGACAAACGGCGCGAAAACGTGGTAAAAAGATGAACACAAGTAATTCTCGGTGTGGTAACTGTGGAAAAACCTTTCCAACAAAGAAAGGAAAGTCGATTGGCGCCAGAAAAAGTTTACAATCAACTGCCGTCATAAATAAGGTTAATAAAACTCGACAAGATTTGATCGTAGAGGAGTTCGACGTTTTAAGCCCTCAACAGAAACGTCAGCGTTTCCTCTGTTCAATATGTTTGTAGGCAGTTGTGTTCATGGCAGAATCTTCCGTGGCAAAGAGAGGCTCTGTTTGAGATCAAAGAACACGGAGAGCTTAGTTAATATCTTGCCAGGAAAATAAGAAGCCCTGTGCCTACTCCCCGAAAAATTAGGAGCATAAGGGTTACTTCGCCTAGAGAAGTTATTCTTTTTTCAACGTGCCAATTTTTTTTAATATGTCCATTTATGTTAATCAAACAGATAATTGTATGCATGATTTAATCGTAGGAGCAAGAAATGGTCACTCCTCAGGCCTTGCCAAAGAAAAGGAAACAGATACATTTATAAATCTTTTGATGATCACAGGCTCTGATTTTCTTTTAGAGACTATTAGATAGAATTATGCTTCATAGATTTTACAAACTTATTTTGAAAATGAAAACAATTATATCAAACTAAATTTATCTGATCTATGTTAGAGAAATAAGACACCGGTTAAATTCTTAACACCTCACAATATACTGTCAGAAATGCATATTTTATGAGGAATGAACGTTAGCGGGAATACCGGTATATGTAACACTTGATATGGGTTGGTATACAGATTTTGCAATATATTTTTATATTTTTGTTTTTCTTTCATATTTGAAATAATTCATGCAAATATTATAGGAATGAACATGTTTTGTTTATACAATAAAACTTCAACAAATTTTACAACATGCTTACTGAAAAATGACTAAGGGGGGGGGGGGGGGGGATAACGTGCTTGTTCATGTCAGGAATGCCAAATCCCTGCATTTTATACCAAATATGCAATAAATAAATGTACACATTCCAGTTATTTCTGCCTGTAAGGGAAGTTAATAAAGCACGTAATTGCATAAGGCAGAGAAAGTACAGCAAAGGAGTGTCACCCCCTAATTAAAGCCAGAACGGGGTTTAGGAAATCTATCATCAAAGTGCAGTTCGGATGGAAATGACCTGCTTATGCAAAACCCAGACGTTACCATTCAAGGGTGGAAAAATGTGGAGGAAATTGGTGAATTCGGCTGGGAGAAGCAGTTTACTGAACTAAACGTATAATGTCCAATACTGTCGGAGTGTCCTAATTGGAGACCTAACAACAGAAAAGTCTGTACATCTGCACATCACATAATACACAATGTTGCTGTCAGAAATGTTTACAATAAACCACTTACCCAGATACAAATTTGGTGCTATAAACGACGGGCCCATTATTGAATCAGAGAAGAAACCTACGTGTATTTCTATGGAAAAGACAATTCGAATTAAGTTTGATACTTTCACAACTGCAAACAAGATATCTGTGAGCAAATGCTCATTAGCAATACCCCCGCTCTGATGTGAATATACAAAATAAGCAAAGTCGACATTTCCTGTTTCGCCTGTAAATTAGGGTAAGTGAGGTGGAATATTTTTAACATTCCGGGCGTCAATTTATTTCATTGCTTAAAGGTGTTGTGAAAGTTCAGGGCGTAAACCAAGCGTAACCCAAGCGGAGTTGAGCAGGAATATGAGGCGAAAAATGTAAATTAGCGACGCCCCAAGCGGCGTAATATGCAAATCAGTGACGCCTCGAAAAAATGGGTTCTTAGAGTTGTTGCGACGCCTCAAATTTACGCTTCGATTCCGTCTGTATTTCTGACGCCTGGATTCCGCCTTATTGTAATGTCTAAATTCCGCCTCTTGTATATGCAGGATCTGCACCTTATAATCATTCAAACAGGTTTAGCATTGCATCATAGTCCTTACCTCCAAATAGTAGTGGTTGGGGATTGGAAGCTGGTACTGGAAGTGGCAGGTAATTGGAAGATGTAGGTACTGGAAGTGGTTGGGTATTGGAAGCTGGTACTGGAGGTGACTGGTAATTGAAAGCTGGCACTTGCAATGGTTGGGGATAAGAAGCTGGCACTGGAAGTGGTTGGGTATAGGAAGCTGGTACTGGAGGTTGCTGGTAATTGGAGGCTGGCACTGGAAGTGGTTGGGTATAGGAAGCTGGTACTTGAAGTGGCTGGTAATTGGAAGCTGTACGGACTGGAAGTGGTTGGGTATTGGAAGCTGGAACTGGAGGTGGCTGGCAACTGGAAGCTGGCACTGGAAGTGGTTGGGGATTGGAAGATGGCACTGGAAGTGGCTGGAAATTGGAAGCTGGTTGCATCGTCTTGGTGCTTGTAGAAGGAGGGGCTCCAACTCCTAAATCCATATCAGACTCTGATGAGAACTAATTAAAGAGGTTCGCTCCTCGGGTTTTGGGTAGCCATTTTGGGTCACCTCTTGTTTGAAAATTCTGCATCATATTATAGTTCTATTTGTATATATATATTTTACAATGCCAAAAAAACCATATTGAATAAAATTGTTTTTTAAAAAATATATTTTTACAGAGTTTAGTAAGGGACTATTTTTTGTGGTGGAAGGTTTTCAAGAAGAAAATGAACAATTTTGTTAACTCAGTAGTTTTAGAGTACTGTGACTTTAGCTTCCTCATTTTCAGCGCAGACTTCCTGAGAGTTTGTGTATTACAATATATTCATGATATTCTGAAAAACATATCTGAACAATATTTTGATATTTCTATTGATATATTTTTGAATATTTAGCTTATATTTCATAGAAGTCAAGAAAAAATTTACTCCAGTTTTTGCCTAAAATTAGCTTATTTCATGCCATATCTCAAATTTTTGAGATGTGACCCCTACTCTTTTTACTTTTGCTTGAGACATTAAATGTATGTCTATTTGTATTCAAAGTTTTGGAAAGATGACATTACTATTATATTTTTTATTTGCGTTATAATTTGATTACTTCAAAATTGTGCGACAATCCTAACTTTGTACTGGTATTTAAAGCCACCAGTATAGCAAGGTTTTTTAAAATTTGACTTAGATATTACTTTTACAGTCACTACATGTGTTCAACTTCATACTGTATTAAAATCATAATTAAATAATAGTTCAAACTATAAATAATTGTTTGATTTCTTCAAATAATCAATTTCCGTGCCGAATTTGAGGAAAATTATCATTTCTGTTTGGGGCCCCATATTTCTAAAAAATGGCATGTGACATGGGTCACAAATAAAATAAATCAACATTTTAGGTCCCCATCTTTATATCCAAGTGGTTTTCAGATGATTGGCATTACTATTAATTCAGGTGCCAACCTACTTAAGGAGAGACTGTCCATGCTCATATTGAAGTAATTTTAATTTCTTTGGCACTGCCTCTGGCTTTTTTGTTTTGGAATTTGACTGGCCTTGAGTGTCTTATGTCTGTTTCGTTGGTCATTTTTTCCACTGGAATTTTGACAATCCTTATCATCACCACAAAAGTGCAGAAGTTCCTCTGGGACTTCCATAGGTCCTTTTGCTTTTTTAAGGTATTTTGAGTAGGTCTGGGGTGCAAATGTATTTAAAGTCACTTCATCTGCAAAAAAATAATCCCATCCATATTTAAACATCTACAATCCTTCATCTGTTTGCATAAATGTTTTGTATACTTGCACTGTTCTAAACAGGGGTTGTGGGTCTTGACCCCAGGAAATCCAAAACCATTAAATTCATATCGTAAAAGTACCAAAAATAGGCCTTTGACCCCCTCCGAAACCTCAATTATCGAGGTTAATTGACACCCCCCCCCCCCCCCCCGGGAACAATTTTCTGGATCCGCGCATGGTGTTGGGATTGTGAATTTAGTTACATAAATAAAATGAACATTCATTATTCGGAAATTTTAGCCGACGATTTGGCGATTTCCGGCCGATCCCAACTAGTTGCGACGAAATACTAATTCGTGATAACAAAGAAGTCACGTGATACCTTACGCATGCATTTCAAATATATCAAACATAACTGTGCTAAAGTAGATTAATTTAAATGTAAATAACATTAAAATTAATTATTTATTATTGTTATATGTTTGAATATATTTATATTTCATTTAGTATTTTATGTATCACGCAATTAGAACATATGAGTAGTAAGGGGGACACCCTGCAGTCACTTTACAGTCATGACGTCATGGGGATTTCCATTATGACGTCATGGGGATTTCCAATCCCCACCCACAGGGACTCTACAGTCAAGGGTGACTCTACAGTCAATATAGGTCAAGGGGACTCTACAGTCGCTGACGTCATAGGGGCTCTACATAGCAACTATGACGTAGCAACTCTCCTTAGTTAAGTGACATAGCAACTTTTGCAACCTTTAGGTAAAGTGACATTGCAACTTTTAGGTGAACACCACCAACATTTATTTTAACCTTAGTTAAGTGACATAGCAACTTTTAACTAAATGACATTGTAACTTTTAGGCAAACACCACCAACATTAATTTTAACCTTAGTAAAGTGACATGGCTACTTTTGCAAATTTTTAAAAAGAGTAGATGTGTCATTATCAAACGAACTTTTTTCCCAATGACAAAATTGATTTTGTAGTTCTGTAGCAATGAAAAAATCTGGATTTCTTAAATATAAATTGTATAAAATTTTCCTGCACAATCTTCATTAAAAATGTATGGGTCAACATGTGATGGAATGTTGTCCCCTCCCAAAGTTGTCCATGTTAGATGTTTTATTATTTTCTGCATGCACTGGATTAAAATTACATTCAATTTCCCATTCTGGAACAAGTAGGCTTCCACAATTGTCAGGTGCATGCACCGCCTACAAAAGAATATAAACTATAACGAAAATTTTTTTTTTTACATTTTTATACATAATTTTCGTATATTTTATAAAAAAGATCAAATAGGGTTTGGGAAAGGACGGTATTCAACAAAGAACGCTTGAAAAATTCACTAGGGTGATTCCCTGGATGCATGGTGAAATAACCTGTCCAACATGACATACAAACGATATCCTGATAAACTTATTTTCTTTCTTTTGTTTTTAGCCAGTTTCATTTTTTGACATTCTCTAATACTATGACCAGGCACACCACAAAAATATAAATTTCCCGTAGGCCTACTGTTGAACATTGAGTAATTATGATATGGTACATATTGGTAAGATTATTGTGGCATCAAATATGGATTTATTAGATTGTAAAAATTTCCAAAGCTGACTGATGAATGTTCTCAGTTTCTGCTTTCTCTGGAACTGTTAACTTTGATTCTACCTTTTTTCTTTCACAACATCTGAAGACCCCCAACTACATTTAACACCAACGAAGCCAATTTTTTTAACCCCTGATGTTTGAGAGTTTGTCTTGATAGCTCTTCAAATACACTTGAGTCAGCATGTTGTCTTGTTCTTGATACATTGGCTAATTCTTTTTACAATAATAAAATCATCGCCTCATTCGGTGACTTTTGTAGAGAAAGTCTCCCTACCTTTTTATTTAAGCTTTCCACACTTTCGGTGGCTTTTTCGAAGTCTTCCTTGAAAGAATCTCATCTGATGATTGGTGTCTTTCCTAGTTTTCTTTTCTGTCTCCCTCTCATGTGTAGATGTAGAAGCTGCACCCACTGTCTGGTTATC
>WFKH01011926.1:49999699-50032208 GCA_016163765.1 Magallana hongkongensis | reverse complement strand
CAACGACAGTTTACCGTGTATGAAAGGGTGAAATCAAAATTGTCGTGTTTACGTGCTTGAGTGACACAAAATTAAATTTGAGCGTAACCGTTGATCAAACAAGAACAAGAACATTTAATCATTTTAAAATAAAAGGTGGGTGCGCTAAAATTTAATAGCGCCAATGTTTTGACACTTGCGTTTGCGCTAAAATACGTATGCGCCAAATTTTCTCGTTTTACAGTATTTTACTTATGTCTTTTTTTTAAACTTTTTATGCTAAACAAGGCCTAATCAAAGAAAAACGCGACAATTCTCTGTGCAATATCTGAGAAATTTATACATGTTATACAAAAGACAGGCCAAAAAAACTTTTTTATCGTGATCAGAATATTATGTTGAAAGCAAGTATTATTTATTGGTTAAAAAAAAAATACCGATTTCCAATTATATCTGACTAGTTACTAGTATGTATAAACTGCGCACTTTCCGTAATTATTTGAAAGCTATAAATACCGGAGTTTTCAAACGCAAAATATTTATTTTAAAGACATAATTTTAAGATTTCAAAGTTGTTATCTTACATATACTACATTTAAAAAAAGTGTACATTTGTGTAAACGTTTTATTGATGGTATATTACCGTCGTTTTAATTCATGTGATTATGTCCAAGAAGTGAAAATCGAAAGTTGTTTAATCTTATATCGCAGTAAGAGCTGTCACTATGTTACTAAAAAAACAAACGAATAAGTTAAGATCATTTTATAAAATTTGTTGTTTATATGGGATTTTTTGGAAAAAAAAAAGAAATACTAATGCACTGCAATTATGAATATTTTCGAAATTTTTAATATTTCAGTTCCATTCTGATCTTGAATGATGTTAGTCATTCCCAATTGCCTTAACCACCAGTGTTGGTTTGATAGTTCAAATTCTATAGATATCCTTTTGTGTACACTAACTGGTATATAAAGCGCCCCCTTTTCTGCGTTTTATAGTTATAGATAGGGATAACATAAGGACGACATTTTCTGCATTGCAATAACGGTAAAATATTGTATTCTGTGTGTAGAGAACGAGATTTGTCAAAAGATGTTACAAGTAATGGTTTAGTTACCGGACTGGAAAAGTAAGCAGACTATTCCAAGTGCAGCGTGATGAAGAGTCGAAGAGGGTTCAACCTTTAATTAATCATCTTTTATGACTAAACAAACACATTTTTTTAACCATTCTGATATGAGTATAGAAGCATTAAGTTTATTTTGCGGAGAATTACAGTCGTTAAAAAGTTTGGCTCGGTTACGATTATTTTAATTTTAAGATCTTGAATGTATGGCGCTTAACATACGAATTTGCTGGTGCCTACATATAATAGCATGATGTTGTCTCATTTTATAAAAAAGTTATAAGGGCAACATATACATGTAGAACTGTTTTGCCCTTTATTCAGTAAAGATTTTTTAAAAAATCAATAATCTAAATAAGCTTTAATATCTTCTCTTTTTTGTCAAGATAAATCTTTTGAAATTATCAATTTTTAAACATTTGAAAACTTTAAGAAACTGAAATAGTTTCGTTTATCTTTTAACAGTCTTTATAAAGTCTGAAAATGCCTTCGACCATCCAGTCCTTTTAACCTTAAGAAAATGAGATGAAAATACGACATGTAATGATCTAATGATCGGACAAAAACAGTACCCATAGTATAGAGAGAGAGGAGAGAGAGAGAGATGAAGCTTTATTAAAGAACTATTAATGCATTTTCTGAAACATTCTGATTTTTTTATCCGAATCCATTAAATAGGGATAAACGTTTTTTTTTAATCCACAAGGTCCGCTTAAGGTCCGCTTAAGAGCGAATTCAACATTTTTAACCTTTTTTTCGATCTATAAATCTATAAATGTATATATATTTTTAAAACCCTGGTATGAGTAAAGAGGCATTAAGTTCCTTTTGCGGAACAATGCCTCCCTAATCAGTTAGCCGGTGGTAACAACGTTTATCGGTCAAATAAATTATGGAACCGGGTTGTCTAAAAAAAAACAACCCTGAGTTATGATTAAACTCTTTATGTCAAATCGCATTTTTTTGTTTTTTAACTCGCATTCTTTAGATACTGATGTTTGCTTAACTTTAATTGAAGCAATGATAGGCACTCAGATCACTATCTAGAGAAATTGCTCAGCCTTTGTAAATCACACGACCTCCGGTTTAAAAGGTACACTCATCTTTGACCTATTTTAAAAGGTTTTGAGAGGGTTATAAAAACAGCTGATGTGCGACTACAATGGTGTCCTTAAGGTATCCGATCCATAATAGCCCCAGATTCATTGAATCTGGATGCATAACAGATATATATGGGCTTCATACTTAGTATACTTGGACATAATTTTCATGTTTCATTGTCAGTATGTAAGAGCAGAATGTGTCCTAATAATTGACATTTTCCTTTTTTTGAAGAGTTGCTCCCCTTTGCTTTTAATTTATAAAAATTAATTCTAAAAAAATATATACGGTATAAAATTTATTTTCAATAGTGTTTGTATTCCTTATGATGAAATGCATCTTTCCACTGAAGCATTTATTGATATTCTAAATATTTAATTTTTTATTTTAAAAAATGTGCATGTCCCCATAGACATTAATGCAATTTTCATTAATTAATTACTGCTTAGTTAATAATATTTTTGAAAATTTCTCTCGATAAATCTTTTTCTACTCTAAAATGCTTTAAATTAATATCAGAGTATTTAATACATGATTGGTATTCAGGGTTAGAAAAATTAGGTCCTAATATGGGTCGGATACCTTAAACGAGTACCCATTTAATAAGAACTCTTTAAACGCAAAAGCCCTGTAATGTTTTTTTTTTCTTTCTCCTCGTTGAACTTTTTATTATAGTTTTAATTATTTTCACGGTATAAAAAAATTGGTTTCCTCGATTTTGTTAGACAAACAAAAAGGAAAAATAAGTTTACAGGAATTAACTTCACCTGTACATACGGGTCATACATACAATTGTCTTTAAAATAGTAAAATTAAACTATAGGTATTGTCATGGGCAAACTTCAGAGTTTTGTGTTATCCGCTGTTATAAAATAGATTCGTTAATAAATAGTATGTTAATTTCACTGTTCACTGCAGTTTTGACAACGAACCTTAATAAAGGTAACTTAGCTAGGAAATCCCAAAAGTATCAAATTTTCATATATGCTATTTTTTTTTCCTTTCTCAGTTATTTTTAGGTTAATAAGGTTAATACTAGAGTCATATTAAGATAGTATCAGAGTACCTGTAATGCCAGAATTCATTTTTAGTTTTTATTCATCTTTAATCTTGTTTCGAATCCATGTGTCAAATTGTCAAATCAAACACGTTTGATTTTAAGAAATCATTATATTTATACTGCCATATGCATGTGTTAACAGAAAATGACGTGTTAGTAAAACTGAAACAAATATATGTTAAGAGAAATTTTATTGATAAAAACATACTATCATGTCTACATACATTTTCTTTTGGCATTCCTACATTGAAAGCATGTACAAAAATACATAAATACAGTTAACCAAACAGAGAACAGAATATAAAATATATAAAAATATATTCCTGTGATGTAATGTTACAAATATACACATTGTTTATCAGGATTTCCACTTCATTTTGTGTACTCTGTGTGCTGTGAAAGAAATCTTCTACTATATATTTCGGACTACGGAATACAAGTCGGGTTAGAGAAAAAGTATAGATTTTCTATCCAGCTCAGTGTCTCCACCACCAAGCTCTTTTCGTTGTTTTCCCTAAAATAACAAATTCATATACAGAATGTAACTACGTCATTTAGTAAGGTGACCGAAAGATACCTAAAATGGGACGGAATGACAAAACTATTTCATTCAGTTACCTTACAGAACGTTTAGTTAAATTAAGTTGACTTAACGACAGAAAACACGTGTAAAAAAGCACGTGTCATAATATTTTGCCGAAAAAAAACCCCGAAAGTCATAAAATAACAAACATGACAATAAAAAGAAAAACATACCATATGAAATTTGAAAAGAAAAGAAAAATATTAAAACCAATATGCCAGTTCAAAGAAATGTATGTAAAAACAAGCAGTGAAAAGAAAGGCATATGACTAAACCAGTGTCAAAGAAAAAGCTATTTATAATACCATACAGTCATTTCATGCATATCTTTTACAATTTTACGCTATGCTATAGTATGCGATTTTAATGATAAGCTATGAGGTTTAAATGGAATGCTATGAGATTTGTATGCTATGCTATGAGAAATTGAAATGTAGAGCTTAATGATATGCTATGCTATGCTATGCTATGAGATTTAAACAAAAACGCCTCCAAACACAGAAGAGTTCCAAACATTTCGGAAGTAAAATGATAAGAAGCCAAAGTTTACCACTAATCTGCAATGTGAACATTTATTCTTTTAAATAAATGCATTTAAAACCGAGTTAATATCGTGTTGTTTGCTATGCTATGGTATGATATGGTATATTATGACGAATGAGAATCTATGAGATTGTATGCTTTGGTATGAGATTCCGATGCTATGCTATGCTTTGAGATTTCAATGCTATGATATGCTATGGTGTATGTTGTAAAAGATACGCTTGAACTGACTGTACACGCCAGTAAAAAACAAAGAAATATATTGACAAACATAGTTAACAGAAAGACTTGTATTAACATCTTGGTTAAAAGAAAGGCATATCATAACAAACATGTCACATAAGAAACACACACATTAAACAATATTTACAGGGTAAAAAAGAGAGTAGCAAAAACACTAAAAGGTCAAGTGTTGAAAGAGAAACGTAGTATTGTGTTGGCTGAGTACATGGCAAAATTTTCTAATTTTATCATGTGATTAATGTATAAAAAAGGAAATATGTTATGATTGAGATAGGTGTTGAATAGAATATGCATGTAACAGGTGGTGAAAGGTCAGACTATCAACCAGGAGTTTGACTCACGCCCTATGGCGAACCGTACCAGTATACAGACCACTAACTACCAAGACTCAAAATATTGTCTGGGTAACAGATAAAAGCCCACCGGAGACAGCATATATTGAAGATAACAAAATAATAAGAAAGCGTTTTTGGTGGATGGAAAGTTAAATGAATGAATGGAAAGGGGCATATACCCCTTTTCTGACTTGAACAACATTTTCCTACAGTGTCGTCCTGTCCGATCCTGCAAAGTCTACCGTTTGAACATTCGTCATCAGAGGTACAGTCGCCATCACAGAATGAGGTCCGGGTGGAAGTGGGGAAATTGATGATACACAGAATCTAAGTAAAATCAAAATCCATATTTATAACTAAAAATTGTAAAAATTTCCCTTTGTATGGCTCTGTTTTAAGCTATATGTATTTGTTTGTTAAGAAGAATTTTGCATTCACATTAGAAAAACATAGAAATATCATTTGTATTTTTACCAGACATCATCATTCCTGTAATTAATAATTTATTATCAGAGTATTCAAAATGTATGATTTAACAACTAATTGTATGTTTAGCATGCTATCCTAATGCATGTTTCAACACAAATACATGTAACAAACATTTTAAAAAATATGTAATATTTTTAAAGAATCTTTTTTTTCTCTAGATTTGGGTAGATTAGCCAAAAGAAATGCATTATAAGATTTCCGTCCTATTTGTTTCAATATATAGTTTATTTTATTAATAGCGTTTTCATTTCAAATACATTTTGATATAAATATTCAGAAATAAAAAAAATGAAATGAACAATGAAGACTTACATTGTAACAGCTGACAAGGGAGAAAACAGATATAAAAGTTTAATTTTATCTGTAACCCACATTCTGATTAGCAAAAAAGTTGATATCTTACAAAGAATGATGATTCCGAAAACTTCACCGAAATCGGCTGAGTATTAACGGAGATATTCCGATAAAACCCGAATTCTTACCTGAACGGTTTACTGAAACGCGCGCTTTTTTGGTTACACAGGCTGTGACGTCACAACGAGGACAGCCATGTTTTGAATAACGGTAAACAGTGAGAGAAAGCGCTGCGATTTTATCGAATTTTATTGTACTGTGGTGCTTTTTTGTGTAAATATGTGGACATTACGGATATATGACAGTTTGCTGATATAGTATGTAGCTTTAGATTATTAGTTTAGACTGTGTTTATGAGCATTTCGTGCCATCATGGATGGAGTAAATTCTGGCGGCAAAGGACGAAGGATGTGTGTTGCTGGAGGCTGTAGCAGAAGAAAATCCGATGGTGTGAGCTTACATCAGTTTCCATTCGATCGTCCGTCAATTCTTCGACAGTGGACGGTCTTCGTGCACAACTCGAGGAAAAATTGGAACGGTCCTACCAAAGCATCTGTGCTTTGTTCTGCGCATTTCACGGAGGATTCTTACCCAGCCAAATATCGCTTGATGGAGTCGGTGGGAGTTCCCGTCCAACGGAAAGAGTTGGAAAGAGATGCTGTTCCAACTATACAGACTAAACGTCCACATGGAGATGAAACACCTGTATTGGGAAAACGTAGGGCAGAAGACGACATTTCCCCTGCAATGCTGACCAACACACCCAAGAAGCCAAGGAGAGCTTTTCTCAAGAGGGAAACTCAGCGGGTAAATTTAGCTTTTTTTTATATTGTGTCCAAAATATAATATTGGTATATCTTTTATGTTCATTTTTTCATTATATAAATTTATAAAATAATATTTTGCATATGAACAGACTACATGTATATATACATATACATAGCTCAGTGTTGTCTATCAAAATCAGTAAAATACTGATATCCTCATTCAGTCATTGTGAATGCAGTCGTCACACAGTTTACTCATTTTTATGACTGGTATCTTCATTCTTAAAATTGTTTTTAATAAATAATTTTCTTATTTAATATACAACTTGATTTTTATATACTTAATATGTGACTTCAGATTTTGCTGGACTTTGAGATGCAAACGGAGAGTGCTCTTGCAGAGTCTAATGAGGATGCTTTGCAGACTGATGGTAGAGCGGAAAACTATTTGTCTCAGATTATAGACCAGGTAGATATTTTGTTATAAAAAATAGCTTTATTAAAACCAAATGACAAAGAAATTATCACTAATTTTTGGGTTTTTTTTGTTATTTAGGTTGCAGATACCCCAACTCCCCCAAAGAAGGAGACCAGATCTGTTGGGTCTCAACTTTCTATGCCAAAACCCCAGAGAAGATCACTTTTCACTCAGACAAAGTGGAAGACTTGTGAAAAAAGGTATGTAGATTACTAGATTTTAAAGTAGAATTTTATGACATGACATTTTGACATGTGTCGTTTTATTTTACCTGATCAATTGTTTGACCCTTGTTTGAAATTTCCAGATCTAATTAATGAAAAACAATTTCTCTGAAGTTTGAACCCAATGGAATAGATGGAACCCACTATTTACTTAGTATTTTCATCATGATCTCTTTCTCTCTCCCTCTCTTTCTTTCTCTCTTTCTCCTAAAACATGTTGTGTGTATTCATTTATATCAATTTTATGTTCATGTATAAGCAACGACAAAAAACTGACTTTTCTCCAACTTTTGTAGGTGTACAAACTGTTGAAAAGGTGACAACAAGAGAAATAGGAATAAGTTGTAATCTACTACCAGCCCCTTCTTTGGGAGCACAACCCATAAATGTTCCAACACTCGACGAGTCGTTTGCCACTGAGGAAACTGACAGCATCCAGGATGAGGTAGAAGATCCTGACGAATCTTTCCAGTCCATCGAGTCTGATGACACTGACGGAAGTGACCTGGGGTAATCCTTCTCTTATTTTTTTAAAGTAAATTGAATGCTTATTTTTAATAATTTCTTATAAAGGAATGATAACATTGAAATATCAAGTAAAAAAAAATCACAGGCTAGGAAAAGAACTTGTGTGGTACATATTTTTTTTTTATTCCATGCAGATTGTTTATACTGCGTAAAAAGAATGACATTTTTTTCTCACAGGAATGATCGTGAGAGGAAGTTTCTTGTTTATGAAGGTCAGGTCATGGACCTATTCGGAAATTGTCCATCATGTTCACAACCAACATATGGGGAAATTCAGCAGATAAAGGGATCATTCATCACTGTCACCCAGGATTGTGGATTTTGCGCATTCCAGAGAACTTGGAGCAGCCAACCCTTCATTGGCAGCATTCCTGCTGGAAATTTTGAACTGTCATGTGCATTGCTGTTCTCAGGATCTTTACCAAGCAAAGCAACCCGGATGTTCCAATTTCTGAACATGGCGTCCATTTCCTACAGAACATTCATGTATCACCAACAGTGTTATCTACATCCAGTGGTGATTGAGGTGTGGAGAGACCAGCAAGCATCATACATGCAAGAAGCACAGAATTCAGGTCGACATGTTCATCTTGGTGGTGATGGAAGGGCAGATACACCTGGCCATTGTGCAAAATTTGGAAGTTACACCCTAATGGACCTTGAAAAGAGCATGGTGGTTGATCTGCAGCTCATACAGGTAAAAAGCAATGTAAAAATAGCTTTAATAAGATATGGAACCTTCTCTTAGATGTACTGGTTACTCTGTAATTTTAGAGTTGCAACTAAAATATTTGTTTGGAATATTCAAGCAATTGTATCTTTTTTATTAGAGTAATGAGGTTCAAGGAAGTTGCAATATGGAGAAGGAAGGACTGATAAGAGGAATCAATTACTTCGAGCAGAATGGAGTTCCAATCAGCCAAATCGTTACTGACAGACATCTCCAGGTTGCCAAGTGGCTGCGGGAAAACTTGCCCGAGACAACTCACAATATTGATGTGTGGCACGTTGCCAAAGGTAAAAAAAAAAAGAAAAACATTCTTCCTAAAAATAAAACTTTTGACATCTATTAATTGAAAGGTAATATTCATCTGTTGATTGACATAGTAAATATAAATGTTCATAATTATTTTATGAATATTTGTCAGGTTTGAAAAAGAAGCTCCTGACACTCAGTAAAGAAAAGGAGTGCGAGGACCTAAGGGACTGGATCAAGAGTTTGGTCAACCACTTGTACTGGGTGCCTTCCTCCGCACAAGAAGATGAAGATAATGAGTTGAAATGGGAAAAGTGGACAAGCATAACAAACCACATCCAGAACATACATGATGGTCATGGGGAACATTTTCAGCAGTGTGAACATGGGGATCTAGATCCAACTGCTAGGCGAAAAAGATGGCTTAGACCAGGTTAGATCACATCATTTGTTTCTTTTTAGCTTTCAACTAACTATTCACTTGTCAAAAAAAAAAATATGTCACTTTAAATTGTAAACTTTAGCTAATCAATGTTTATTTCAGGTACAAAGGTGATGGAAAAGTTGGAACTTATAGTGAATAGCCGACAAATGAAAAGAGATATTCCAATGCTTTCACCATCATTTCAAACATCCAGTTTAGAAGCTTACCATTCCATCATAAACCAGTTCGCCCCAAAGATGTACAAGTTTTCATATTTTGGAATGCAGAGTCGGTATGTAAATTGTTTTGACTTTTATAAACATTTTTTAATATTATCTTTTTTTTTCATAGGAAAGTTGGTTTTAATTGGCTTAATGTTTATTGTAGCTTAACACTAGCAGCTCTTCATTATAATGAAAATTCTGAAAAGGTCCAGGCAGCCACCAGAGAAGGGAATCTACAGTACAGCATTGTGTTTCCCAAGCAAAAAAAGGGGGAATTTACCGTAAAGAAAGTCAAGACTCAAAGTACTTATGGTAAATTTAATTAATATAACTTAATGATATCACAGATATGCACATACATGTTATGATTATAATTTATTCAGACAGAGTAAATCAACTTATCATTTTAAAATTCAGATTATGTTGCTGTCCGCATGGACGCTGCAAAAACCCGGGCCATGAACACCAAGATGCCACACTGTGATGACATCTGAGAGGCTCCACTACCACTTTGTGAACAGTTCATACATCCAGCAAAAGAAGATGCAGTAGATCAGATGCTCACACGTTACCGAAGGAATTAAGCCATATGGAATCCCTGGTATTCACCGTCTTCTGCAGGATATGTGTGGCGGATCTTTTGGACAGCGCAGGCAGGAAGTGGTACGCGAACGTGCTTCCCCAACCATCCCCAACACCATCTGGCAAGCTGTCTATACCCGATGTACCGCATGCGCCTGAAAAAGTTTTATATGTTTGTAAAGATTCATCAATGCTTTTCTGATATCATTGTTACTTATTGCAGACTTGTTTTTTTTAAATGATTTTTTATTTTCTCCTACTGAGAAATAAAGATGTAATACTGTTATATATATTATGGAATAGTTATGATCATGGAATATATAACATGCTACTATTGCCACATTCATAAATGTCTCCATTTTATTAAATTGTTTTCATAAAGTTAACTAGTTTTCTGTTCATTAAACATGAAATATTAGGTATACATACTGGTTGGATTCCGGCAAGTTGTCATACTGCTGCCTGTAGTGATAGTATGCCGTCCGTAAACTGGAAGGGTGCAGACATACAGGTTCAAAGCCATTGTGCTCTATGATGCATGGCTTCCCAGGATCCTCTTCTAAAACTGGCATGACTTGAGGGATCTCATGGCAGCACACTGACTCTTCGATGGTTGACATTGAAGGGCAGTTACCACATGTGCTCCTATAAAAAATTGTTTTGTCTACATTAATTAGAATTATAGTAGTATTCAAGATTAATAATGTTTGCCAATTGAGGGCTCAACATAATTTGGAGAGTAACCCTCTCTAATTATCAAGATAATTACCGCTTCTAATTGTATTGGCTAAATTGTTGATAATTAATGACGATGTTGAGAAGCCATTTTGAAAATAATATTGTATAAATGCAATTTAGTATGCATATACAGAAACAAACCGATAAATATTTATAATAAAGATATTGCACAGATAAAAAGAATGATTTATTGGCAAAATATATGCGCAACAGAGTATTTTAGCACATACCAATCGCTGTTTCCCAGTCGGTCTTCGTTGGTAGACTCTGGGGATTGCTGGTAAAATTCTTCATCTGAGCTGGCCTCAGGCTCAAAAAGATAAGGCTGTGTGCCCAATGGCACAATGTCTTCCATTTCCTCAAAACTTGAAGACCCAGCTTCGATCATAATCTCTAAACTCTCGCTGCTTGCGTCGCTTTGTTGACTTGTATTCTCCGCCATCGTCCTCGTTGTGACGTCACGCAAGCAGAGCCACTATATCGAGTGTTTCGTATTTGACTTAATTGGATTTCCGGTTCAGGTAAAAATAGACGATTTTGAAGCGCTGTAACTCCGTTAATATCGAACGGATTTCGATGCGGGTTTTTTTATATCAACTTATCTCTTTGATCGCAACAAAATATATAAAAATGAGTTTGCATTGCGTATACCCTTTAAACAGGCAATCAAAATCACTGATGTGCAAATACTACGATCGATTAATATAACTTTATTTTTCGCTCTTTGTATTTAGACTCCTTCAAGCTTGAAATAAAGATTAGCTTTAATAATAACCTATTTACTAAAATGCCCTCAAATCACATAAATTCTAACGATTACAAACTGACGTGTTTGTAAAACTTAGACTTTGCCAAATAAAAAATTAAATAAAAAGACATTTTATTGATAAAAACTTCATTTCATGTCATAAATTTGGTTTTGGCATTTCTATACTAAACGCATGTACATAAAATACAAAAAATAACTAAACAGAAAAAAGAATTTAAAATCTAAAAATATATTCATGTGATGTAAAATCACAAATTTATACATTGTTTATCAGCATTTCCACTTCATCATCTTGTTTAATCTGGTGCTGAGAAAGATCGCGTTTTCTACAATATACATGTATGCGTGCGGACTATATGTATAAGTAAGGGCAAAGTATAGGTCGGGGTCTTCTATCCTCCTAATCATCTTGTTTAAGCTGTTTGCTGAAAAAGGTTGCGTTTTCTATTATATATGTGAGGACTATATGTATAAGTATACATCGGGGCGGAGAAAAGGTCGAGGTCTTCTATAATCTTCGGCGTCTCCACCACAAACCTCTCTTTGTTATTGTCCCTAAAATAATAAACATTAGAGTGAAGAGCACAGGATAAAACTCACTGAAAGGTAACTGAAAGAAAACTGAAATGTGACTGAATTGAAGATCTATGCCATTCAGTCACATTTTCAGACCTTTCTGAAAACATTCGGTTGACTGAATGCTAGAACTTCCTCCTGTGAAAAAACACACGTTATAACAATTTACCGGAAAAAAAGAAAGGCATGAAACAGCAAACATGACAATAAAAAGAAAAACATACCATATGAAATGTGAAAGGAAAAAAAAAACATACTAAACGTAATATGCTAGTTTGAAGAATTGTAAATAAAAACAAACATGTCAGTGAAAAGAAAGTCATATGATAATACACATGTCAAAGGAAAAGATATTTATAATACCATACACGCCAGTGAAAATCAAAGGATTAAAATGCCGAGCATATCAATCAATAGAAAGACATATTAACATCACAGTGAAACGAATGGCATATGGTAACAAACATGTCACCAAAAGAAAAAGCACGCATTTACAATAATATTAGGTTTAGAAAGGGGAGTAGCAAAAACGCCAAAAGGTCAAGTGTTGTAAAAGAAACATAGTGCAATAATAGAAAGCGGGGTTTTTTTGGCTGGAAAATTGAATGAAATGGAAGAGATACATACCTTCTTTCTGACTCGAACAACATTTCCATACAGTGTCATCCAGTCAGATCTTGGCAGACTCTATCTTTTCGACATCCGTCGTCAGACGTGCAGAGGCGCCATCACAGATTGAGGTCGAGATGGAAGTGGTGAAACTGATGATGCAGAAAAATCTTATCAAAATTGAAATCGATATTTGTAACTAAAAATATTCTAAGATTTTCCCTTTTTATGGTCCTGTTTTAAGCTATATTTATCTGCTTGTTTAAAAGCATTCTGCATACACAACATAAAATGCATAAAAATAATCTAAACCAGACATCACTTTTCTCTAAATTAATGATTGGTTATCAGATCATTTGAAAGGTACGATTACACAACAAATTGTATGTTTAGCATGCTATTCTCATGCATGTTTAAACTCTTAAGTACATGTAACAAATATTTTTTTTTAACTTTTACACAATATTTTTTTCTAAATGTTCGTAGATTAGACAGCACGAATACATTATGTAAGATTTGAGTCACATTTGTTTCAATATATTTGCGCAAAGGTTATATACATATTACATTAATCTTCTTGATAGTATTCTCATTTCAAATATATGATATATTTGATATACTGTTAATATGAACAATGTAAGACTTGACAAGGGAGGAAATAAATTTAAATGATTTAACTTTACTTGTATCGCACCTTCTGATTGGCTGTTTGAATTTTTTTGAAGCAATGCAATTACAAAATTAAATTTATAAATAGATAGATAATTTTTTTTTTTTTTTAGATTAAATTGAATTTAAAAGAAAAGCAACTTACCATTATTCCAAATAAGATCAACAGTTTTGTGTTAGCCATTTTTGTAATAACAAATCAGAAGCTTTTTTACCGTTTCTATAGCTGCTTTACTGCAAATATTTAAATGTTTCAGAATAATCATCCTTATATACCATCTCTTTTGATTTGATTGTTTTGCTTCATTTCCACTCATGTTTCGATTTTTCGTTTTAAAAACCAACCAATATTTTCAAGGTCTTTACAGAGAGGTAATGAACACGCCTTCACTTTAGTACAAAGGTTTGGACCACATAAACGTTTGGCTTTGTTCTAATTATATATATGTTTAGATTTGATTATTATTTTCAGTTTAAAACTACTGATTGCATAAAAATAATTCCGATGATCGGGTTTTACTATTCTTGTTCGATAATTTTTTTTATACGGCGCACTGAACGACTTGCAACTTTGAAATAAATTTACTTGCTTATGAAAAGGTATGAAACGATTAACACGATAGGATAAACGGAAAAACTGTAATAATTAAACGATAAACCTGATAGGATTCACGCACCATATGATAGTATTAACGCACGATAGAACAGTATACACGCACGATAGGATAGCATTAACGCACGATAGAACAGTATAAACGCACTATACGATAGGATTGATACACGATACGATAGGATAGGATTGTAAAAAAATAACGTTGCGGGTACTGTATCTAGCTGAAATATATACTTCATTTTTAGTGAGCATTCACCTTTCATATTGTTTCGAATCCATGTTACAAGTTGCCAATTCAAACACGCTTGATTTGAAACAAAAACGAAGTGGTATATTTATTCTGCCATAACTGTATATGTGTTAACAAACACTGACGTATTTGTACCACTGAAACTTAACAAAACAAAACAAATACATTTGTATATGATAAGAGATATTTTTTTATTGATAAAAACTTAATTTTCATGTCATAAATTTAACTTTGGCATCTCTATTCTACATGTAAAAGCATGAAAACCATGTACAAAAACACGTAAAATACAATATTTAACTAAACAGAGAACAGAATTTAAAACATAAAAATATATTCAAGTGAGGTAAAATTTCAAATTTACGCATAGTGTATCAGAATTTCCAGTTTATCAGCTTTTGTAATCTATGTGCAGAGAAAGATAGCGCATTCTACAATATACATGTACATGTATGCGTGCGGACTATTTGTATACGTCAGGGCAAAGTATAGGTCGGGGACTTCTTTCCTCTGAGAAAGGTAGCGCTTTCTACTTTATATTTGCGGACTACATGTATACGTCGGGGCGGAATATAGGTCGAGGTCTTCTATCCTCTTCTACGTCTCCACCACCAACCTCTCTTTGTTATTGTCTCTAAAATAACGACCATTAGAGTGAAAAGCACAGAATGAAACTCAGTGGAAGGTGAATTAAAGATAACTGATGTGTGACTGAATTGCAGAGCTATGCCATTCAGTCACATTTCCAGACCATTCAGTTAAAATTTGTTTGACTGCATGGCAGAACTTCATCATGTTATAACAATATGCCGGGAAAAAAGAAAAACATAAAACAGCAAACATGATATTCAAAAGGAAAACAGAGTATGAAATGTGAAACGAAAGAAAGAACATATTGATACAGATATGCTAGTGTGAAGAAATGTATATAAAAACAAACATATCAATATAAAGAAAGGCATATGATTATACACATGTCAGAGGAAAAAGGACATATAATATCATACACGCAACAGCATTTGAAAGGAATACGACAAGCTGAGAACAGTGAACAAAGATACTTTCATTAAAAATACATGTATTACGCAAAAAGCATTATAATAGCAAACATTTCACTGATAAAAAAAAATGCACATTAACAATATTAACAGGGAAAGAAAGGAGAGTAGAAAAAAAATCAAAAGGTCAAGGGTTGTGAAAGAATCAGCTACGAACAAACTTAATATTGTACTGGCTGAGTAATGGTAAAACTTTTCTAATAATTTCATCGTGTTATTCATGTAATAAACCAAAAACACTGTTATGATTATGGAAAAAGTTGTTATTTATACCGTTAAATAAAGTTTTTCTTCTCGATTTTTTTTTAAATAGAATTTATTAATGAAGAAGGTGGTGTAATATCAGATTCTCAACCTTGATTCGAACTTAAGTACTATGACATACCGTGCCAGCTTAGTAATCACTGATATATCTAGACTCAAACTTTTTTCTGAGTAACACACAGAAGCCAACCCAGAGACAGCATGTATTGAAGATAATATTAAAAAAGATTTATTGTGGCTAAAAGTAAAATGAGTGAAGGAAAAGGGACACATACCTTTTTTCTGACTTGAACAACATTTTCCTACAGTGTCCTCCAGTCCGATCTTGCAAACCCTATCATTTGGACATCCATCGTCCGACGAACAGACGCCATCACAGAATGACGTTGGGGTCGAAGTAGTGGAGTGGAGGGTACAGAGAATCTAAGCAAAATCAAAATCCAGGTTTTTTTTAAATTAAAAAAAAATAAGAATTGCTTTTCTTATGGATAGTCTCTTTGCTATGAAAATTCTGCATAACAATTTGCATAACATATGTTTATGGGTAGTTTTTTTGCTAAAAAAAATTCCGCATAAAAATTATAAAACATAAACATAGTCGTTTGTATCTTCACCACGTAACATTTTTCTTGTATTTAATAATTCATTATCAGATTATTCAAAAGTTAGGATTGAACAACTAATTGTATGTTTAGGCTGCTATTCTAATAATTGTTATAATATTTAATAACAAACATAAAAAAACAAACATATTACAATTTTTTTTCTTAATTGTTGGTACATTAGCCAACTTATTCTGACTTTTGCGTCATATTGGTCTCAATATAGATATTGAGGCAATTTCAGAAATAGTTTTCTCATTTCAAATACATCAAAATAATTGCTAAATGAAAAAGACACAGAATAAGAAGACTAACAAAAATGTAAAGCTTTATTAGGGAGGGAATAAATGCAATGAAATATTGTGAGCATTAGCCATTTTTCTAGACTATGGTAAAACCGCAAACTTTCATCATTCAAAGATAGTTAAGTTGCTTTTGTACTTCAATGCAATATATACCCACAAATTGTTAAAAGCAAAGCCTGCTCTTTTTGGACAAATGTGTATCATCTTTTTTTGAAAACGAATGATGCATGTAAGACTACAATGTTGAACATGAGTTCATTATCACTAACTTTGGTAGCAAAACTTTGATCAAAACATAATATCTTTTCCCTCATTAACTTAAATTAATTTAATAAATTGTAGAACCATAAACTGGATTCATTATTTATGCACCATTTTAAAAAACCCAACAACAGCTAATATAATTATAATATATATCTGTATTTTGTTATTGCTGTGGGAACGATAGCGAGAACGCCCATATTAACAAGCGGTCTGCATTCATAGGGTCATTTTGAAATGCTAAAGCTAATCTTTGTATACAAAAAGGTAGATTAACAGAAATAAAATTACAAATATACCCAATAACAAAATATAATAAAGAAAACAATAAACATAAAAGGTAATATTCTTTAAATTAATAAAATTTTAACAGAAAAGCATCTTACCATGAATCCAAATAAGATCACAACCTTTGTGTTAACCATTTTTGTAATCTCTTACCAAAAGCTTATTTTAACAGTATTTTTTAAACAGTTAATATAGGTGCCTTCTGCCAATATTGAAATGATTCAGATTTATCAACCTTATATACCCTCACTTTTGATTCGAATGATTTGCTTCATTTCCACTCACGATTTAAATTTTCGCTTCGAAAACCATTTCTTTAAATAAAGGTAATAAAACACGCCTACACTTTAGTAGAAAAGTATAACGCAAAAGTTGTCCTTTACGTAAACGTTTGGCTGTGCTTCAATATAATTATATATACTTGGATATGATTATTACCTTCATTTGAAAATTACTGATTGCATGTAAGGAAGACGGACCCAATTCGCTTTTACAGTAGTGGTTTTCATGAAAATTTTATGAGTTAGAGTTACATGTACTTAAAAAAAATAAAATCAGTACAAAATAACATAAAAATCGAATTAGATTTTTAGAAGGGGCCATTACAAAAAGTTTGTATGACTTATCTTCTTCAATTGACCATAATGTGGAAAAGCGTTCTTGTGAGAGACAAAATAACTTTAAAAAATTCTGCAATAGATTTTTTATCTAAATTGAAATATGATACTCATATGATTGTTTTGAATTAATATTATTTAAATAATAACCATGTCATCGACTTCCTTTTTTCGGGGGCACATGCCAAAGTGCGGTGTGTCGTTATTTTTCTTCAATTTTTCATGAGAAGTACATGTGTACTGCGCAAACCCTAAAAAAAGGTTATGTACATCATATCGAGGTTATCTTATGAAACAAAACTATCAGAGTATGCTGAACATTTTTTACGGTAAAAAACTTCAAAACTTAAGCATAGGGACGGTTTTACTTTATTTTCAATACGAGTATTGGGGCGGATCGAAATGTAAATGATTTGTTCACTGGCTCAAACTCTGTTTACTAATCTATGTAACGTTAGATGGTTATAAATAACTTGAGCTAATATAAAAATCCCCTTAAAGAAATTTGTGCATGATTAAAACGTAATGTCGAAAAGCGTATTTTAGCATGTTTAGTCATAGCAAGGTCAGCCACTACTTGCACTACATATAGTGTGTATTGATAACGTAGAACAGCTATATATTGCGTCATAAGCGATTTTTCATTGAGTTTTAATGATGACGTAATATTGAAAATTCGATGCTCTTAACAATCCCTCCTTTTAGGTGCGCAATATATCTGCGCAAAGCCAATTGGGTCCGTCGTCCTTAATTAATCCAAATGAAATTTTACATATGATTAGATGCATCTTGTCCCACTCTGCAGATAGTATATTGTTAAATTGCATAAGGTGGTTGATTTGAATTTGAGGACGTTAAAACCTTTCGTATTGGCATCATTCACACTCGCGTTATCCATAATCAATAAGTTTTTAAATTGTCTGAATTCTGCCATTTAGAAAAAATGAAAAAAAGTAGTGTGTGATATTCAAAGCATCTTCCCAAGTCAAGGGTTTCTGATCCGCTCCGCTCAACATAAACCCTTGACCGAACAGACAAAACATATGCGGGTGTAAGATTGCACTATCTAGTGAGAGTACTCATTTTTGACCTTTTGTTACCTCTTGTTCTGACCAGTCAGAGAATGCTTTAAAAAACAGAAACACTATAGCATTATGGCTGCTCCATGAACAATTTGTTTACAGTGATCGGATGGGTTCACTCGGACTAAAAAATCGATATCAGTAAGTTAATTACTTACTGGTCTGTCCCAAAATTATTTGACAACGGTTCAACATTGATCGATGCAAAACTAACATCATTCTTTAAACAACGTTTTTTATTGGATCATGCAAACATTTATGATACCAACTAGCGTGCGAGGTTTCTAACCCCGTCAAAGTCTGCCAATTCGGTCAAGGGTTTATGTAGAGCGGAGCGGATCAGAAACTCTTGACCAGGGAAGATGTATTCATGGATACCGGCACAAAACTTCATTGACCCATTTATTTCTCAAAACTATTGAATAAATTATAAAATTAACAGTAACACTGGCGACTTTTCCTAAACTTGACACAAAATAATCACTTTAAGATTTTTTTAATGTAGCACAGATTATAGGTACAAAGATATTGTTAAGAAAGATTTTTGTAATTGAAATGAATAATAAAGCTATTGCCTTAAAATGATTTGATGTCTTAAGATGTAGGAAAAATAATAAGCGTTCAATCCTGAAATTCAGAATATAAGTTTGAAACCTCGTTGAGTTTATTGCAAGTTTAAATTACTATATTAATTTAAAATTATAAAATTGATACTATCACTCGTGACCTTTCCTCAACTTTGCAAAAATAATCATTTTAAAATCGTGGATGTCTGCATTACTTATACCTTCAATATTTTCAAAATCATAAACCAAATCTGCGTATTGTTTTTTAATGTCGGTTATTTTATGTTTTATTAATTGTACATAATCAATATCTGTTAATAAAATACAAAAAGTAGACATGTACAAAAAGATGGTATAGGAACGACTTTTTTTAAACATTGAAATGAGTAACAGCAATAATTTTATGATTTGGTGTCTTAAAGCGTAACAAAAAAGAATAAGTGTTGACTGCTAAATTACCAAACCCCGCTAGGTTTATTGAAAGTTCACCTTACTATATAATTATGAAATATTGTACACTTTTGATATCATAAAATGGTTAATATTTCTTTGTTTTTAATTTTTCTACATGAATATTGGTGTCTTTCAATATATTATGCTTTTTAATGTATGCTTTTTTTCTCATCAATAAATGTCAAATAAATTGTGAAATTAAACAAAAGTGTAACAATATGTATACAAAATGTCGTATTTGTTATTGTTTAAAAGTTACTGGCATGATTATCAGGGAACCTACAAATTATTAGGACAATAACAAAACGTCAACCAATTTTAATTTAAGAGAAGCGCGATTAAATCTGTTTACATTATGGTTGACGCAAATTTACCAAATTTCGGACACTTCACACGCATGGTTAAAGAACAAACCCAATTCATTTTCAAGTAATTCTGTTAAGTATTTATTAAAATATCGTCGAAAAAACACTTAAAACAGAAATGTTATGTACGACTTGACAATAGACATTACCGGTACGTGAAGATAAACATTTCAAATCAACAACTTGATATTTTGTTAGATTTGGGTAAGAAACAAACGTTTTTATAGAAATGGGGAGCTAGAAGGATATCCAAAGTGAAAAATTGAAGCGAGCAGGAGATTAAGTTCATCCCAATTTAATCAAAACAAGCAGCCGTCTGAGCAGAATTTCGGGTTATATTTCCCAAATTGCTAAGAGAAGAACAGGTTCAAGATTCAGAAGAGACTAAGACAAATATCGTCAACATTATTAACCGTGAATTCATTTTATGTTAATAGCTGTTAATACGTTAAGCTATTAAAAAAAGGGATTAAAATTCGAATTTTCCCAGAGAGAAGACTACAGATCGCTAGATCTTAAGATACGTTTCATATTCATTATAAAACTGAAATTTGCCTACACCAATTGTTTTAATGCATAGGGTATGTCACTAAATAAAGGGAATAAAACTATACTACTAAATTTTAAAACAATTGTGGTGTGTTTTCACTGGTAATGGAAGGAATTGTACAACCACGTAAATGTAAACACCCCCCCCCCCCCCCCCCCCCTATACAACCCCTACTCCCCATGTATATACCCCATAGAGTGCAAGGGGATAAAAATCAAAGGAAATATTTTAATTAAAATTGGATTTAAGAAGAAAAATATTTGGTTTCCTCAATTACATGTATATTCCTAAATACTGCATTTCCCCCAAAATATTTCATTTCGCGAGGGAATGCTTTACTTTCTTGTGATTTATAATATGTCTTTAACAAAACAAGCCAAATTCAAATGTTGCATTCCCATCTCATACATTGTATTCTTACATACTTTAACAACATCAACCTATCTAATAATGCATTAAAAGTGCATGGCTGATTTTGTTAAACATTCTGATCTGAAACAAGTGAGCTCGTCCTTTGTTCAATAATTACATTTTTAATCTCTAACTTTGTGATAATTTATAGAGAGAAAGTCGAATTGAAAAACTTAAAATAAAAACGTGACCATTTATTTAAACGGTACATCTATCTTTATTCTAATGAATTTCTAGAAGGCATTTAAAGTGAAAAACTGGTTATACAAATATCATTAAACAGGCAATTGAAATCACTGATGTGCAAATACTACGATTAATATAACTTTATTTTTTGCTATTGTATATTTACTCACCCAAGCTTGAAATAAACAAAATTTAGCTTTCATAATAACCTATTTACAAAAACGCCTTCAAATCACATGAATTCTAACGAATACAACCTCTGAATATATATCCGGTTGGGTTGTAACAGTGGGACGGACAACTTCGGAATGGACATTTTTCCGGCGTTGTGCACCCCTTTCTATTCACACTATCGACCAAAGTTTAGTACCAAATGGTGGGGATTTTTATTCTAAATAAATTTATGGAAAAAAAATTGAAACATTTTTAGATAGTTTTTTAGATATTTGAACTTAAAAGTTCCAACCCCATGGGATTTTAGCTTGGAAAAAATACCCCACAGAAAACCCCATGCAAACCCCATGGGGTTTTGCAATAAACCCCATGGGGCAGAACACCCCATGAAAATAATGTGGGGTTTAAAAACCCACCTTTTTCTTAAGTAACAGTTTAGGGTTTTTAATCCCATAAAATAGATGTCATGGGATTTATTATCCCACATATGCATGAGGTATTTTATCCCATTTGTTTATAATATAAAATTACTATAATATTTTACCTATCTATTAAAATACCAGTACTCACAGAGCAGACAGTATGAGATGATGTTAACTAAACCAATCCAAGCACATAAATCAGATTCTCAAAGTTACTCGAGACTGATTTATTTATGTTTGCATTAGTTTAATGACTCTAGATTTTCTCTTGCATTGAATAATAATAATCCACAGATGTTGGTATTGTCTTCCAAAAATGCCTTTTTTTCCAAATGACAAGTGTCAGCATCAGAGGTGTGCTCTGTCATCCTTTAATGTGCCTAAAAATATGTTACGAAAACTATGTAAATTATGTTTAAAAGTTATAACTAATTCAACATAAGTATTGCCCTGCTTATTGTAAAACTCTTTAAAATCTGACAGGTTGTAAATATTTATCAATGCTGAACTGTATAAAAAAAAACCCAACAGTTATAATATTATTGTATGTACCAATGTTATATGATCCACTAATTAAGGCATAAATTTACGGTTTATGCAATCACAAAAATTACATATAATGTTTAAACTTCTGTTAAATATCATAGCATATTAAAACAGTCTTAAATGTATGGTCTCACTAATTCGAGAAAATTCGGTCCAAGAATAAATCTCGTTTTTTTTTTTCATTAGCTATCTTTTTCACTTGGAAGTTATTAAAGAATATATAGATGTATAAATTCAAAATGAAACTGATTTGCAGTCAATGGAATTACCTTTGAAAATGGACAGAAGAAACACAAACTTAGCAACTCTAGCCCTACCAAGCCAAGTGATGGAGTTGAAAACCGGATGTCGAAATTAGTTACAGACAAATCGGGACACAGACATTTTGATTAGAGCAGTGGATCTTTCGTGAACTTATAAGTATAATGCCGTTTAATGAACTCGAAAATCCTTTGAGTAATTTAACATCCTGAACACCGTATTATTATATAAATTTTTCATCTAACTATAAACACGATGAATTTAGTGTCGATCGGGGGGGGGGGGGGGGGTTACAACAATATTAGTACTAAAGTGTGCAAAGTGTTATATACAGTTGAACTTCGATATCTCGAACACTGATACCTCGAATACAATGGATATGTCGAAGTGATTTGTAAGTCCCAACAACTTATTTTTTAAGTATTTTACCCTCGATATCTCGAATATCTCGAAGTTTTTAAACAGTCCCATTTTGTTCGAGATAACAAAGTTTGACTGTACTTGTAATATATCATTAAACTAATGGTAAAACCAATATAAACTTCTAAATTTAACAGGAGGTTGTAAGGTGGTTATTAAGGTATACAATAATACTTTTCGACAAATAGTTCAGCTTGAGTACATGTTGAGTTCTTATTGGGGAGGGGGGGGGGACTTGATTAAAAGTCGCGTTGATTTTTTTCTTTTCCTTAGAGTGTTTTCGTGTAAAAGTATTAATTTTGTGAGATTGTCCAGGAGCTATTTTGGATAATAAAAAATAGATACCATGGCTATAGAACATCAGAGGCATGTGACAGAATCAGTGCGTTTAAATATGTAGCAGCCTCTCACAATATTGATTTTTTTTTAATTAATTCATAGCATGTATACCGGTAAGTACCTCTTATCTATTTCTTTCCCACTCTCCTCATTGTATAGGACTTATCCTAAGCGTGCAAAAGCTGGAATTTTGTTTGAAATCGAATTTCCCATTGTAATTAATTTGGCAAGTATATATAAAGGCTAACCTTTATACAAAATAAACCAGTGCTTGAAATACATATATAGTCATGGAGAACAAATCATGCAGTCTTTGGAATGATTCAAAAGCTTAATCATGAGAATACTTGTAGTGATTTCCACACCGGCAATAATAACTCAGTCTAAGGCCGACAAAAAGGCAAAGGATGAGGCCAATTGGACATTTGTATCGTTAAATATATTCCCACGATTTCATAATAAACTGAACAAGACCAAGCCCTGTGTATACATGTACTTTGTATATTCACTGTCCAAATTTCAACACATGTGTATACATATCATCGGAACGCCGTGTATACTAAATAAATCAATGCATGCTTGATTTTATGTTGTCAAATTTGTATCGAGCCGAGAAGTAGTAACTGTTACTGGATTGATATCATTTTAGATTTTTGTGGCATT
Source organism: Magallana hongkongensis (assembly GCA_016163765.1). NCBI lineage: Eukaryota > Metazoa > Mollusca > Bivalvia > Ostreida > Ostreidae > Magallana > Magallana hongkongensis. Next base: position 50,008,134 of record WFKH01011926.1, on the reverse strand, counting down.
TTACAGAAAGAAAATTTGGAGAAAAATCATCGCCGGCAGTGAGATCCGAACCCACGACCCTTGGGTCCGTAGGCAAATGCGCTACCTTATGCGCCACGGCGCTCATTAATATCTCTTGATGTAATTAGACATGTGAATGATATCAAAAAGGGCCATTAACTTATTCTGGAAAAATATTAAATAAATGGGTTTTTTTTTAACTAGTATATTTTAAAATCTCATTACCTATTTTTACACTCATCAGATATGATTTAGTATTCTATAGTCGTTTCTCGTTTAATTACCCTCGGGCGGCAAATTGGATCGATAACAGCTGGGGGGGACGTCGAGATTCTTACATTTAATCTTATATCATTGTCACATATTTACTGCACTATCAGAATCAACGCAAAATCATTGTACTTGATCTTTGTTTACATTTGACGACATGCACATTTAATTTGATTAGTTTATATTAATGTGTGAGCATCAATTTTGATTTTACTTATCAGTCTCTGTTGCACATCCAGAACGTCTAAAAATGAATAACCGTGAATCCTGTGCTGACACAAATTCGCTTGCGGAAAAGTTCAAAAAAGCTGTAGTATCTCGGTGAATTTGCAGGATCAGATAATTTTAAATCCTGTTTTGTGTCATGGTAAAACGTAAAAATTTCAAAACTCGTTTTAGTTATAATTATAGATAATAAAGTAGCAGAAAATCATAAATTTGTGATATTACCTCGTCAAAATGAACCGTAACTAACCACAGATAGAACTTAAACCAGGAATGATTGAACAATTTTTCTTGTCGAAAAAACTTTTCTGAAACTTGAAATATAAAGGGTGGTTATATTAATCCTTCCAGTATTGAAATTGGAATGCAGAAATAATTCATTACTGATAATTGATTTAAGTTGTTGAAGATGTATAAAGATATTTTTACTACAGTAACTTTCAGTACAATACACAATGTTTGATATGTTTGATATGCTTATTCATTGTTACAGTAATATGTTATGCCTTGCATCAGAGACATAAATAACATGTTATTTATGTCTCTGCTTGCATCTTGTTATAAATCATAAAAGCTAGAGAACGTATTTTCTTTACTTTTATCTAATTAATGCCCTGTTATTGTCATCACACGCCAGAAACGGGTATATAACTACAGTACCGTCAACGCGGATCCCGTATTTTCCGCGCACCCCCGCGGTCCAAATTGCAACGCGGTTAAAAACAGGTGTCTCAGGTAAAACCGCGTACCCCCGCGGTAGACTTGTCCATCAAATCAACACCGCCGCGGTCTTGACGATAAATTACAGGTGAACAAAAGTATCGAACTGAAACGCGAGTTATCTCCCCCGACTAAAAAATAATTTACAGCTTCACTACATGTATATATCATTTTATTTAATGGAACTATCTAGAATAACATACGATATATATTTTTAAAATGTTAAATTTATATAGTGTGTTTAAAATCATTCATCAATGCTTCTCCATTTAAATACTTGACGATGTATTTTTACAATCCATTCAAATTGACATAGCCTATCCAAAAATTGATAAGTATGCTTGGCAGTTGGATTAAAATTTCTTTTTTTTTTTTATTCAGTCTTATTAAATTGTGAAGAAGTATTGAAACTTTTCTATTTAATCTACCTAAACTGCATACCGGGTAAATTGAATTGATGAAATGCTTTTGCCGATCTATATATGTCCGTGCGATCTAGTTTCAACAAACTTTCAACCAGTTTGCAAGCAATAAAGTTGAAAACAATAAGTACACTTTTACATGTATTGATTATATTTGTATTTTGTGTGTATTTTATGTTCTTAATCAACTTGTTCATGGGCAAGGTTTTCTGTACAAGTGATAAAATACACGATCTGGAAAACAGTTACTTTTTATATAAGAATATTCGCAAAGCAGTTTATGGCAATTTAAGGTCGCGAGGATATTTTTCAGGTTAACATCATAGTTAGATTGATAATATTAAAATAATTAGTGTTGTTCTCTTATTCTAACCTGATATGCTTGTTATATCACTGCTATCTTTAACTTGATTATTTAAGGTGTTATTCTTTACAAGAAATGGAATGATGTAGTTACATCACAAAACAACATGGGAAATTGTACATGTTATTAAATGCATGCATCTCGAATTACTTTTTAAAAATTCAAATGCAAACTATTTTTGTACACTTCAATTCAATTCAATTCAATTTATTATCCTTGAGCTTTACAACTCATCGGAATACAAATTATAATACATATAAAATTATAAACAAATGTGCAGTAAGTGAGTGGACATATTAAGACATTATAATCATGTACATATCATAAAATATGAATGAACATAAATGTATGTTAAGTAGCTTAAACTGTAGTATTATTACAATGCTGCGGTCTCATTTTGAAAGCGCTAGACAAATATTTACCTAAATTATTGAGTTCCTTTATATTGTTAACACTTAAAAGTTTAACTAGTTTAAAAACACTTGGTTTTTTGTAATAAAAACTCTTTATATATTTCTTTCGTAATTCAACGTAAAAAGGACATATGAGTATAAAGTGGAACTCATCTTCTAAATCTTTTTTATTACAATGATTGCAAAATCTTTCATTTCTTGGCACCTTGTTGTGTCGACCTTATTCAATATTTAAAGAGTGTGATGAAGTTCGAAAAATACTTATAATTTTTTTTGAAATATAATTAATCGGTCTCCTAAGATAAGTTTGCAAACAAAAATTATCCACAAGGTGTTGATATAACATACTCTTCGGAGATGTCAAAAAAGATGACATCAAACTTTGTTTATAAATATCTAATATTCTATATTCAATTGTCTTGTAGGTTTTACATTGATTAGAACAAGTTTCGTCAAACAAATATTTTAGACGCATGCTAGACAACTCGCTTTGTACGGAAACCATCCAGTTATCGTTATTGACAAGCATGCTTTCGTATGCCTCCTTCAAGATAATATTATTTGTATTTTTAATTTTTAACCAATATTTGAAAATTCGTAACTTTCTTCTAATATACAAAGGCAATCTACCCAGTTCACAATACACTAAATTATTTGTAGTTTTTTTATTGACCCCAAGAATTCTCTTACAAAAATTGAGATGTACCTTTTCTATATCGGGTGCTTTGTGGAAACCCCAAATTTCACAGGCATACGAAAGAATACTATTACTATGAACATACGTATCGAATACAGAACATTGAGTTTCAACATTAAAAGAATAATTTTTCATAGTGTTTGATATTGCAAAAAGTGCTTTCCGTCCTTGATCTGCTACATGTTTTTGTGTTTGTAAAAATTTTCCATTGAAGTTGAATAACATACCAATATACTTAAAAGTATTCTCAACTTCTAGTTTTTGTTCATTGTATGACCAGCTTTCAAGATCTGATATTTTCCCACCATTTCTAAAAATGACAACCTTGGTTTTAGACACATTTACATTCAGATCCCATTCTATAGTATACTCATTAAGTGTATTTAACATACTCTGTAACCCAGCAGGGGTTTCAGCAATCAATACCATATCATCTGCAAACATTAGCAGGAAAATATTAATCATTTGTAGTTCAATGGATGGACAATTGTTTTTTTATAAAGTTTATCTCAAAATCGTTCACATAAAAAGCAAAAAGTAGTGGTGATAACACTTCACCTTGCATAAGACCCATGTCATTACTAAAGTAATCACTTAAAACACCATCATATTTGACACATGACTTCACATTATTGTACAGTGATTGTATAACTTGTAATAATTTCCCTCGTATACCAACTTTATATATTTTATCCCATAACTTGCATCTGTTAATAGAGTCAAATGCCTTTTGAAAATCCACAAAACAACAATATAGACGTTTTTTGCTACATAGAGTTTTGCTAATAAGTGATTGCAAAACAAATATAGCATCTACTGTACTAAGTCCTGGTCGAAACCCAAACTGAGCATCAGTCAAGATATCGTATTTGCTATCCCATTCTAGGATTCTATTATTTAAAACACTTGTAAATAGTTTTCCAAAACAACTGATAATAGAGATACCCCTGTAGTTGTTTACATCATCAATGTCACCTTTTTTGTGTACAGGTACAATACAACTTTTTGTCCACAAATCAGGGAATAAGCCTGACATTAGTATTTTGTTAAAAAGTTTATGCAACACAGGCATCAAAATATCATTACATCTTATAAATAACTCATTTACAATGTAGTCCTCACTACAACTTTTGTTACATGTTAGTTTTTTAATAGCCATACTAATTTCATCATAAGTAATTTCTTTATCTAACTCTTCATATACGGCATTATGATTCATATAGTCACAAGTACTTTCTGTGTGGTCAGCGCTGTTACCTTCAATAAGACTTTTAAAATATGCTTGGAAGTCGTCATTCGTTAGGCTACATTTACCAGACTTGCTTTTCCCCTTGGAGAATAAACTGTAAAAGTCTTTTGGGTTGTTGTTTTTTTCTCAAAAAATCAAACATGTCACCCTCATATCGTTTGTATTTATATTTTGATTGTTTCATGTATTTTTTTGTATTTTTTCTTGGCAGCTAAAAGTTTTTCTTTATTTTCATATGATTTTTCATTATTGTACGTATGGAGTAGACCTTTGTATTCTTTCAACAGTTTTTTACAAGTTTCGTCAAACCAGGGTTTGTCCTGTTTCATATTCCCACATGTGTAATTTTTATGTATGGTATGGTATGGCATGGATACTTTAACATCCATGTAAGGTAAGACACAGTCATTCAATATACTACAAATATTATTGATACAAGTATTGATATCTGGAGGATTTTTGAAATCAATATCTAATTCACCGAGTAGAAGATTTTGATTTCGTGTAATTTCAGTCAAGATATATTCCGCATTGTCATCGATCCACTTTACTGATTTGCTATTAGTTCTACCCGAAGATACACTCGTTCTATGCAGGTGTGTTTCTAGGCAAATACCATTGATAGTAAAACTTATTGGTGAATGGTCAGAAAAAATATTAAATATACCAGCAGAAAATTGGCTTATACTAAAAAACAATGAACTTTCGGTCAACAGATAATCAATAACACTATTACCTCTAGAACAGAAAAAGGTATAATCACCAGATACATCCCCAGGATGTCTACCATTAACAATTCGTAGACCTGTTGACTTACATAATTCTAATAATTTTCTACCATAATTATTGATGTGTTTATCTTAGTTTTTTCTTTCGCAAAGAACTTTAGTGTCTTCGTATAGAAATGGTAAATTCCCATCAGATACAACATATTTCAAAAAATCATCAGTTATGTAATCATTTCTGACACCCGTTCTTGCATTTAAATCTCCTGTAACATATACAGAACCCATATTTTTATATTTACTTATTGAATCCTCTAGTAATTGGAATATACAGGTATCAATATCAAAATGCTCATAAAAACACTGTTTTCAGGAGGTAAATAACACATAGCAATGTAGATATTTTTGTTTTCAGCATTTGTTAAAATTTTACACCATATTATGCTGTCGTATATATTTTCGACAATACTAATATATGGAGATAGGTGTGGTTTACAATAGATAACAATACTCCCACCTTTAATTGATTTTCTTGGAAAAATACACTTTTCATAGCCATCTATGTCTACAACATCTCCAGGAGCAAGCCAGCATTCACTAAGGAAAATTATGTCGTATCCATTTATAATTGAAAGGAATTCGGGGATGTTTACTTTATCACGAAGCGACCGACATATGTTCCAAGATATAAATGACAATTCACTCACCGCACATCCCTACGCTGAATTGTCACCCCATACCAGTGGGTGATTGGCGGTACGCACATCACTACGTTCTGCTCGCGGTTTGGTGCGTTCAGTGTCCCGGTCAGGCGTGGAACTTGCTGCTGTGGTCGATGTCGGGGGATTCCCCATGTGATGTGTTCTCGCTTTGGCGCGTCCGGTGTCCAGGTAAGGCGCGGATCTTGCGGCGGCGGTCGGTGCCTCGGGGTTACCCATGCGTACAGCTCCCGGCTTGGTGCGATCGGTGTTCGAGTAAGGCGCGGATCTCGCTGCTGCAGCAGGTGCCTCTGAGGTACTCTGCGGTTCTCCCGTCGGGTCCTCTGGTAGGTACAGTTTCCCATCAATATACAGCTTGTCGCGAACCAGCTTCGTTTTGTGTCCCGATTTCCTGAACCTCTTCTGGATAGGGTATAACAGTCGGCGCTTGTCCTCGATTTCCTTGGGGAACTGTTCGTGGATACCGTAGGGTGTTCCTTGCAGTTTATACGAATTTTTAATGATATGTATCACATCAGCGTGGTACAGCAGGCGTGCTACAATAGGACGGTCCTTCCCACGAACAAACCGACCAAAGCGGTGAACATTGTTGAATTCGATGTTTTTCTCTATTTCAACTTCATAGTATAGGAAATCCCGGAGTTTCTTTTCTGTGTCCTCGCTATTGGTTTCTCCCCCAAGACCGGTAAAAATAAGATTGTTCTTCATAGATCGACACTTAAGGTCAGGTACAGTGTCTTTTAGGTCTTTTAGGTCCATAAGTTCCTCAGGTGTGCCGCTTGTCGTGTTGACTTGTTTTCCTATATCGTCTATATCATCGCGGACTTTCTCGAGATCTTGTTGATACTTTTGGGCTTGTTTTTTCATTTGCTCTGAGGCATTATTGCAGTTTTTTATCTGCTCTGTGGCACATTTGCATTGTTTGTCGAACTCGTCCACTTTGTTGGAAACGAAATCTATAGTTTTCTCAAACTCTGTATTTTTTGATTCAATAAGATCGACCCTCCTCTCCATTGTGGTAACCCGCCCATCCAGTTTATTTATAGATTCCGCAATACCATCTAACAGTTGTAATTTTCTCATAATATAATCCAGTTTTTCATCGACACTTAGGCCTACAGATTTGGTTAACGGGGTGGAAGTTACTGGTAGATTATCCCTAAAAACGGGAATGTCCTCATACAATACACTGTTGGCTCTATTCAATAACTGACTTACCACGGATGGCTCATGGTCACTACTCTGAACACTACTCTGGTCCGAGCTCCCCGTGCCTTTTTTCCTCTTTTTTGATGACTGTTTTTGTGATTTGCTTTTTTCCATGGCTAAGCAATAAAAACTGTCCACAAAAGTTCGTAAAGTCTATATCACCTTATGTAAAGGTGCATAATACGAAGAAATATACACACTCCATACATGTAACACAGGTAACACGGAGCGCCTCGAAAACACGTCCACACCGGTGAACGTCCACTCACATCCTCACATTTCCTTTATTGTGTATATTAATTATAAGTCGCGACCATTTTCTGTGTATAGAGATTAACAAACCCAGGGTAGAAAACGACATGCCCTAGGGGTTTTCACACCTATTCAAGACAAAAGAAAATCGGCTTCGTCTAACCGTACAACACCGCCCATTACCTATCTTACAGAGGAGGCTTCTTGATTATTATGAGTGTCGCCGATCTTAATTTTTCTCTACGATCTTTATGTGTGTGAGAGAGAGAGAGAGGAGAGAGAGAGAGAGAGAGAGAGAGAGAGAGGGGTAATGTGCTTTACCCCCCCCCCCCCCCCCCCCCCCCCATTTTTCATTTGCTTCCGACGCCACTGCATTCATTTGAAATATACTAATATTAAATATTCCTAAGTTTAGTATTCATAAAAGAATAGGGACAGTATACATTGTGATTGAATCCAACATTCAGATTCACGTGCTTCACCTGTCAATCAAATCTGCCCGCGAGCTGCACCACGTGCTCCTTCCTTGATAAAGGAAAACAGTTTCGTTCTATTAGTTTTCAGGTAAAAAAAAAAGAAGTATGTCTAACAATAAAGTATTTAACACTGTTTATGATGTTTAATGTAATGCTTGACACTGTGTTTGTGAAGTTTAGTTCGTATACAACGTTATTTAAAGTGAAAACTATCTCTCTCTCTCTCTCTCTCTTTCTCTCTCTCTGCGGGGAAAGAAACGTGTTAAAAACGTTTTACAGTTTAAGAAGGCAGTGAAATGATACAATTATTTATTGTTACTGTTAGTTAAATTGTTTGATATACGGGTAGAATTCCTGGTGGTCACTTGTTGCAAGGATTATCCACCTGCCTCATACCCGTGTATTCTGTGCGTTCAAGCGAAGAGTGATATCCTGTCAGTGCGATGGTTTCATCACACCAAATACAGTTAACTTAGACAGTCATTAAAACGTTGGAAATGGGGGGGGGGGGGGGAAGGGTACGAAAAACGTTATAATTCGCAACTGATACGACATATGCCTAGTAGCTTCATATTCAACACACATAAACTGATATCAAATTTTTTTATATTTTAAGGGTAAAGTAAAATGTTCATATTTTGCCGTTGATCGTATGGTATACCTACACCATGTAGCGTGTGCTTGTCACGGACTA
>WFKH01011926.1:49978512-49988861 GCA_016163765.1 Magallana hongkongensis | reverse complement strand
AAGTAATTCTAAACCATCTACTTTCACTTCGTAAACAACATGAATGGATGCTTTCTTATTTCTACCCCAGTTCTTTTCGGCCCGTGTCATTTGGACCCATGTGAATTTTAAATCAAATTGATAATAAGAGACAGAGTGTTTATCAGCAGTATACAATATAAAGAATTAAATACAATCATACTTTTAATATACAAATTTATTCTATTTGAATAGAGAAAAAAATATCTGAAAAAAATTCAACTTCTAAGAGATTTTTAACTAACATTCAAATTTTTTTAAGAATTAGGTGAGTCAAATTGTAACGAATTGTAATTTAATTAAATATGTGATAAAAAACATAATTTTTATTTATTTGAAAGAAGTCAACTTATGCATTTGTCTTTATATTTGTTTTTAAAAAGTAAGTATAATTGATACCAATTTTCTAAATGAAGGTTAGAATAATTTCTGAAAAAAAAAAATCATACTTCATTTTGATTTTTCTGTATTAAGTTGACTGCATAAAATCCATATAAAATATCTGTTTTGTTAAAATTGACCGTCCGACTCAATTTTTATAAACATTAATCTCCAGAAAAACAATAAGAAAAGTTGATCTCAAGTTAAGTACATACAAAATCATACTTTGTTTTAAGGATTTGTTTAATCTATAGTACCTAAATGTATGTGTGATCAATGAAGGAGAACCATAAACAACACAAATAAAAAAAAAATATGCTTTTTTGTTAAGTCAGGGGTTTATTTTGAAATTTAAAAAAAAATATTCAGGTTTTTTACTCTTCAAATTAATGTCAACTCGACGCCATTGTGGCCCTTCAGGCCTTTGATTTCTTTAAAGCTGCCACTGTAATTTCTCTTTGTTCCTCTTTTAACTTGTCTATCTTAAAATCTTGTAAAACTTTATCGATTGCTCTCTCAATTTCTATGCCGGACGCCATTATTTTTTTCCCGAACTTTTTCTCGAACTGCGTATAAAAAGAGCTCTCTGATTGGCTGAACTAAATAATGAATATGCATGAATTAAAGGTCACTGGATTTGACCTGTGAAAGGGGTTTCGTTAGATCTTTGTGTAGCAATCTATTAGGAGCGGATCAAAGATCTAATTTTAATTAGATTGCTTCTAGCTGAAGTATGTAATTCATTTTTAGTTTGTATTCAGTACTCATCTTGTTTCAAATCTATGTGTCAAATTATTAAATCAAACACGTTTGATTTCAAGAAAAATGATGTAGTATTTTTATTCTGCCATCATCATACATGTGTTTACAAAAACTGACGTGTTTGTAAAACTGAGACTTTGCCAAATAAAAAATAAAATAAAAGACATTTTATTGATAAAAACTTCATTTCATGTCATAAATGTGGTTTGGCATTTCAATACTAAACGCATATACATAAAATACAACATTTAACTATACAGAAAACAGAATGTAAAATCTAAAAATATATTTATGTGATGTAAAATTACAAATTTACACATTGTTTATCAGCATTTTCACTTCATCATCTTGTGTAATCTGTGTACTGAGAAAGATGGCGTATTCCACAATATACATGTATGCGTGCGGACTATGTGTACAAGTCAGGACAAAATATAGGTCGGGGTCTTCTTTTCTCTTGAAAATATTTTGTACGTTTAGTGCTCAGAAAGGTAGCGCTTTCTACTTTATATTGACGGACTACATGTATACGTCGGAGCGGAGTATAAGTCGAGGTCTTCTATACTCTTCGGAGTCTATACCACCAAACCTCTGTTATTGTCCCTAAAATAACAAACATTAGAGTGAAAGGCACAAGAGGAAACTCACTGAAAGGTGATAGGAAGATAACTGAAATGTGTCTGAATGGCAGAGGTAAACAATTCAACAACCTTTCGAGACCTTTCTGTTAGCATTTGGTTGCCTGAATGCTAGAACTTCCTCCTGTGAAGAAACGTACGTTATAACAATTTACCGGAAAAAAAGAAAGGCATAAAACAACAAACATGACAATAAAAAGAAAAACATACCATATGAAATGTGAAAAGAAAAAACAAAACACACTAAAAGAAATATTCCAGTTTGAAGAATTGTAAATAAAAACAAGTATGTCAGTGAAAGAGAAGTCATATGATAATACACAAGTCAAAGGAAAAGCTATTTATAAATCCATACATATGATAACAAGCATGTCACCAAAAAAAAAAACAGCACGCATTAACAATAATTACAGGTTTAGAAAGGGGAGTAGCAAAAACGCCAGAAGGTCAAGTGTTGTAAAAGAAAGATAGTGCAATAATAAAAAGCGGGTTTTTCGAGGTCGGGGAGGAAGTGGTGAAATTGATGATGCAGAAAATCTAAGCTAAATTGAAATCGATATTTGTAACTAAAAATATTCTAAGATTTTCCCTTTTTATGGTCCTAATTTAAGCTATATTTATCTTCTTGTTTAAAAAGATTCTGCATACATAATATAAAATGCATAAACATAATCTTTTGTATCTAAATCAGACATCACTTTTCTCGTAATTAATGATTGGTTATCAGATCATTTAAAAGGTACGTTTACACAACAAATTGTATGTTTAGCATGCTATTCTCATGCATGTTTAAACTTTTAAGTACATGTAACAAATATATTTTTTTAATTTTTACACAATTTTTTTTAAATGTTCGTAGATTAGACAGCACGAATACATTATATAAGATTTAAGTCACATTTGTTTCAATATATTTGCGCGAGTTATATACATATCACATTTATCTTCTTGATAGTATTCTCATTATAAAATTGATGCTACATGTATTGCTGACATCTCCTCAACTTTTCTCATAATAGTCATTTGTGATTTTGTTAATATCAAATTATCATGACATTAATTACGATGTTTTTTTGTTTGTGTAGTTATTTGGTCATAATTTGAGTTTGGGAAAAAGATAGTCTTTCTGTAATAAACTCGCTTGTGAGTTACTGTATTTACTCGTTTGCACTATTAGCAAATTGGTAGAAATTTCGTTATGATAGAATCAAGACTAAACAGACACAGAAAAAGTATGGAAAACAATATTTTTTATTGAAATGAATAATAAAGCTTTAAAATCAATTTCTATGTAAGAATCAAATTTCTATGTAAGAATCAAATTTCGGTGGCCACGCATAGTTACAGATTTTCTTCATACTTTACAGTCTGATAGACTTTGGTGAGTAAAAACGCCTAACACCATTTATTTGCTGCTATGTAGTCCCGTTGCCATGGTAACAGAGGGTAAAGATGAAAAAATGGCATTTTAATGCTTATTTGAAAACATATTGTGAGAAATGTAAACGATTTTGGGTGTTCAGGGAAGAATATATTACGAAAAAAAAATTTTCAAGAGAAAGAAAAACATTTACGGAGAAACGCATATTTTAAAAGCGTTTCCATGGTCACTAAACAGAAATTTCAAAATATGATTTCATCAGTTGATTCAAATTTAAAATGCAAATCTTGAATTTTTTGTACACACTATAATGATTGTGCAATTAAGAATTTAAAAATGAAAACCGTTGCTAGGTAATAAGCTGAAAAATAAATTCTATATTCTGAGTCATTTTTGGATAGGTTTTATTCACATATGAAATATAATATTTGATGTCCATTTGTAAGAAAAAAATCAAGTATGTCTTCAACTTTAATGCAACTTGAAAAAAATCGGAAATTTTCTAAAAATAATTGCCGTTGTTAGGATTTTGCAAAAAGTGGGAATTTCTGTGTGATTTTCTATGCAACTTTAATTTCCAGAGCAACATCACTTCTGTGTTGCAAAATAAAGCTTTTTGTGGTATATAATAAAAATCTAGGCATATTTTTACAAGTTCCAACAAAAACAATTACTAAAATTTTCTAAAATCATGAATTACAGCATATAAAAATCATTTTCAATTTTTTCAGTTTTTCCTATATCTTTGCCTTATTACCATAGAAACGGGTTTCAGTTTTCATAAATAATGTGTATATAGCATAGACAGTGATAGTGATGTAAAAATTTAATGGTTTCTCCTTTTCCCTTCTTAAAAAACGTAAAAAACCGATTTCAAAAATTGTTTAGCGGTTTCCATGGTAACATTTTAAAAGTATTGGATTTCTTCATCAATTTTCTTCTTTGAAATAAAAATTGACAATAGGACTAAAGTTGTTTGATGTCTTTGATAGTATATATTAGTGGGCAAAAACTTCTAATTTGGCTTCAATGAAGGTATGTTTTGCTTTTTTTTTAATCTTAGCATCGGTTACCATGGCAACGGTAACCCCCAGCAACAAACTTTTAGTGTATTTTTGCGTTTTTCACCTAGGTGTGTCCATGTATGAAATATAAAGAAAATTGGTGACTACATTGTATGCGTGGCCAGACCCTTATGTAAATCTTTGATTCTTACATAAAATTGATATTTATAATTTATGTTGTTATATTCAGTAGTATATTCTCATTATATAACTCTCTATAGATGAATAGTCAATAATTGTAATATTAGCTCGTCCGAAAAATATGGACCGGTCAATATTTGTATATTGTTATACCCCTGTAAAACAGTAACTGTATAACTCTAAACAAAAAAAAAAATTCCAGCATTTTGTCTGTTGGACTGGAACTGTTAGATTGGAACTGTTTTAATTGACTGTTTAAAAGACTGTTTTCCGGTGACGTCATATTCTGCAAAAACGAGTGATTGATTAGTAGGGGTACATGTAACAAAACAGTTGTTGACTGTGTCTCGGGCAACAGTTGATCTCTCGGAACGGCTCGCAAACTGTTGCCCGCGGCAACTGTATATTGTTATACCCCTGTGAAACAGTTACTATATAACTCTATACAAAAATGTCCATCAATTTGACTGTTGGACTGGAACTGTTAAAATGGAACTGTTAAAATCGATTGTTAAAATGAACTGTTGACCAGTGACGTCATATTCCGCAAAAACGAGTTATTTATTATTAGGGGTATAACAAAACAGTTATTGACTGTGTCTCGGGCAACAGTTGATCTGTTGGACCGGCTCGCAAACTGTTGCCCGCGGTCTTCGGCCTTGGGCAACAGTTTGCGAGCCGATCCGACAGATCAACTGTTACCCTCGACCCCAGTCAACATCTGCATAATATTGACCGGCTAGGAATAATATTTAGAGAATATTCCCTCTATTTCAATTAAGGTATCCGATCCATAATAGCCCCAGATTCAATGAATCTGGGTGCATAACAGATATGTATGGGCTTAATACTCAGTATACTTGGACATAACTGTCATGTTTAAGTATCAATATGTAAGAGTAGAATGTGTCCTAATTAATTACCTTTTCCTTTTCTTAAAGAGTTGCTCCCCTTTGCTTTTATTCTATAAAAATTAATTTTTAAAAATCTATACGGTATAAAATTTATTTTTAATAGTTTTTGTATTCCTAAGGACAAAATACAGCTTTCCACCAAAGCATTTATTGATATTCCTGGTATTTACTTTTTTGTTTAAAAAAATGTGCTTGTCCCCATAGGCCATAATGCAATCTTCATTAATTAATTACTGCTTAGTTAATAATATTTTTTAAAATTTTTCTCGGTAAATCTTTTTCTACTATAAAATGCTTTAATTTAATATCAGAGTATTTAATACATGATGGGAGTTCTAGGTTAGAAAAATTTGGTCCTAATATGGATCGGATACCTTAATCGCTTCTGATTTGTTGATTCGTAAACGGTGACGCAGATAACTCTTCGCGACTCCAAAACAAGAAGACTTCATAATAGGCAATCAGTCAAGGCAGGTAAACAACGGACGCGCAATGCGACGGTTTGCTATCATAACGGATATAAGTATTAGCGCATTACTGTGAAGTAAAATCAGGTAGAACAGTAAATCATCTGTAATTTAATTCCTACGGGCGGCGGAATTTCACCAGTGACCGTTTGATGCCGACGATACTTTGGAAATGAACTTTGCGCAAAATTGAATTCCGGAATTCTATGTTGAGCTGAGAAAATTACGACGATCTGTTTTCAAATCCTTTCTTGAATTTTGGTTTGTTTCTTCCTGTAACAAAACAAATGTTGACTGTGTTTTCGGGCAACATTGATTATAGTAGCCCCCTTGGGACGAATATTTTGCCCTCCGCTTCGCGTCGGGCAATATTTCGTCCCTCGGGGGCTAATATAATCAATGTTGCCCTCAACCCCAGTCAATATTTGTATATTGTGTCCAAATGCGTAGCAAAAGATAATAAGCGTTCACTGCTGAATTGCAAAACAGTTGGGAACCCTGCTAGGTGTTTGGAAGTTTACGTTAATATATTTTTATAAGATTTTGTACAATTTTGATATTCTTAAATGGTTTATATGAGTTTTCAACATGTACATTGATATCTTCAGATATATCAACCTACTTTAAACTGTGTCTTTTTTTTTTACTTAAAAAACAAAACAAAAAAAAAACAAAACCCAACAAAACTGTGTCACAACGTTTGTACATATTGTACCAAATTTTGAATCTATTATATTGATGTAGAAAATTTTGTTATTGCTTAAAGATCACTATTACTATCAGTAAACCTCATATATAATAGGGCAATGACAGAACGTCAGCACTTTTTAATTTAAAAGAAAGGCACTGCTGAATTGCAAAACATGAGTTTGGAACCCGGCTAGGTTTTTGCAAGTTTACGTTATATTTTTATAAGATTTTGTACAATTTTGATATTCTTAAATGGTTTATATGATTTTTCAACATGTACATTGATACCTCCAAATATATCAACCTATTTTAATTTGTGTCTTTTTTTTACTTATTTTTGACAAATTAACTGTGAAATCCCCCC
This sequence comes from Magallana hongkongensis, assembly GCA_016163765.1. Taxonomy (NCBI): domain Eukaryota; kingdom Metazoa; phylum Mollusca; class Bivalvia; order Ostreida; family Ostreidae; genus Magallana; species Magallana hongkongensis. Next base: position 49,982,041 of record WFKH01011926.1, on the reverse strand, counting down.
CCCCCCAAAAAAAAAAACCCCAACAAAACTGTGTCACAACGTTTGTACATAGTGTACAAAACTTTGAATCTATTCTATTGATGTAGAAAATTTTGTTATTGCTTTTAGATTTCTATTACTATCAGTGAACCTTAAATATGCAAGGGCAATGACAGAACGTCAACATTTTTAATTTGAAAGAAACGCGATTGAATCTGTTAAGATCGTAGTTGATGCGCATCAAAAAATTCAATTACCCATCTTAAATTTAACTAAATAAGAGCTTTATATTCAACTGTTCACCTTTCATAAACAGGATCGTGTCATTCAGTCTAAGGTGAATGTCCCATAAAATAGAATGATTTGTCCTTTAAAACATGTCAACCGTGTTTAAAGTGTTAAGTTTATTCAGTCCGTTTAAAAAATTAAACCAAATTGATGTTTTATCTTAATTTATAATGTGTTTTGCTAAATTCAAATGTTGCATTCCCATCTCATACATTGTTTTCTTACATATTTTAACAACCTCAACCCATCTAGTGGTGCATTAAAAGTACTGATTTTGTTAAACATTCTTGTCTCATATACATGTAAGTGTCCCCGTCCTTTGTTCACTTTGAATATTTCTGATCTCTAACCAAGTGATAGTTATAGTGAAGAAGTCGAATTGAAAAAAAGCGTTCCAATTTACATTAAAGGTACGACTATCTTCCATCGGATGAATTGATATATGGCATTGAAGATGAAATACAGATTAAACAAATCTCATTAAATAGGCAAATGAAATCACTGACGTGCAACTACTACAAATAATATGACCTTATTTTAAGCTCTTTGTATTTATACTCCTCCAAGCTTAAAATTGATTAAGTTTAGCTATAATAATAACCTATGTACAATAGTGGCTTTAAATCAAATGAATTCTAACGAATACAACCTTTGAATACAAATCTGGTTGGATTTGGAAAGTATTTATTGTATGCATTCTGTCGAAGTTTAAATTCTAAAATAAGTTCCACTTTATTGATAAACCAGTTAGTCGGAACGCTTTGGTCACGATCTTGATAATTCTCTTGTTACTAAACAAATATAAATAAACTGTTTAAAAGGCACTTAATCTACATTGTCTGTCCACCCAGGGGGAGTCAATGACTTTCATCCGCTAAGCACATCGAAAAAGAATTAAATTAACTTCATTAACAATTCTAATCAATTGTTAAACCTTTTTTTAATGTATAACAATTCGTTTTCTTGAAATATTACATGTTGATATCTAGCTGAAGTATGTAATTCATTTTTAGTGAGCATTCACCTTTCATCTTGTTTCGAATCCATGTTGCAAGTTGCCAATTCAAACACGCTTGATTTGAAACAAAACAATGTGGTATATTTATTCTGCCATAACTGTATATGTGTTAACAAACACTACTGAAACTTAGCAAAACAAAACAAATACATGTGTATATGATAAGAGAGATTTTTTTATTGATAAAAGAGTAATTTTAATGTCATAAATTTGATTTTGGCATTTCTATTCTACATGTAAAAGCTTGAAAACCATGTACAAAAACACGTAAAATACAATATTTAACTAAACAGAGAACAGAATTTAAAACATAAACATATATTCAAGTGAGGTAAAATTTCAAATTTACGCAAAGTGTATCAGAATTTCCAGTTTATCATCTGTTGTAATCTATGTACAGAGAAAGATAGCGCATTCTTCAATATACATGTACATGTATGCGAGCGGACTATATGTATACGTCAGGGCAAAGTATAGGTCGGGGTAATCTTTCCTCTGAGAAAGGTAGCGCTTTCTACTTTATATTTGCGGACTACATGTATACGTCGGGGCGGAATATAGGTCGAGGTTTCCTATCCTTTTCTGCATCTCCACCAGTAACATCTCTTTTTCATTGTCTCTAAAATAACAACAATTAGAGTGAAAAGCACAGGATGAAACTCACTGGAAGGTGAATTAAAGATAACTGATATGTGACTGAATTGCAGAGCTATGTCATTCAGTCACATTTCCAGACCATTCAGTAAAAATTTGTTTGACTGCCTGGCAGAACTTCATCATGTTATAACAATATGCCGAAAAAAAAAGAAAGGCATAAAACAGCAAACATGATATTCAAAAAGAAAGCAGAGTATGAAATGTGAAAAGAAAGAAAGAACATATTGATACAGATATGCTAGTGTGAAGAAATGTATATAAAACAAACATATCAATATAAATAAAGGCATATAATTATACACATGTCAGAGGAAAAAGGACATATAATATCATACACGCAACAGCATTTGAAAGGAATACGATGACAAGCTGAGAACAGTGAACATAAATACTTTTATTAAAAATATCCCGCAAAAAGCATTATAATAGCAAACATTTCACCGATAAAAAAAATGCACATTAACAATATTAACAGGGAAAGAAAGGAGAGTAGAAAAAAAATTCAAAAGGTCTAAGGTTGTGAAAGAAACAGCTACGAACAAACTTAATATTCTACTGGCTGAGTAATGGTAAAATTTTTTTTAATAATTTCATTGTGTGATTCATGTAATAAAACAAAAATACTGTTATGATTGTGGAAAAAGTTGTTATTTATACCGTTAAATAAAGTTTTTTTCTCGATTTTTTAAAAAGAATTTATTAATGAAGACGGTGGTGTACTATCAGATTCTCAAACTTGATTCGAACTTAAGTACTATGACATACCGTGCCAGCCTAGTAATCACTGATATACCTAGACTCAAACTTTTTTCTGAGAGACACACAGAAGCCAACACAGAGACAGCATGTATTGAAGATAATGCAATTAAAAAATATATTTATTGTGGCAAAAAGTGAAATGAGTGAAGGAAAAGGGACATATACCTTTTTTCTGACTTGAACAACATTTTCCTACAGTGTCCTCCAGTCCGATCTTGCAAACCCTATCATTTGGACATCCCTCGTCCGACGAACAGACGCCATCACAGAATGAGGTTGGGGTCGAAGTAGTGGAGTGGAGGATACAGAGAATCTAAGCAAAATCAAATCCAGGGTTTTTTTTATTAAAAAAAAAAATAAGAATTGCTTTTTTTATGGATAGTCACTTTGCTATGAAAATTCTGCATAACAATTTGCATAACATATGTTTATGGATAGTTTTTTGGCTAAAAAAATTCCGCATAAAAATTATAAAACATAAACATAGTCGTTTGTATCTTCCCCAGGTAACATTTTTCTTGTATTTAATGATTTATTATCAGATTATTCAAAAGTTAGGATTGAACAACTAATTGTGTGTTTAGACTGCTATTCTAATAATTGTTACAATATTTAATAACAAACATCAAAAAACAAACATATTACAAAATTATTTTTTTTTCTAAATTGTTGGTACATTAGCCAACTTACATTCTGACTTTTGCGTCATATTGGTCTCAATATAGATATTGAGGCAATTTCAGAAATAGTTTTCTCATTTCAAATACATCAAAATAATTGCTAAATGAAAAAGACACAGAATAAGAAGACTAACAAAAATGTAAAGCT
>WFKH01011926.1:49966802-49978502 GCA_016163765.1 Magallana hongkongensis | reverse complement strand
AAAATGAGAGTTACTGGTGAACATGCTTTGACGGATCCAAGTCAGTGGGAGATGGCATCAAAATATATACTTGCAATGAAATAATATTGAATAATTTCGTAATGAATATATTTACTGGGATCTTATTTAGGGTATTCATAAAAATTGAGATTAGACAAATATTGAATAAATAAAATGAGCCTTGAACTCGTTTCTTGAATTTGATGGATAGAACTTTCCAGAACAGGGTAAACAAGAACGCGGGTTAATAATTAACGTCATGGCGGAGAGTGTAGGACGAGTTCATCACGAATCGCTGGCAGATACCTTGGATCGGATTTCTTCGGTTAATACAAAAAAGTTAATAAACAAGAGGCCAAATGGCCTTAACGGTCACCTGAGTACCATAGCCCATACACAAACTTGTCGAGGAGTCTCATATATGCATTTAATTAAGTTTCATTCTGGAATAGAAAAATTATAATACTGTAATGACGACCACCTCCCTGCCCGAAATCTTTTAAAAAGGACTATGAAACCTATAATTTTAGCGAACAACTTAAAGACCATAATAGAGTACAAGACCTAATATTGAAAAGGTGCAAGACTCGTTAACTTCCAAGATAGGTTTTATGTGTATATGTTTTCATTGATAAACTAAACTAAGGTGGCTAGTAGACATGTTTTATTTAACACAACCTCCAATCCCCTATCCCCAGGGGCAGACAGAAACTCTCTGTGTGGACTTTTAACAACAATAAAAACAGCTATAAAAAAGCTATTATGCGTTGCTCACTTCTCCTGTTCCAGCTTTTGAATATTCACCCTTCATTAACATTTCATCACCATTTGGCATTTATACCAAAATCATTTTACATGTACTGCTTATCAGTGATTTTGGTTAGCCAATTATTACTTTACTATTAACAAGTCTATTTGTTTATTTAGAAAGGTCAAAAACTGTTTTTGTTTCAAATGATAAAAAAACTTTCATAACTCTTTTGATCATACAACTTCTTAATTACATTATATTCAATGATTAATTACTAAATACATGTATGAACAAGCAAAGGAAGCATTATGAAGAAACAAGAAAAGATAACTCCATCAACTCCCCCTGAACTCTTTCCAAATGGTTTCACAATATCTTAACTTTGATAGACAGCTTCATTCTTTCACTTTTCTAAATATGTGAATTTACGCATTCATGTTATTGAAATTCCAGAGCAGAATAAAATAATAAGACAAATATATACCCCCTCCCAGCCATACATCTTGCCTTCCATGTACGTGACATGAAATATTATTGAAGATGACAGCTTAATGTTTTTTTCAATATATGCAGTCAGTTTATATTCTGTGTCAGAAGACGTTTTTTTAAACATTATATACATTAACACTAAATGACCATGTTGGCTACACCCTGCATAAGAACCCCTACCCTTTACACTATATGAGTGTTTTGGCCCCACCCTAGATTCAAATCCCCACATTGGGAGACATGAAATTTAAAATTTTGATAAGTGGCTTTATTTTCTTTCTATATATGCAGCCAGGTTTTATTCAGTATCAGCAGAAGTAAAGAAGACAATTTTTTAAACATTAAATGCATTAACACTATATGATTATTTTGGCCCCGCCCTAGAGTCAGAACCCCTACATGGGGGGACATGAAATTTATAATTTTGGTAGAGGGCTTCCAAGTCTACAAAATTATGAATTCAGTTTTTCTTACAGGTGTGTGGGAGTAGAGAAGATAATTTTAAACATTATATGCATTAACACTATACATCCATTTTGGCCCCACTCTAGAATCAAAACCCATACTCCAGGGGACATGTTTACAATTATAGTAGAGGATTTCCTAGTTACATAATTTTCTTACAGATGTGTGAGAGTAGAGAAGAAGATTTTTGAACATTATATGCATTAACACTATATGGCCATATTGACCCCCCCCCCTTACGGCCTGAACCCCTGACCCAGGGGCCATGAATTTCACAATTTATGTAGAGGAGTTCATGGAAATCATAACCATGCATTCAGTTTTTTCCCAAATTTGTGGGAGTAAAGAAGATTTTCATTGATTTAATACATTTTCACTATATGGTTATATTGGCCCTGCCCTAGGGCCTAAACCCGAGTCCCAGGGGTCATGAATTTCACAATTTTGGTAGAGAACTTCCTGGCCATCATAACCATGCATTTAGTTTTTAACATATATATGGGAGTAGAGAAGAAGATTTTCTAAAATTCAATACATTTTCACAATATGGCCATATTCGCCCCACCCTAGAGCCTGAACCCCTGACCCAGGGGCCAAGAATCAGTTTCACAATTTTGTTAGAGGGCTTCATGGAAATCATAACCATGCAGTCAGTTTTTTTTCTCACATTTGTGGGAGTAGAGAAGAAGATATTTGAATATTTGGCTTTTTTGCATATTTGGCCCCGCCTGTGGCGCCCCAGGGGTGGTAGAGCCATGAATTTCACAATTTAGATTCCTCATAGAGATGCTTCAAACCAAAAATGGTAACAATTGGCCTTGTAGTTTTTAAGAAGTTAAAAAAGTAAAATTGTTAACGCACGACGGACGACGGACGAAGACCAATTGCAATAGGTTACCTGAGTGACGCAGGTGATCAAATAAAATAGGCCAGTTTGATGCGATTTTAGTTCTGATTGAAAGAACTTTACAAAAAGGGGTGCGTCCCCCCCCCCCCCCCCCCCCTCAAAAAAAGGCGGGTTGACTAATTAACATCATTGCGACAAGTGTTGGGCGAGTAATCATCGGGCAGATACTTGGATGACAACTTTGGTTTAAGATATACATTAATTTGTTTACCATGAACAAATTGTGTTAACAACTCTACGTCTGAAAATATAAGTATAGGTTACATCATAGAAGCCGAGTAGTATTGATTATATAGTTTTCATGGGGCGTGGAAATCGAGGGCACGGAGCGCCCGAGATTTCCACGCCCCATGAAAACGATATAACCAATAATACGAGGCATCTATGATGTAAACAACTTGTCGCATATCTGATGACGTAAATTTCATTGAGAGTGTCAAGATTGCATTGAGTGTCAAACTTCCACAGCAAAAAAAAAAAAAAACAAACAAACAAAAAAAATAAATAAATCCTTAAAGGGATTCATATTATGTCAACATGTCGGACGTTGTAAGCAATTTTGATTTAGATTTTTTGACCAATTTTGAAGATTTAGACGATTTGTCTTTGAGACAGGCACTCGACAGATATGAAATTACTGAAGAAAATCTTGGAGATTTTAATGATATAGACTTCGGCGATTTTGATCTGTTGTCTAAACATGAAAGTGCGGAGATTTCCAACGGAAAACGTTTTCAGTCCGTTAAAAAATCCGGAAACGATGATTTCAAACAATTAATCGCTAATCAGGAAAGTAAGAACACTCGGATGAATACAAACTGGGCTAAACGTACCTGGGAGGAATGGACTGCATGGAGAGGGGATATTTCAAGTTTAACCGAAATGAGTGTTGGAGATTTGAACCATTTTCTGTCGTGTTTTGTAGACGGAAGGACGGGTCTTAATATCCAGCTGGTACTCTGTACCAAATTTGTGCGGGCCTTTTAAGATACATGCGGGACAACGGGGTTACCAATATGAACTTTTTGGATAATAATGATAAAAGATTTTACAACTTTAGGAAAACACTCGATGCAAGGATGAAAGAAATATCATCGAAAGGAATCGGACTCAAGAAAAAAACAAGCAGATCCTATTTCGGCTGATGACGAAAATTTATTGTTGGAAAAAGATTTGTTAGGGGGTGCAACTTCAAAATCATTGTTAAATACAGTTTTCTATTATAATTGCAAGTTGTTCGGAGTTCGCGGAAGGGACGAACATCGCTCCCTCACACGTGATCAGTTTAGTTTGGGACAAGATAATGTGGGTACCTTCATTGACTTTCAAGGCAAAACATCGAAAAACTTCTCGGGCGGCTTAAATCAAAGGAAAACATTTATAAAACATATATGGAACTAACGGAGTCGTCGGGAAATGGACCGTTTTACAGGTATGTATATATATAATTCATATGCATTTTGCCCTCTAAAATCATTATAAATTTGCTGCTACTATAGTTAGTTGTGGTATTCATAGTAGTTCTATGTAAATTAATTTACAGGCGCCCCATAAGCGGAACTACTTCTCGTTTTTCGAGCCAGGTTGTTGGCGGGAATAAACTGTCTACTCTTGTGAAGACGATGTGTACAGAGGCTGGTTTATCCGGAAACTTCTCCAACCATTCTGGAAAGAGGACATGTGCCACGTCCTTGTATAATAGCGGGGTCGATGAGCAATTAATAATGGAAAGAACGGGCCACAGGAGTGATGCCGTAAGGAAATACAAACGCACCTCTACCTCTCAACAAAATGAAATCAGCAAACTGTTGGATCCGCCTACTAAAAAGACACTGTTATCGACAGATCTTAGATCAACGGGTGTGCGAGATTTCGGGAACGATATCACTAATGTTCCCGAAAACAATCGGGTTTTGTTGAGTAACTGCAATGTTACCTTTGATGTGCAGCATAATTCATAAATAGATCAAGTGATGCTACCACTTTCGAACAGACGTTATATATATGTACGGTGTTATCTAGTGTGCATTGTGCAAAAGATTTCATTACATTTTTATTGATTAAATTACCGTCTTTTAAGGCTAGAAAAGCTATTTAACGATGATATTTTTCATGGTTTTTTTTTTGTTTGTTTGTAGAATTGCATCAAATAAATTCCTTTGTTTTTCTCTTGACCTGATTTTTGCCTCGTGCAGTGATATATAAAGGGGCGTGGAAAGTAATATCGCATATGTTATATGGGATATATCACCACAGAAAGATCAATGAAAAATGCCGTCGGTATGCGACAATGTATGCATAAAACGGGGAAGTTGAATTCAAGGGAAGGGGAGGGATTCGTTGATTAGTCTTTTATCTGAAATTCTTATTTGGGACAGTGATAACAATTATAGTGAAATTTGACTGAAAGAACAAAATTAAGAAAAGAGATACGACGCATTATACACCAGCTAGCGAAGCAATTTGCAAATCTTTATAATATTGTTCTAAACCTTACTTGAAAGTTTTGTTAGTTGGTGTTGTTGTCATTTCTGTTTAAGATATTGACGTTTTATTGCTTTCAGAGTATCGGCTAGTCCATTAGTGTTCCAAAAATTATAATAGAAATTAAGTTAAAAATTCCAAGGATTGTAGACCATAGATTATTGATATGTATTACGGCATTCACATTTATCTAGCACACAAAGCGCTGAAGCTCGACAGGGAAATAACTGATATAAAAAAAGGCATTATCATTTTTTTTAAAAAGGTATCTCATTTATAAATATTTGTTTTGAAAATACATGCATAACAAGATGTGTTTAATTCTAAAAGAACTTTCATTTGACATCAAGAAATATAAATTGACTCTTCAATTAGGGGCCAAGAGGGGTCTACATTATTTCTTCCGTAGCTTTACAATGTGAAACTTTGTAATATGTTATAGAAGCAAAAATATAATATTTAAATTATTTACTAATAAAATATACTAATTTTTCATTCGTTACGTTAATAGCGGTTTTAAAGGTCAGAATTCCAGACGATTGATCATTTAGAGGTCTAGGTCTGGTGATTGGGATGGCCAATCTAAGCAGAAAATATTATTTTCTTCTCTATGCAGGCTTAAGCCCTAGCTGACATGTGGGCTGGACAATTATCATCCTGAAACGCCTATGGGATGTTACAAAAGTGTTTGGCAACAACTTGCCACATGTATTTGTCTAAAAGCTTAATGTATTTATCTGTGTATAAATTTCCATCTTTTGATGTTAGTTAGCCCACTCCTGAATAACAGATACATCCCTAAAATGACACAGATAGACAAATTCCCCCATTTCGGACTGAGCGTAAACAAGGGCAATCCGGTTTCCAATTTTCATCTGCCTTTCCCCAGACATACATTAAAAGATCTGTTCCTTACACAACTTGAGTTTCATGGGAAAACATATTTTTTTCCAATTTTGATCTACATAGCAGTTTTTATGATCACCACACCATTTAACACGCTTTACTTTGTTCACTTTTGAGATTGTAAGAATCTTGTCAACTTTTCGGTGATTATAATTAAAAAAAATGTAATCTGCATTGAACAATTTGTGTTAACAATGGATTAGGTATAGATCTATTTATTTTGAAGTTAAGTAACATTGAGATTTTCTACGAACCTTCAAAACCAATCTGTTCAAGTCTCAGTCTCACTGATCACTTGTAAGTTTTGTTCTCCTGCTTCGAGTGTCGCTACACTCTGTCAAACAGCAAACCTTTTTAAAAACTTCAAAACTGTAGTGCGGTCATATCCGGTAATTAGGCAATTTCAGATTCCTTTCTTTTTTTATTTATTCTTCATAAAAACTAGTGACACTACTCTTTCTTTCTTTATATGAACATGTTTTGTCATTTTGTGGCATGTTTGTATTGAAATACTAGTATGACGTTTTATTAAAATTATATATTTTTTCTATTCAAAAACTTAAGTATACACTGTTGGATATTTTTATTTCGAAAGTTTTAATGTGGTCAGTTTTTTTTATATGTTTTTTTTTTTTTTTAAGATAATTTCCACTCTCTTTAGGAATTGAAACAATAGTCACTTATCGTTTGCAAATGATGTTTTTTATACGATCTTACTAAAGAAAAAAATGTTTACTTTGTTATTTTTTCCAGATTTTAAAAGTTTATATATTCACTTAGTTACAGTGTCTATCACACAAGCTTATGATTTTTTAAAAAAACGTATCAATGCTAAATTAAACAGTTAGGTTCACAATTAACAAGTGCACTTTTTTAACTAAAATATACGGAACAAATATTCTTTGTGAAGATAAGGAAATCTGAGCTCATTCTCGCGGAGCAGGAGGGAAACAATTTCATCACACTTCTTCCATCTGTCTAACAGATAGACAGAAAAAAAGAAAAAAATTGTGTTATAATATACACAATGACACCTTATTTATCTGACTGAGAGATAGAGGAAGGGAGAGACGGTGCATACGTTAAAACATTAAATAGCTAATGGATAGAAGGACCAGTTAAATGCATTGATCCATAACAACAACCATAATGCTTTTAATGTAGGGTAAATCGTTGTTAAAATTTTACAAGGATCAGTGAATATAATTGAAAGAGGTCAACCCATCACTAAAATGAATTTATGTCAGGTAATATTGACTTGTGTGCTTTATCTTGTTATGGAAAAGTGAAGAAATGGAAAAAAAAAACTTTCCGGTTAACATCAAATTTGTAAGATAGGTTGAAATGGCATTCACTTTGTTGAACTTTTTGTTGGTCAGAGCAATGTAGAAGAATATATTACGGTACAATTAGGGTACATATTTTTCTGTTAATGACTTTTTCATTGTCTAACTGTAATATGCTCTTTAATATTTTTTCTTTTTTAAAATGCTTTATTTCTATTACAACTATACTAGTTTTATAAATTTACAAACTTTCACTCTCTCACTAATTATGTATATTTACTATGCTTTCTTAGCTATGTACATGTATTCTTATAAATGAGGAAATCTATGATGATAATTAGAATCTCATTTAAACTGTTTGAAGAACCGATATGTCAATATTGACGAATGAACTACTGTTAACAAACTTTTGCAATGATAAAGAATTCGAGAAAACCGACAATGAAACTCACTAGTAAATAAATGATGGGTCATGGGCTCATTTGTTATTGTTTAATTAACCACTTAAACCCGATTTGATAAACCAATTTTCCATAATATATTATTTTGAACAACAAATATATGTATAGTTACGTGCACTATTTTGCTGGCTATCCACACCAAGCTGCGGTGTATAATTCTTCAGGTTCCCTATTACGGGGACAGGCCATATCATTGTAAGCGACTAGCGCTCATTTCTACTACAGTAAAATATGTATCAGTCTGAATAAGACGTGAACTTGCTTATATGTTTTCTTAACCCCCCCCCCCCCCCCCACCATCGAATTTTATTAAAAATTATAAATTATAAATACAAATGTAACTGTTTCAGGTGATCACCATTGCTCCAAATACACTTGCAAGTACATTTTTTAAGCAATATCGTCTGGGGAAAGTTCAAATTGTTTTTATAGGTTTGCGATCCTGCCAATTTTTTGTGGTCGCATATTTCAGACTGTTTTATACAGATTGTAAAATAAAATTAATTTTCAAAAACTGTTTTCGTTGCATGCACATATATTAAATATAAAACAAGGATAGAACATAACAACCACCTTGAAAAATAAAACATGATGGGAATATATATATATAAAAATTGGATAAAGTATCGCATAGAATATATGTATTAAGCTGATTTTGTGTTTTACGTTCACTTTTAGTAAAACGATTCACTTAAAAGGCATACTAATCATTACTTTTTCTCTCTTTTTTCTCTCTCCATTTCTCTTTTTTTCTCTCCATCTACCAATTTTGTTATTATGAGGCCTCAATTCTTTACATCAGATCATTTGTGTTCTGAAATAGACAGGTTTTGTTCTCTTTTAACCAAATTTAAAGCAAACATTCTTTTCAAAGGTCAAGATAAAGGCGTTGTAAAATATGAGAGAGAGAGAGCGAGTGGAGAGAGAGAGAGAGAGAGAGAGAGAGAGAGAGAGAGAGAGAGAGATGGGGACAATGACGAATGATTTCGTCTCTATCGTTATTAAAAAATCTATATCCCATTTTTTCACACACTTTCATGTGATGATTAAATTATGTGTTATCTGCTTGAATGGAGGTGTAGTACAACAAAAGGTGTATTTGCACTGACGAAAGTAATTCGATATTATTATCAAGTGATGCGTACAGTCTACAGTGTAGTCTAAATAATTTGTACAGGTTTGATAAAATGTATAATTTAATGTGAATTTCGTGACAGATATGATTCGGTAATGTGGTTTTACGTTCACGTTTTTGACATAAAAACGTTGGTGTTGAAACAGGATACCTTTTTAAAACGACTATCTGTTCAAAATCTTTCATAATTCTGTTAAAAAGGCCAATTTGAATAACTCTAAGCTACCATACCATACAAAAAAGAAATAGTCTTTCGTGAAGATGTTTTAAAACCTTGAACTATTTTGCGGACTTTGTGTTCAAGTTGATACAAATACAAAAGATAATTAGTCTGTTTACATGTACCTCTCATTTTTAACACTTCTTTGAATATAATAACTTGTTCTCTTTCTGCTTTATCTTTTTTTTCATATGTCTAACAATCCTGAAAAAAAAACCCTATTTTAAAGACTGCTGCACTATATGAAGAATGTTTTTTTAACCTTTGTCCTAAATAAACAACAACAAAATATTCTTTGTGGTTTATATTAAAATTTATAACAACAACAATATTAATAACGTAGCTTTGGTATGTTCGAATTAGTTACGGCAAAGTATAGAAAAGTTTAACTTTTAGGATACATACCCCCCCCCCCCCCTCACCAAAATAAAAAAAAAAACAAAACAAAAACATAACAAAAACAAGAGAAAAACAAACACACACACACACAAAAAAAACCCCCGATACAAATATGCAAAATAGAAGCTTCCATTTGTTTGAATTATATCATTAACCACTATCATCAAAACCTTAAAATGAATATCATAGTGTATTTATCCTAGGATGGTTTAATCATTAAACTTCAACACGAGGTAAACAATTTTTTTTTTTTGGGGGGGGGGGGGGGGGTGGGGTGCGTTTTTTTTTTTTTTTGTTTTTTTTTTTGTTTTTGGTTGGTTCTGTTTGTTTGTTTTGTTGTTTTGTTTTGGTGGGGGGGGGGGGGGGGGGGAGGGGGTTGTAGGGAGACTACTCTTAATTACATGATTTTTTTCCTAATGTGTTACTTATGTGTTATTTTACTAGTGGCTAATGGTAATACATGAAAAAAGTAATTAGGGCCCGCTCTGCTGGCGCCCTGTAGTGATCAATCAGTCCGTCCGTCTGTCCTTCCGTCCGTCTGTCCGTCCAAGATCTCTTGTTCGGAGCATATCTTCTCTCCCCATGGCCCAATCTGGCTCATACTTCACCCACATAGTGCTTTTGGGTAAAGCGTGTGCAATGACCTTGGACCATGTTTCTAGGTCTAAGGTTAAAGTCATAGTAAAATTATATGAAAAATCTTTGTCCGGAGCATATCTTCTCTCCCCATGGTCCAATCTTGCTCATACTTCACTCACAAAGTGCCTAGTGCCTATAGTCATAGCGTGAGCAGTGACCTTGAATGAAGTTTGTAGGTCAAGGGTCAAGGTCATATTGGACCACGCAACAATTCTTTTATCAGAGCATATAAACTCTCCACTTAGCCCTATTTGGCTCATACTTCACATAAACAGAGCTTTTGAGTAAAGGTTGCGCAGTGACCTTAAACCAAATTTCAAGATCAAATGTGACGGTCATAGCAGAACTATAAGAGAAATCCTTGTCCGGAGCATATATTCTCTCCCTCTGGAACCAAGTCAATGTAAAGGTCATAGCAGATCTCTTTATAATCAGTTTTACACCGTAGATTGTTTCCCATCTGCTTGATCTTGCTCAGGTTGAATAAAAATGCCTGTATGTAAGGGGTAATGAGATTGAATTAAAAGTTCTATGCTAGCTGGAAAATTTTTAAGTTATAGGTCAAGGTCAAAACAAAATTCACTGAACTGCTGTTCATCCTATTGTCCATTATTTAAGCGGAACCCTTTGAGATGGTCATCTCATTGTTGTCTAATTCGGTATTATTATCAAGTAATGCGAACTCTAAATGATTTGTACACGTTTGATAAAATGTATAATTTAATGTGAATTTAATGACCGACATGATTTCATAACGTGGTTTTATTTTCACGTACTGACCTAAAAACGTTAGATTTGAAACAGGATACATTTAAAATCGATTATCTGTACAAAATATTTCATAATTCTGTTAAAAAGGCCAATTTGAATACCTCTACCAGATCATAAAAAAAGAAATAATATTTCATGAAGATTTTTTTTAAAACCTTGAACTATTTTGCAGACTTTGGGTTCTATGGTACTTATACATACAAAAGATTATTAGCCTGTTTACATGTACATCTCCTTTTTTACACTTATTTGATTATAATTGTAATTTTTCCCCCTGCTGGCTCTCCTTTATTTCCATATGTCTAACGATCCTGAAAAAAACTTTTTCATACAGAATGTGTTGTACTATATGAACTTTTTTTCTTCTAAGTATTGTTTTTTTTTCTTTTTAGACGGTGGCTATAAATAGCCACTGTCTATTGCTATCGTCTTGACCGGAAGGGTATTTCTCACGGGGACCCTAGCGGATTAAGAACGATTTCTCTGTCAGGTATGCAGTATTACAGGTAGACTGGTCCTCTGTCTCTACAGTATATCGCGCATATCAGACAGGCATTGCCAGTCTATGTTACAGGCAATGTTTTACCTATATGTCGATTTCAGTTTGAGAAAATTTACATCTTATTAAATAATTTAAGCATTATAGTTGATAATTATTTTGTACATACATTTAAGTAATTATGAAATTGTGTTTTATTTTTAACGAGCCGTTACAATGTATGCTTACGCGGTATTGATAATCGTTAAACTCTGTATCAGGACTGTAAAAACTATATCACTTCGATAA
>WFKH01011926.1:49936760-49958046 GCA_016163765.1 Magallana hongkongensis | reverse complement strand
AAGCTATCTTAGACGTATCCTAAATTAAGATATCTTAGATTGACCAAATTTCCTTTTAAACAATAAAATACCAAAAAAATATAATGTGAAAAATATTTGAGTATTGTTAATGTATATCATAATTAAAACATACTTGAATATTAAGCATGCAATTACATTTTCAAAGATTTCTAATGTGTTATTTGATTTACCAATGACGATTATTTATTTTATTTGGTCGTTTTTGAATCGCCCATTACATGTTTATACGTTTAGTAAAACGCGTGCCTTAAATAAATATATTTTTTAAATTTCATCGCCCATTCTAAATATCAGCGAGCCTTGGTCACCTTACTTAGAATCGAAATTCTCCGACACAGCTAGAGTTTCAAACACTCCAACAAGTAATGATACAAAATCATACTCATGTAACTCCAGGGTGGGAGGGGTTCGGGATTTTCAATGCAGAGAGATAGGAATCGTCTCTGTGTAGTGGAAACTGTCGGTTCTTCACGTGAATCTGATATGTTAAAACTGTACTGGTTGTATGCATATCTCAGGTAAATGTAGACAATGTTGTGTACATGCATATACATGTACATATGAATACATATCATAATATTTAAATTGCGTGTATTTTTTTCTCTCACAATAAGATTATTTGGATCAATCAATGATGTTTTCGATCAGATACATGTATAATTCACCGCCTATTATTTTCTTGATAAAATGCAAATTACAAAAGGCTTATTGATATCCCAAAGTACTATGACATGGTGTATATACCAGTTCCTCTTATTTTAAGAAGTGATGGTTCACAATATACATGTTTACCGTTGAGTTTATTGAGGATAAGACAGCTGTTGGGATGTCTTAAAGTTAGGATGATTTTTAAGAGGTGTCGTAAGTTTGGACGGCTTCGAGAAACTCTCTTTTGACTAAGATGTGTCTTAAGATAAATCTGAGACGTATCTTAGTCTAAGATAGCTTCATGAACATGCCCCTGGATTATTCGCCAAAAAAGAACATAATCAAAAACGATTTTAGGAGTTTCTTAACCATAGAATATACAAGTCTTATATTTGTTCTTATTCGGCAGTTTTTCAATGACGTCAATTTTCTCTAATACTTTGTCATAAACATAATTCAGAAAAATGATTTTCAAACCTCACGTACGCGAATCATTAGTAGTTTATCAAAAATGGTATTAATTTTCATAATGTATTTAAATAACTTCGTATTGAATTGATTCTTAGTGTGTCTTTTATATCTATAATATGATACAATCATTTAAGAAGCTGTATGTTCGTGACCATTTAGAGACTATATTTATCTTCTTACGAAGAAGAGTTCTGTATAAAGATTAGGTAACTACTTAAATATCAAAACTTAACATTTTATTTTTCACTTTATAAAATATAGTTTAATGATTAAAATTTCATGTCATATATGTCATAAAATATATCTGATGTGTAAATTGTAAAAAAAGTTGTCTTTATGTATTAATATTCCACAGCGTACTTTGAAGAGGAATTATGAAGTGGACATTGAGAAAAAACTGTGGGCAAACAACAAAGTTCCATATGTGATTGATGAGACTTCATTCGGTAAAACACTAATTTTAAACAAATTAAAGATTTACGCAGGCGTCAAAAGGACGGTTTTTATGATTTAATATAAAGGAAATAAAAGATTTTTATCCTAAATAGATGTAGTCGGTTTGTTTCTGAAAATCATTTAGTTGCAAAAAACACAAAACCACCTATTCAGCCAAATATATTTTTTTTAATTTTCATTAATAAAAAAACATGTTCATAATTGGCCCCCTTCAACCCCATGCTTTCTCTGAGCAAAGTGTGTGTTTTGGAAACGAAGCAATGTTTTTTGATTGAATTTGACGTTCATAATAGCTCTGCAGAAACGCACATAATTTTTTACTTTAAAATCATGTAACTGACCGCCTTCTGGCAGTTTGGATTTCCGATCTCATCAAAATTAATATCGCTATCATGCAATTGTCATATTGAATATATAATAAGGAGGTTTTACATAACAGGAAACAACGTAGCAACTGCTAACTCTTTGATCAACGCTGCCATCCAACAGTTCAAGGAATCTACGTGCGTGGAGTGGGTACCTCGAACAAACGAAACATACTATGTGAAATTCATAGGCGATGATTTTGGGTAGAGTATACTTTGCACTTATACATGTAGATAAATACATAAAGTAAGGAAGTAATTTGACAAAACAATAAGGTGATGGATAGAAGAAACCATGAAGGAATATAATGTATATGTTCATATTTCAGATGCTATTCGACTGTTGGATTTCTGCCTTTCTCGAGGGGTCAGATTATCAACTATGCACCCGGATGTCTTGAGGTACATATAGTCAAACACGCTTATACATGTAACGAAGTGCAAAGGGTGAGCGCCTTTGCTTCGCTTTAATCGTAATTCGGTATATCCGTCAAATTTACAACATGTAATAAAATCTCGGCGACTGAAAATCACTTCGCTGTAAGCGTCAATTCATTAAAAGCGTCTTCGCTATAACCGTGTTTTACTAAAACTTTATCAAAATTCCTCGCCATTTGCTATGAGAAACGCCTTTATATTATCTCTGTTTATCTACCTTTTGGAACTACATGTAAATACTTCTTTAAAAAGCTGATAGATGATAATAAACTCTTGATTGCCACATGCTTGCTCTATTTACCAGATAGAATCTGTATTACACGAGATGTATCACACGATTGGTGGAAACCATGAGGTACAGCGGTTAGATAGGTCTAACTACATAACGGTGCTTTGGGACAACACCAAACAATACGAATTCAAGCAGTACGTCGTAGATAAGGTTACACGCGACAGGTTTCCTTATGACTATCATTCAGTCATGCAGTATAGAATAAGTGTAAGACAATTCTTTTTCCCCCCATCAACTCTTTCTCTTTATATTAATATTCTCTCTCTCTCTCTCTCTCTCTCTCTCTCTCTCTCTCTCTCTCTCACTCTCTCTCTTTTAAATTGAACATTTGTAATTTTGTAGATGCTGAAAGATTTCATAAAATGTATGACTTGATGACTAGATATGTGGTTTTTTTTATATTTCTAGACGTTTCCACGTTACCCAGGACTAAATACTTTAAAGCTAAACGATCCTGAACTTGATTACTTGGCAACAAAACCAAAAATAGGATTTTCGTACATTGATATTGCAGAAATAAATGATGCATATCAATGCACAGGTTTGTCTCATTGTTTCAAAAATGCAATACATTCCATGCTTAGTTGGCACTGAAAAGAATATGTTAGACATACACTGTCATATTATTTTATAAAGCAAAACGTTTTTTATGTAGAGGGGTGTACAAACAAATGCAAGCATGGCGGTTTTCCCATAAAACCAGTAGGAGGAAACTGTAAGTGCAAATGTCCACCAGGTTTAAAAGGAGACAACTGTGACGAAGTTGATACCAGTAACGGTGAGTTAAACTGAGTCTGGTTTATACAATTGCTGTAACAACCAAATTATGATTTTTGGCGTATATTGTTAGAACGTTTTTATCATTTTTTCATAACATGCAAAATGTCACGCAGGTTGTGGTGGAATAATAACACTGGAGACAGGTAAAGTACAGGTTATCACAATGGAGGCTTATCAACAAGGCAAAGAATGTACCTGGATTATAAAGGTATATCTTCATGAAATGTCGTTAATGATAAATCTATAGTCAACTAATAACTATACCTTTATTTTTTTTACATGAATTTAATTTGCATTTTAAGCTTTTGTATAACTGTAAACGTATTTTATTTAGTTGTGTTTTCTTCTTAGTGTTTTTTTTTGCTTGGGGGGTGGGGAGAGATAGAGAGAGAGAGAGAAAGAGAGAGAGAGTACACATCCTCCGCAAATTCAAGTACATCACCAAATCTCATGCATATACATGTATCTGTATTTATATCTATAAATATATTTTGATACAGAAAGGCTCTATTTATTAAATTTATCTTTCTTTTGACTAAACATTGTTATCTTATTTAGCATCCAATTAGTATTGTATATTTGGATTTGTTGGCTGTTTTACAGCACTCCTCCGAAGAGACTTGTAATATCTTATATTTCTAGGGAGGTCCAGGATCTATCATGCGGGCCTACGTCACCGCTCTGGATCTCCCACACGATTCCACCAAAGAATGTCAACACTGGTTGGAGTTCAGGGACTACCACATCGGAACACCAGGGAAAAAGTAAATCAACCTCCGTACCATTGTCAAACTATACATTATTAATATTTTTTTCTCAAGTTGTTTTTTTTTCCTGATTTCGGTTACATGTCAAAAAAAAAACAAAAAAAAAAAAAAAAAAAAAAACATAAAAGGTAGACCTACATGTTGCAAAAACGCCAATGGCAATCAAATAATCCAATTTCATTTAGAGAACATCATTTTAAAGGTTTACCTGTGATTAAAAAAGTTGTTATAAGAAATAAAAAGCAAGGATTATTTGAAAGAAGAAAATACATCTGAGAGCTAAGCAAGTTTTTAATAACAATATTTTATCCTAATCAATGTTTTCAATGTTACATGTAATTTACAATTTTTGGGTTTTTATTTTTGAAGACTTTGCGGAAGAATGTCTGATGGCATAAGAACATATTCAAAAGATGTAGAAGAGGACCCTGCAATGATGATGATGCGATTCAACACTAAAACACACGTGCCAACGACTGAACGCAGTTTCTTTCAATTAACAGTCAAGGCATTTCAATCAGGTTTTGTATTTTTTTTTCGCATAATGTGAACATTTTTGTAATAATCTACAGCTCATTAAGTCAGTTCATGTAAAACATCAAAATAGTCAACTTTGTATTGCAATGATTCACAATGTGAAATGAAAAAAAAATACAACACTCGACATAATTAGATGTTTGAAAAAATTGACATTTACGACTGTTAGTTACCTATTATGCAAAAAAACTTACTCTTATTGAAATATTTTTTTTTATTACATAGGGTTACGAATGCTTTAGTGATTTAGTATAAGCCCAATTCATTTGGGTTTTTAAAAACTTAAATCATATGCTACCTTTCTTAATACGAGAGTAATTACATTTTTAGCATATTTATTATCTTCTTATTTACATTGTTAGGTTGCGTCTCGTCTCCATGTCAAAATGGAGCTAGTTGTGCTGAAGGAATCGGAGATGGGTCTTATGACTGTTACTGTACGAATGGTTTCACTGGAACAAACTGCGAAAGATTTCAAGGTACATGTAAGCAGTACATCGTTATGATATGACAATCAGGGTATAAAAAGGACGAATTGCATGTGTTCTATTAGTCGTCGGGGGGCTTATGATCATTCAATTTGCAGAACATGGAATGCAAACATAAAAAAAGTAAAATGAAGTTTCGTTTGTTGAATTAATGTCGAAAGTCAACTCATTCAGTAGATAAATAACCCATTCGACAGCATGTTAAATGCGACTGAGGTTCTTGTGAAAATATATAAGAACTTTTTACCCAATTATTACAAGTAGCTGTAACTTTACATTTGTACTCACTATTTGAATATGAGAATTCTGTAACCGATGCAAAACTGTATTTAAAATAAATTCCGTTTGTTTTCGGCTAAATTTCTTATCTCAATATATAGCAAGCACTACGTAACGACTTAACATAACTGTGACAGTATTCATGCAATAAAGTTATCATATGTTTTAAACTCTATATAACACAATGATCATATTTACCTGAGATACATGTATGGGTTTGGTTTCAAAACACATTTTACAACGTTATTATTATGATACCACAGACAACAGCTTTAACTCATGCGACTTTTCGAAGGACTTTCATACTTGCCTGGTACACCAAGATGTAGCCAACTCCGATTTCTTCTGGTTGTTTACTACGGTAAAAAATACTTAACTAAATTTCACATGTATTTCTTTATATTTGTTTAAAGCTGTTTGGTCCGATTTTTTGGTTTTTACAGTATCAAATAATCTTCCATACAAACCAATTATCTTAGAAAGTTATGGACTTTCTCCTATTTACACCAGCAGAATCGGTCTCCTTTCAAAGTTAGAAATATTTAAAGTAAATAAAATAAAAACAAACCAAAATGCATCACGGGAATGTTTAGAAAAGGGAACCGTTTGGTTTCGTCCCCCTGATGATTGGGTTTATTCAACCCGAATGTTATGCATCGATTGTAAACAAAGCAAACTTCAGAAATATTAGCAAACAAAATATACACATGTTTTTTTTAATTTACCTGAACATTATGACCTTTTTTATAGCGATGTCGAGGTCGTATCACAACCATACCGGTCTCTACGTCCGGGGCGAAATTTAACGTGAGGCGAAATAACGAGATTCCCTTTTCTGTCGCTTGTTTTGTTAACAAATTTTGTACATAATTTTTTCATTGAAATTTGGCTTAATTGACCGGGAAAATTACTGCAATGTCTATTATTATACACATACTTAGCATAACCATCGTTTAAAAGCGAACCCAATTTGATATAAAATCGGACCAGGCAGCTTTAACAGATTTATATCATGCGTATACATATTTGATGGGAATGTAACAACCACTAAATAATTCAGTAAAACAGTAATATACCATTCAATAGTCAATGTTAACAAAGCTAAATCACAACTTAAACTAAAATTGGCTACTTTATGAAAATACATAGATTTTTATATACAGACAATTCCTTATAAAGGAAGAAAGGAATGAGAAAAATCATACCTAAATTGTTTCCTTGGAACCTATTCTTTTT
Organism: Magallana hongkongensis; assembly: GCA_016163765.1. NCBI lineage: Eukaryota > Metazoa > Mollusca > Bivalvia > Ostreida > Ostreidae > Magallana > Magallana hongkongensis. The sequence continues at coordinate 49,951,268 of WFKH01011926.1, read as the reverse complement.
TTTTATCTTTTCAGTATATTTGCATAGACTCCAACTGTAATACTGGTGTATATACAGAGCAGAGTGTGGGAAACCAGTTTCTAACAATCAACCCGCTATATAATCAATATGAACTTTACAATAAAAAGTCATATCTGATATCAGAGGTCCAATTCTCAGGTATGATTATTAAAAACATATTTTACAGTTGACAAGCAAGATTTTGTGTTTTTATGATATAGAATAGAACAATCTTTCTTCAAATAATTTTTAAACCTGTTTATTTCTAATCTCCAGTTCCTATGTTATACGTCGCAATTGTAATCGAAGACGGCATGTAACATAAGAAACTGAAGCGTAAAACCTTTAAACCTGAAAATATTCTATTTTACTCGACACTTCAATATTTCTGTTTAATAAATACATTTATTTATTTATTTCTTATAATTTTGATCAGTTTTTTGAAACAGAAAACCACTTTCCTTTTTGTGTTGCATCAGGGAATTTAAAAAGTAAAATAAGAAATACATGGCATATTTGTTTTTGGGATCAAGTCTGATGTTTTAATTAATAAAAGGCCTTGCTGTACAGGGCATCATGGATAATGAAAAATGAAATTTTCGATTCTTTACTCAGAAGAAGAAATTCGAAAATTCATATTCTATTTTGTTGTGTGCTATCTTAGAGAAGGACCGCTGCCTGACCTTCGACTACAACATGGGTGACAACAGCAATGGCGATTACCAGACCATTGTAAGAGTTCACAGAGAGGGGATGGGCAAAGAAGGGATCACTAGAGAGCAGCTATGGGAGCTTAGCTCAACCACAAACTACAAGTGGAACAAAGCTAGCATTGACATTCACTCTATGAGGAAACTCAAGGTAACTTGGCATGATAATGGGAGCTTAGCTCAACAACAAACTACAAGTGGAACAAAGCTAGCATTGACATTCACTCTATGAGGAAACTCAAGGTAACTCGGCATGATAACTGCAAGTGGAGACGTCCACATTATGATTTAAAGATTACTTCTTCAAAACCTTACACTTGCGTCTGTTGAAAGTGTATTGAGTGTGTAAATATTTGTAAGATATATAATCACTGTTCCATTGTCTAGATTTGAATTTACTTGTTTTAATATTGGTAGTAAGCAGCTTCAAATTTTGAATTGCATTAACTGTTTCTCTTTCAAATTCATCAATTCTATACAATTTAATGATACATTTACGGACATTCACCATTTACTTTGTGTACATGTAAATAAAATCATATGCATGTTTGTGGAAACTCATGTAATCACAATTTCCATAATCTGTGTTGCAGATTGTTATAGAAGCTGTTATGGGCCCACAAGAACTTGGAATCGACAACATGAAGCTTCGACCAGGCTTATGTAAGGTTCAAAATGTTAACCGGTTTACTTAAAAAACCAAACAATAATTCTGAACTAAAATAACAGTTTAAGCATGTCAGATCAAAATGATTTTGCAGTTGTACATGTAATTTGATATTTTTTTTAATTGAAAACGAAAAATTAGTTTTTATTAATGATGATATACAATTCGGGTTTACCATGGCATACTAAAACACAGTCACCTGTTAAATTGTTTTACTCATTCGCCATGTTAATAATCTTTGTGTTCGTGCTTTGATGTATACTTAAAATGAGTGTGAAGCATATATTGTAAAAGGTCAAGAGAGTGTGTGCAACCCAAATCCTTGTAAAAATGGTGGAACGTGTAATCCTTTTGGTAATCCAGCAACATCATACAGCTGTACTTGTCCGACTGGGTACGCCGGAATCAATTGTGAAGGTAAAGTATTGTTGTGTGCACAGGTCTACACGTTTTGTTATACTGAATTATACTGAATTATTTTGCATCAGACGTAGAACGTTTCAATGCACAACATAAAATATTGCTAAAAAATTGAGAGTATTTCAAAGATACGATTCTTAAGGATTTATTTCAGTCATGCTTATAAACATTTAATTAAACATTGGGATTTGGAAATGATTTTTCTGCACTTGACAAAGTTTCAGGGTTTCGTGATGTAAATAATTATGTTTATATTTTTAAGTGTATTTTGGTGTTATACACACTACATTTGTAAGAATCAATTCTGTAATGTATAGTCCAATACATTTCATTAATGTCTATTTTTACATTTAATCGCACAAATTCTGAAAATTATATAAATATAAGTAATAAGGAATTATTCTTTGAATATTATGAGATGATCAAAAACGGTCGAGTATGAATACAACTAACATAAGGCCCTTCGGTCTTCATTGGATTTAATCACACCAGAACGTATTTGATCACCTCATTATACTCAAAGAATGATTCCTAATTCCTTAAATAACGTACGGTATTAAATTGTCTGTACAGCCTGATGTGTAATAGGACCAACGAATTAAAATAAGCATTCGATGCTTTCATTTTTATGTTTATTTGTATGGAACCATTTTTTGTATCGTTGCTTCTAAGTCATTATATACCCTCTTTGACATTGATATATGTAATCGATAGAGAACTTTGACAAGGATATTAATAAAAAAGAATGGTAGGCCAACCCCGCTCAAAAAAAAAGCAAAAACAAAATTTAAAAAACCCATTTTATTATAAGCACTTCTGCAGCTAAACACGCTGGGAACTACGCTGGGAAAACCCTGTTTTAAGAATGGATCGATATGAGTTAACAGTTAACGATTAATTTACAAAATAACATATCAAACTGTTAGATGAGCTTGAACATTTAATTAAATCAAACAATGATATATCATTTAAACATAGCAGATCACGCTTACTTGTGCTCGTACGCCGTGATCAGATGTGACGTGTGTTATTCACATATTTAAAATACAAACATTAGGGGAAATATACATGTATATTGAACGTATGTATTTGATTTATGAACGACTCCATAATGACCAATAAACTATGTTTTATTCCACCCTAGTCAACCACATGCAACATATATCCACATTTAAATGAACTATCATTCAAATTATACCCACTCGATAATGCAAAAGGTTGAAGTTTTCAGTGCATATTTTCAATATTGCAGAAATAAGTTACTGTAGTGTGAATCCTTGTCGATATGGCGGGGAATGTCGACCTATCGGAACCGGCACTCAAGGAGGATGTGTGTGTAAACATGGCTACTCGGGTCAATATTGTGAAGGTAGTGAACGAGTTATGTACATACCTTACCAATTTGAATGCATCGTCTATGATTTAATTAAATTTAATTAGAACCTATGTACAATTATTTTTACCTCATTGTTTTTTTTTTTAAAATATTTTCCGATAAGATTTCTTGTAAACGATCCTTATCTAACTATCGTTGTTATATTGTGTTTAAGAGCGCACCCAAACGTTTGCGCAAATGACAAACCCAAGTAAAAACTACTTGTTCACGCATTTCCTGAAACACGAAAACAATCAGACCATAAATATTGGTTTTAATTTCCACAATTTTAATTATTTTCTTTTCCGTCAATTTTCAATATAACTATATTAAGAGGCCATTGCAAAGATAAAACTGGTTTGTATATACAAACTCTGTAATAACAGTTAAATATTTCTAACACAGAAAAAGCGTTATTTTTTTAAGTCCAAGGAACGCCATGCAGTTTGACCGCTTGTAAAAATGGTGGAACATGCGTCCCAGCAAAATCTGGTGATGACACGCCTTACACGTGTAACTGTCTACCAGGTTACATTGGTGAAAACTGCGAAGGTAATATTGCAACTATGGATAGTAAATAAAAATGGTAATGTCTTTTAGTTATACAAGTATGTAATAAGAATGAACATAGAAATCATGACAAATATAAAGTAAGGTGTGATGCATACTTCACAAATGCGTTTATTGATATTATGCAATAAATGTAATGCTACTAAAATTCTAAATCTAAAATATGCTTTAATGCTTTGTTAATTAACATTGAATCGATGTATGATTTTTAAGTGATGTACTAAAATGAAAGATGATATATGATTATGATATGGTGCTTCTATTTTATTTAAAATAACATGACAGAGCAATACAGTTAGGTTTATATATTCTTATCTTGTGATAACATATTTTTTTCGGAGGTATGATTTTGATATCGGTGACTTTTTAATTTTCAGTTGTTACTTGCACATTCGAAACTGACAAGTGGTGTGGTGTAAAATATTACAACGTTCAGTCGTCTGGTATTTCTTGGACCATACACGAGGTGAGTATAAACTATCGGTATTTGATTCAACTGTAACTATATGATTATTAATGTAACTATATGATAACAACTGAAGTTATATTATTACTCTAACTATATGATATAAACTCTCATTTATATCATTAGAACTCTAACTATATCATTACAACTCTAGTTTATATGATTACAACTCTAACTATATGGTTACAACGGGAACTATTTGATTTCAACTGTAACTATATAATTACGTTCACAAGATACCGTTGTTTTTGTCCCCTCAAAATCAATTCAATATACTTATTTTTCCTATTGACAAACATAATGTCTTTTGTCTGGGTTTTTTTACGAGTCCAACTCAATTTATGTTCACTATTAAAATAAATTTTGGTTTAAAATAACCATTGATATTAATACGTTTAAGCAAAGAAAAAGGTACAGCTAGTAATAGTTTACCATGTCAAAACGATTTTTCATAACTTCTAAAGTCAATGATAAATACCCTAGCTAATATTCTCATGGGAAAATGTGACCTCACAATACGTGCATTTTCCAATGGTTTTTTCTTCAAAAGTAAGAAAAAGAATGATTCAACCTTTTTTTTCTTTTAAATAAGAAAATGTTTCTGCAGCTATATCCGACAAAGGTACAATTGATTTAGGACATAGATAAACGGAGTGCTAGTTTTCCAGTCCAACTTGGTGTCCTGTCAAAAAGAGAAACAAGAAAAAAATTGATGCAAGGGTCAAAAGAACAGCCACTGACAGTACATGGAGAAGCTATAATCTGTGATAGAACATTGATAAATATTAATGACTTAACTTCGTTAGTCCTTGGTTGTTATGAACTATACTTTTTTATTTATAAATTAAAGTGGTTAAATGTTGAATTTCACAATAATAATACGTTTTTTAGGTTCAAGTGAGCTTTTCTGATCACCCGTTGTCCGTCGTCCGTCTGTAAACTTTTCACATTTTTAGCTCACCGAGACGAAGTCGGGGGGAGCTTATGCTATACCCCCGGCGTCGGCGTCGGCGTCGGCGTCCGGACCTGGTTAAAGTTTTTGTTGCAGGTCCTGTATCTAAGTTATTACTAGTCCTATCTTCACCAAACTTGCATGGATGATGCATCTGGACCTACTTATGGACTTGAAAGACTTGGATGCTGAATCTGGGTCATGAGTTTCAGATGCTGGAGGAGGTTAAGGTTTTTGGAGCAGGTTAAAGTTTTTGGTGCAGGTGCCCTTTGATAGCAATTTCTAAGTTACTACTGGTCCTAAGTTCACCAAACTTGCATGGATGGTGCGTCTTATGATACTGATGCATATGACAGGCTTGAATGCTGAATCTGAGCCATAGGTTTCGGATGCTGAAGGAGGTTAAGGTTTTTAGAGCTGGTTAAAGTTTTTTGAGCAGGTGCCCTTTGATGATTATATCTTAGTTTTTACTGGTCCTAACTTCACCAAACTTGCATGGATGGTACGTCTTATGATACTGATGCACATGACAGGCTTGAATGCTGAATCTGAGCCATAGGTTTCGGATGCTGGAGGAGGTTAAGGTTTTTAGAGCTGGTTAAAGTTTTGGAGCAGGTGCCCTTTGATGATTATATCTTAGTTATTACTTGTCCTAACTTCACCAAACTTGCATGGATGGTGCATCTTATGATACTGATGCACCTGACAGGCATGAATGCTGAATCTGAGCCATAGGTTTAGGATGCTGAAGGAGGTTAAGGTTTTTGGAGCTGGTAAAAGTTTTTGGAGCAGGTGCCCTCTGATGATTATATCTTAGTTATTACTGGTCCTAACTTCACCAAACTTGCATGGATGGTGCGTCTTATGATACTGATGCACCTGATGCTGAATCTGAGCCATTGGTTTCGGATGCTGAATGAGGTTTAGTTTTTGGGAACAGGTCACATGTTTAATAGATAATAGTACTATTTCAAACTTGCATAGTTGATTTAACTTTAATATAAATGAATCGCAGAGGTAGCTTCAGATGCAGAGCCTGATCTCCATTATCAAGGATGCTAAAAAATATATCTTAGTTATTACTAGTCCTAACTTCACCAAACTTGCATGGATGGTGCGTCTTATGATACTGATGTACCTGACAGGCATTGATGCTGAATCTGAGCCATAGGTTTCGGATGCTGAAGGAGGTTAAGGTCTTTAGAGCTGGTTAAAGTTTTTGGAGCAGGTACCCTCTGATGATTATATCTTAGTTATTATTGGTCCTAACTTCACAAAACTTGCATGGATGATGTATTTTATAATACTGATGCACCTGACAGGCTTGAATGCTGAATCTGAGCCATAGGTTTCGGATGCTGGATGAGGTTAAGTTTTTTGGAACAGGTCACATGTTTTATAGATATTAGTACTATTTCAAACTTGCACAGTTGATTTAACTATAATATAAATGAATCACAGAGGTAGCTTCAGATGCAGTGCCTGATCTCCATTATCAAGGATGCTAAAAAAATCTCCTACCTCACTTAAACCTGCTTGATAGATGTGTTTGTTGTTAAATGATATAACATGATTCCTATGATATAGTATTACATGTATATGATATGATACACTATTGTTTTATATGATACAATATTATATCATATTGTAAAAGTTTTATGATACGATATGATATATGATATCAGGACAGTATTTTTGTACATTATGATATGATATTGTGTCATGTAATTGTTATGTATAGTGTTGTATATTATGATACAATATTGTATCATATGATATTGTATATTTAATATTTTATCACATGATATTGTTTCATATGATATCGCAATATGTAATATTGTATCATATGATATGATATTGTATAATATATAATATCATATAATATGATATTGTATAATATGATATTTTGTTTATAATATATTATTATATCACATGAATTGTATTATATGATATTGTAATATATAATATTGTATTATATGATACGATATTGTATAATATGATATTGTATTATATAATATATTACTATATCACATAATATTTATCATATGATATGATGCAATGTTGTATCAAATCATATGATACAATATCATATGTATCAAATATGATACAATATCATACAATACAATATCATACTATATTATACAATATAATATTATATGTTACAATATTGTGATGTTTTATGTGATATGATATTGTATCATGTAATACTATATTGTATCATATATTGTATAATGATATTGTATTATGTGATCAAATACAGTAATGTATGACATGCTACAATGTCATATCATATGTTACAATATTATATTGCATAATTATTTATTGCAGTATTATATTGTATTATATGATACTATATTGTAAGTATCATAGGATGCAATATCGTATTATATATTATTGTATTGATAAACATTGTATCTTATAATACCGTATGAAATGAGCATATGAATTTCATACAATTTTTTTAACATATGATATACGATATTGTGTCAAAACAGTTTCCATGAATATCCAAGATCATTAACTATGATTTTCATATCATATGATAAAGGTGGTCTCATAAAGGTGATGCCTCATAAAGGTGATGTCTCGTCTCGGTGAGCTTTGTAATCTGTGATTACCTATGTTTGACTACTTCTCTAAAACCACTGGGCCAAATTTAACCAAACTTTATACAGTACATCCTTATGGGAAGGGAATTTTAAATTGCTATAATAAAGGGCTAATCCCTTTTGAAAAGGGAGATAATTGCGAAACAGTGAGTATAGGGTGCGTGTCTTTAAAAATCTTCTTCTCAAGACCCACTGCACCAGAAATGCAAACATTTACATAAAAGCTTGTATATATAGTGAAAATTATAAATTGCAAAAATCGTGACCCCCGGACCAAAACTGGGGCCCAACGCGGGGTTCAAAGTTTAACATAGAAATACATAGGAAAAATGTTTTAAAATCTTCTTCTCAAGACCCACTGCACCAGAAATGCCAATATTTACATAAAAGCTTGTATATATAGTGAAGATTATAAATTGCAAAAATCGTGACCCCCGGACCAAAACTGGGGCCCCAAACGGGGTTCAAAGTTTAACATTGCAATACGTAGAAAAAATGTTTAAAATCTTCTTCTCAAGAACCACTGCACCAGAAATGCCAATATTTACATACAAGCTTGTATATATAGTGAAAATTATAAATTGTAAGAATCGTGACCCCCGGACCAAAACTGGGGCCCCAGACGGGGTTCAAAGTTTAACATATATAAGAAAATGTTTAAAAATCTTCTTCTCAAGAACTACAATGCAACAGTTTGGGATTAACTATGCATACATCCTTGGCTATTGTAGATTCTAAATTGTTAAAATCGTGAATCCCGGACTAATACTGGGGCCCCACGCAGGGTTCAAAGTTTAATATAGAAATACGTAGAAAAAATGTTTAAAAATCTTCTTCTCGAGAACTACAATGTTACAGTTTGTGAGATTACTATGCAAGGATCCTCAAATAGTGAAAATTCTAAATTGTAAAAGCCGTAACCCCGGACCAACACTGGGGCCCCAGAAGGGGTTCAAAGTTTAACATAGAAGTATTTAGGGAAAGTGTTTAAAAATCTTCTTCTCAAGAACTACAATGCAACAGTTTGTGGGATAACTATGCAAGCATCCTCAAATTGTCAAGATTCTAATTTTTGGAAGCCGTGACCCCCAGACTAATACTGGGGACCCAGAAGGGGTTCAAAGTTAACATAAAAATATATAGTGAATATGTTTTAAAATCTTCTTCTCAAGAACTACAGTGCAACAGTTTGTGGGATTACTATGCAAGCATCCGTGGCTATTGTAGATTCTAAATTGGTAAAATCTAATACTGGGGCCCCAAGAGGGGGTCAAAGTTTAACATAGAAGTAAAAAGGGAAAATGTTTGAAAATCTTCTTCTCGAGAACTGCAATACTATAATTTGTGAGATTAATATGCATGCAACCTTGGATAATGTAGATTCAATATTTTTAAAATAGTGACCCCTGGACTAATACTGGTGACCCAAGACGGATTCAAATTTTAACGTAGAAGTATATATAGAAAATGTTTAAAAATCTTCTTTTCGAGAACTACAATGCTTTAATTTGTCAGATTGCTACGTAAGCAACCTCAAATAGTGTAGATTCTAAATTATAAAAGCCGTGACCCTCGATCTAATACTGGGGTCCCAGAAGGGGTTCAAAGTTTAACATAGAAATATATATGGAATATGTTTAAAAATTTTCTTCTCGAGAATTACAATCCTACAGTTTGTGAGATTACTATGCAAGCATCCTTAAATAGTGTAGATTCTAAATTGTTAAAGCCAACCATAAACCCTGATCCAATACTGGGACCCCAGAAAGGGTTTCAAAGTTTAAAATAGAAATAGCATATGATACCAAATTGAATGTTACAAGGAACTGTTGTTCAGGTGAGCGATGTGGCCCATGGGCCTCTTGTGTTATGATGCCAAAGTATGTATTAATAATAAATCATTACAGACATTTTCATGATTTTTTTTTTAAATTGACACAAAACTATATATAAAGCACAAGAAACGTGGAATGTCCACATACCGTTATTGGGTGAAATGATTTATTGTTTGTACATGTATATGATTACTTACAATTGAATAATGTAGAATTCGTGGTTGCTCAATATTCGTTGTATTCGTGAGCCCTCACCCACGAAGTTACAACTTCGACAAAAACTATTTATAAAATATTAAGTTTCCTACTGTAACTGAAAACAGACGCATCCGCAAAATAACATCCACACAAATTAGCCAAAAAAACAAAAACAAAACAAAACAAAAAACCCCCCCCCAAAACCCCCCCCCACATCCACGAAAATTAGCCCCTTCGAGGTAGGATGATTTAACAGTAATAGGTTAGCAGGATTGTCTGTTGCTACTCACAAAATACGCTAAATATTTCAACACACGCTGATAAAGCATATTTGAAAGAAAAAAACCAGTTAACTTTAACTGTAAAACACAAAGTTACATTTGGATTATTCGCGGTTTGTTCAGCATTTGAAGACAAAAAATAGATTCTCAAAAATAAAGCCAGGTTATGTTATTGCAGGTACACAATCAATCTCATAATTGAAATTTCGACTTAATACTGTATACAGTGAAAATTCGCCTCCGTTTTATTTTCACCCCTTTCGCCGTCGTTGCCAGCGGGCGAATTTAAGACTTTGCGAATGCCAATGTCTTATATTATCTTTCTTTAAACTGTTTGCAAGTGTAGAAGGGCGAAAATTACACGGGGCGAAAATAACCATGTATATAGTAGTTCATATTTAAATGCATAATTTTGTAAAACAAAGTCAATTCGTACATAATTGAAATAAAACTTTATGCCAGGTATCATGTTTTGTACATCTTACCATAATACGGAAGCATGAGGTTTCATGAATTCAGCAAATAAGACCTAACAACCATAGAACATGTAAAATAAAATTATTTTGATTACAAGGGTCAAACACCTAGTCCAAGCACTGGTCCTATGAAAGCAGCGGAAGGAAAAAAGTATCTCTACCTCGAAGGATCTGGTGCTGACACAGATGCAAACTCAATGTTTCATATAACAAGGGATAAAGATACAACAGGTTGGTGAATAGTATACTCTTAATCTTGAGAGTGACGTTTAATGTATTAAGTCTTTGTGTTTGCAGTATTACTCTAGATAATATGCATTAATCATTAACTTATAGTTATAATATTGCTAGCATTAACTAATGTTTTGCCATTATATATAATGTTTGCCTAATTTTTGATATAGTTCTCTTTTATTTGTTATTTTATGCGCGATATGTTATGTACTTGTAACTACCAATTTCGATATTTTTTTTTCTGTATCAAGTGCTTAACCTATACTCAAATTAGACATTTCAAATCAACTTTTCCAGAGGGGGATTTCTGTCTGTCTTTTTACTACTCCATGGTGGGCACAGATGTTGGGGATTTTAAAGTGGTTCTCTATGACTCAGCTAACTGGAACTTCAGATTCAAACTTACAAGATCGGGACCACAAATAGGCGGAGAATGGCTCAAGTATGAAGAAACCGTGACAATGTACACGAATACATATGTGAGTGTTATCAAATTAGTGAACATATGATTGGTTTTAAATTTAAAATTTGGATGAATATATTTCTGAATCTTATGAATTTTTATAAAACATTTCTTTAGGTCATTTTATTTCACTGTTTTGACATTACCTAAACTTTGTACCTAAATGAATATGAATAATTTATCTACTAATTAATAACGTTAATAATAATGCAATCATAATTAAAGAATTTGAGTTAAACTATTTAGGCAAGTATATACTTTGAATTGTTATTCATTTTGTTCATGTTTGACGCCATTGTTGAAATGTTTTGATATCCTTTAATCCTTAAATAAATATTTTTCAGATCATATTTTATGGGGAAAAAACACGTTCTGGATTCCGTTCGGATATCGCCATTGACAACATTCAACTCAAACCTGGACAGTGCTGATCTTAAAGAGATATTACAATTTACAACTCTTACCTATAGTGATCACACTGTCATCTGAGTTAGCATATTGTCACTCTGTAAAAATTGAACTACTGTTAAGTTTCATATATTGGACAATGATTATTTAATCTTAATGATTATGTATTCTTAAATAAATATGAAATTCGATTTGTACTACAGTGCTGTTGTAAAGAAAAGATTGTCAACGATATCCTATAGTTATATTGTCATGTCCCAACATGAATAAACGATTTACAGACTCAAAATCATTTTTTGTGTGAATTAATGTACTTAAGAATGTCTAGATTATTGTTTCTTTTTATTTTTATCTTTATGTAAGATGAGTCAAATATATAGGGATATGATTCTTTTATGTTGCATGATAAAATGCAAAGAAGTGTGTAAAAAGCAGTTAGGCATATAAAAATATTGCCGGCATGTTTTGTTATGTTCTTTTTCGAACAATCTCAAACGAACATCTGACTCCTTTCTTGAAAAAAAAGAACTTGATTGGGGATATCTACAACATAAACACATTTAAATACCTATTAAATTCTTCTTAATAATAAACACATTAATACCTGCTTCACTTTAAATATGAGAATACAGGGTTGGTGTGCGGGCGTAAAACGTGTAAAAAGCGAAAAGTGATGAGATCGAATGACTGAAAAACACACAGCATGCTTGCCATGTTCCACAACCGGTCTAAGGGTACTGTATACAAGGAAATATTCTCCCCATGTTTTTGGCCCCTTTAACCCTCGCTGTCAGCCGGGGAATTCAAAACTTAGTGAGTTTCAATGTCTCATATTACATCTCTGTAAACACAACTGCCAATCCAAGACGGAGCGACGTTGTTTTTAAGTGTAGCACGGTGAAAATAACACTGTATACGGTATTACAATGCGTTTCCTTTTACACACACGTATTCGATAAAACTTGTTAGATTTAACTTGAAATAAATATATTTTAATAAAAACATTGATATATAACCAAAATTGGCTGCTATTTAGATTTGTCAATTTAAGACAACCAAACGAATTTCCAATTAAAAACAAAATCAAGATGGAAACAATCATCATGGCCGCGTAGTTTCAAATTATCATATTGATATCATAAATGAATATGATTCATTCGAATTATCTTAATGTTTATTTATTAATACTACAATATTTCTACAAATCAATGTCTTTTTCAATCAGGTTATAGTCTCCGTTATGTTCTATCATTTAATTTTATAATTGAAATTCAAAAAAAGTTTTTGTTTTGCAATTTGTCTTAGTATAATGACCATGGTATCAGTTAAAATTGAAATGCAATGTTTGTTAAAAAAAAACATGATAAACATATACCAATAACTTACATTACTAGCATTATATTTTTTGGTTGATGATCGACTGAGATAATCAGTGATTATTATATACGGAAGATGAAATATCCGTAGAATGCACACGCAATTGTAAAATTCTTAGTGACATATTAAAATCATCAGGATAGGTCCCTTCGCTCATGATAACATGAATATTTTAATAACAAGAGCTGTATTGTTTTATTGAACCTTTTTCTTACTACATGATACTGTTTTTAGCTCACCTGAGCTGAAAGCTCAAGTGAGCTATTCTGATCACATTTTGTCCGTCGTCCGTCTGTCCGTCCGTCTGTCCGTCTGTAAACTTTTGTACATTTTGATCTTCTTCTCTAAAACCGCTCGGCCAATTTCAACCAAATTTAGCACAAAGCATTCTTATGGGAAGGTTAATATAAATTGCAAAAATAAAAGACCGATCTTTATTCAAAGCGGAGAAAACCTCGAAACTGTAGAAAAAAGGGGGGTGCATTTTAAAAAATCTTCTTCTTAAGAACTACTGGGTCAATTTCAACCAAATTTGGCACAAAGTATCCTTATGGTATGGTGAATATAAATTGCAGAAATGAAAGACCGATCTTTATTCAAAGCAGAGAAAACCTCGAAACTGTAGAAAAAGGGGGGTGCATTTTAAAAAAATTTCTTCTCAAGAACTACTGAGTAAAATTCAACGTAATTTAGCACAAATAATCCTACTGGAAAGGAAAATATAAATTGCAAAAATTATGGGCTAATTCTGTTTCAAATTTGAGTAATTTATGAAAATAATAATAAAGAGATAATCGCGGTCAATCAGTTAATAACTTCGGGTTCGGTATTCCATATCTCGAAAACGAAAGTTCTTTCTTGGAAGCAGCCATGTCTGACGCATGACAAACGGGTTAAACTGACAAAGATGAATTTGCTTGTTGTGCAACAGTTTACGTGCGAAGGGAATATTTGAAACATGCAAAATATATTTGTGCCGATTTTGTGAAGTAAATTGAGGTTAAATATTTCAATGCGTTGACATTTTAACTTGTGACGGTGGTTTTAGCTTGTTTTGATTTTCGTTTCATTTTCGTTAATTATGCTTTTTAACATGAGGGGAACTATCGCCTGTATTTTGGAATTTTTGGAAATTTTAATTAATCACTAGAAATGTCTCGCTAGACGTTGAATACTTGTACAAAAAAATTAAAAGGATCATATGATATGCTGTTACTACTTTCTTGGGCCTCCTCCGTATACGATGAATTATATGGAATCTACACCAACTTTGATGGTTTTTCAGACACAATTAAATAAAAACGACCTCTTTAAAACAGTTTAAAACATTACTGTTACGGGGATAAATGTATTATCGCTTGAATAAAGATGAAAATAAAGGGTGGGCCTTAGTAACATAGAGTGATATGCCTGTCAATACATTGCAGTGGCGTCGGAAGCTAATTAAAAGTGGGGGGGGGGGGGGGG
>WFKH01011926.1:49923547-49935266 GCA_016163765.1 Magallana hongkongensis | reverse complement strand
AAAAAAAGGGGGGGGGGGAGGGGCTTAGCCCCACCCCCGGTTCCGACGCCTATGCATTGATTATAATAGCTCTTTAACATATCACATGACAACATTTTTCATTCGAGTGTATTCATCGATCAAGTGAGTAAGGTTATAAAACGTCACACGAGTTCATGCCTGGTAAACAACAATCGTTTATAATGCGGAAGACCAATTAAATTTGAATGTTTTTAATATGAGTGCATTGAGGTACACTTTTCTTCTTTCACATAGAGGATTTTTTTTTTAATAAAATACAATAACTAGTTAGTAGTTGAAGAAGAAAATGTATATGCATGCATGCATGATCGCTTTATAAAGTGGGGAGAGGGAGTTAACAGTGTACCCCTACCAACAATTTTGTTTTATATCTTGCATAGGATCTTGTTTTTGGTAAAAATGGTAATTCATAAAGGTACAATGTCAAAGATTAAGTGAATAAAAATAAGTGTAAAATTTGGATACTTTTTGGTATTCTTTTTTTGTTATTCTAACGAGAGGCCATATGGCACAATATCCTTTGAACACCCATATAAAGCCATTGTTGCTCAGGTGAGCGATGTGGCCCCATGGGCCTCTTGTTTGTTGCATGGATCAACTTGTTTGTTGCACGATGCATCTAATTTGTTGCATTGCACAATTGTTTGTTGCATGGCACAGCTCGTTTGTTGCATGTCACAGCTTGTTTGTTGCATGGCACAGCTTGTTTGTTGCATGATAAAGTTGGTTTGCTGGTTTGCTGCATTGTTTATAGTGTTTTTTTTTGTTGGTACAGTTTGTACGTTCCTTGGAGCAGTTCGTATTTCGGACGGAATTTTTTTGCACGACAAAGCTTGTTTTTGCATGATACAGCTTGATAATTGTATGGTACATCTTGTTTGTTGCATGGTCCTCTTTACTGCTTGGACCGTTTGTTCGTTGTATTGAACTCACTTTTTTCAGCTTGCTTGTAACATGGTAACGACACATTTTTGCATGGGTTAATTCGTTTGCTGCATGGATAAGTTTGCGGAATATTTTATCGTAAAATGAAAGGCGTTCATGGTAAACATCTTAAATTCGTATTTGCCGAACACCTTTACAAATAAAAAAATGAGGTGTCTAAATATATTTCTTTAATAAAAAAAAATTGTTGGCAAGTTATGATTAAAACAATACCTTCTGCATGTTAATGCAAACAAAATGAGGTCAAGTTATATTTTCGCCAACAAACGGGTTGATGTTTCATAAAATGTGTTACTTGTACAACTTGTGTTATATGTACATGTGTGACACTGATATCTTTCATTTTTCAACAGTTTCTTTTCTTTGCATAAGGCAATACAAAATACTCTAAAACCAAATCGACTTAATTTTGCGAATGACCAGCAATAAACTAGTTCACAACGACAATTTTTTGCGATCACGCTTTATCAACACTAGTTTTGTCAAACACCAAATATGGAAAAAGACTGGTTCGTAGCTAGAAATATTCGCGACGGCGATGCTCTTGCGAACCTCTCAAATATTTCTTGCAGGCAAATTAAGTTGGTAAGTTGGTAAGACAATAAAAGAAAAGGTTTTTTTTCATTTTTCATAAATGAATTATTATACATTTAGTGTGTGCATTGTGATAAATGTTCAGGCAGTTTTGTTAGGATGAAGTTGTATATTCAGTTGAACATGGTTGTTTGACGAATGTAACATATTGCTGCTGTAGAAAATATCTTCTACAAACATTAAGCCAAATTATATCATGCTTATTTTAGATAAAGCTAATAAAGAATTGCATCATTGTTCAGTAACTACTTAACGAAAGTACACCGACTATATTTATTACATGTCTATTGTGATATTATATGATTTTTTTCAGAACGAGCTATATGTATTTTTTCCCTGAGCCTTGTCGAAGGGAAGGAATTACCTTAACGAGTTTGATAAAAAATCATATGACATCACATACCATCAGAGAATTTTTTATCACATGTTTTAATCATGTTTTGATGTGTTAATTCCTATTCTATATTATTCTTTTATGCAAAATTCTTAACATCATCTAAAAGAAATACGTAAAAATTTATTGTGACGTCCACACAGTGTAATATCAACAATTTATTACATAAGTGATTTCACTGCATATGGAACTGAACGTGATAAAATGAGAAGAAGCGAAAAGTAATACACTGGAGCCTCAGTTATGCTGGGTTTTCTAGAGCAGACCCAGAGTAAACCCCAAGTAAACCCAGAGAGTAAACCCCTATCAGAAGTAGACCCCTGAGGCAGACGCTACATGTGTATTTGGAATATACAAGGGGTGGGAATTACAGGCAGTAAGATAATTGGATAAAAGACGGGTCTGCTTCACATTTCAATCTTTAAAGAGCACACCAAAAGCAAACCGCAAGTAAACCCTGACTAAACCCTAAGTAAACCATATGTGGACCCAAAGTAAACCCAAACTGGACACAATATTCAAAAAGTAAACCCCAAGAAAACCTCGAAAGTAAACCCGGGGTTTAGTTGGAGTTAACTCTGGTGTTAGGTGTGATCGGTATGTATATAGCTAAAATCTTTGCGCTAATTGAAAGTGTTATATGTGCCTATTTACGGTATGTTTTTAACTATTTATTTCTAGACACGCCAATTTCAAAAAAAAAATTAATGATATTTTTTTTAATTTCTACAAAACAGAATTAACTGTTACTAGCTTGGAAATTGCAAGATCCACCGAGGCACTTTCGATGAGTTAACATACTTTCATTTTTTTTTCTACCTGCAATTCCGGTTTTGACATAATCTACATTGTAACAAGACATAAGACAATTCGTTTTAAATAACCTTTTTTTAAATAAACAACAAAGCCATCTAAAAATTTCATGTTTTCTTAAATTTATTCAGCACATTTTACATTTACCTTTTAAATAAAGGAATGTTTAAAAAAGTGATGGCACTTGACAGGTACACAGGTAAAGATACCAAAACCATGTGCAGTGAGACGTGACTAATCCTGTCTGGCCAGTACTGTCGGTAATTTGAAAGTGATTTTGGAAGTCAGAGTGTTCATACAAGCTACTCATGAGGGTCTAGCATGTAAAACAGGTGTGAAAGTCAATTGACAGGCGTAATCTTTTTATTGTATTAAGCGGTGTATTCATAAATTTTACCGTCCGCTTAATCGAAGCAAGGTTTATAGTTAACAAGGTTAGCTTTTTAAAACGCTAAGAAAGTCAGCCAGTGGAATATTAATTTTAGGTTAAAAGAGAATACACAATCTATGAAATACCAGATATAAATATTTTCAAGGTCAATAATAATATGCGGGTGTGCATTTATTTTTATGAGTGTAATAATGTGTGAGGAGAATAGTGTGTAGCGGTGTACATGATACAAAGTATGACTGCAAACCGACTTATTATATAGTAATCAACATCAAATGTGCATGCTGTTTTAAATTGATTTCATGCTCTCCGAATTTTATGGTCCCGTCGCAGACCACTGCCATTATATTTCCTCTCCAATCTCAGTAAGAGTCGGGAAGATATATATATGCGGACTCCCGATCGTGGCTGCAGACGATAGCCATGGACAGTCTTCCAATACGACGATGCGCACGTTGACCAGTTTCATAACTTCTTCGAATTTCTCTAACATGGACTGTCTAATTCCTTCCCAGAATTCCAATTTGCGCAAGCGAATATGAAGTTTCATCCCAACCTAATTAGTCAGCCTGTGGTAAAAACAGACCGGTCGGCTCCGGAACGCTGAATGTCGGATAAATGAGACAACATAACGTATATAATTTATGTTTCCAAATAAAATCGTCCGTATACTTAAGCGTCCGGATATCTGAAGCCCTACTGTACATAACTCAGTGGAAGATTTTGTTAACAGTGTCTGATTTATAGATTGATTTTGTGAGCTAATAGATAATTCAGATTGATAAGATTGTTGACATTTGTAATATTCTAGTATATTTTATATCCTAATTTCATAATAATGTTATAATTTCTATCTGTATATTTAAATCTAAATCGCCGATTTTATGCTGCAATATTCGCGATAAAAATAACTCATTTTAAAGTTATTATGTATCTGTTGTTGTGTTTATTTAAAATACGTCTTTTGAGAAAAGTCCATTGTAATTTGACGTCTGTAAAAAAATAAAATAACAGAATTAGCGTTACATTTGAACGGCGATTGTATTTTCATAAAATATGAGAAGAAATAATTTTTCAAAAACCTTGCGTTTATCGCCTTTAACAAAAGCAAAACGCATGTTAAGCGTAGAAATATGTATGTTTATTCATTAGAGAAAAACAAGAAACTTATTCTCATATCATAACACGTGTTAGGTAATTCAAAGTCAAAATATGAAAAATAGACCAACGATTCAAAAGTTATAGGGAACGAAAAGAACAAAAATGCACTATCAGAAACTTCTTTAATTTCGATCTTTGATCGATAACTTTAATTTACCAATGATTTGTTGAAACACACATATTACTCTCTCAGCATTAAATTCGCATGGTATCGCTTAAACACATTGAGTTTCGTCATCAAAGAACTCGAAGCATTCGATACAATCAGGTTTCTTGTCCGCTCTTACAAACTCGTCTCAAGTTCCTCTAGTCCTATAGTTGAGGTACTATAAACCAACATTTATTCACGGTCGATAAATTTTCTCAAGGTTTGCGAGGGCCTGGACGTCGCTAATATTTTTCGCCGCAAAGCGATCATTATCGTGTGGGTATGCTAAAAAACAATAAGAGGCAAATGGGCCACATCGCTCACCTAAGCAACAAGAGCTATAAAATAAACAGCTTTATGGAGTCAAATACAAAAAATCTAGAGAATGTAGTAAAATTGATGCTTGAATAAAAAAGTTTTCGAATTTAGCTCTAGATATTATTATGCTAAACATATAGCCCCTTTTGTAACAGGATGATTGTAACGTCAATCATATTGGTTTCTGATAAGATAAGAGATTTTTCTCTATATTTTTCTATGTAAAAATTGGACCCCGAATTGTGGCCCAACTTTAACACCGTGAATCAAGATTTTAACAACTTGAATAAACACTGCCTGGAGATGCTTCCACACAAGGTACAGTTTTTCTGGCCGGTTGGTTTTTTAGAAGAAGATTAGTAAAGGTTTTTCTATATATATTCCTATCTAAAAATTCAACCCCCATTGTGGTCACACCCTACCCCTGGGGACTATTATTTAAACAAACTTAAATCAACACTACCTGGTGATGCTTTCACCCAAGTTACAGTTTTCTTGTTAATTGGTGATAAAGAAGGAGGTTTTTAAAGATTTTTTCTTTATGTATTTCTATGTAAAAGTTCGACCCCCATAGAGCCCCACCCTACCCCCGAGGATCATGATTTGAACACATTTAAATCTACATTACCTAAAATACTTTCATATAAGTTTCTGTCAAATGGTTTTTGAGAAGAAAATTTTTTAAAAATACCAACAAATTTGCAATTTTAACTGCCTAATTATTTTCTCGTGAATGAGGATGTGGCTCTTCATTTTAACAAATTTGAATTCCCCCTTTTTAATAATGCTTTGTACCAAGTTTGGTTTAAATTAGCCTAGCGATTCTGAAGAAGAGGTAGAAAATGTAAAATGTTTATAGATAGACAGATTGACACCGTACAAAAAGTGATTAGAGATGCACACTTGAGCTTTCAGCTCGGGTGAGCTAAATACCTGGTTGAGAAAATTAAACCAGTTTATCTCCAGTAAATCCCGATATAAAGTCGATTAAATAGTTGATTTACAGTACTTACATAAACTCCCTTATGTTGGAATGATCGGTATGTTGGCATTTTATTATAAAAATGAATACTTTAATTATTTGTCGGCGTTGATGTGTTTGCTTTTAGTTAAAACCGGTTTAACTTTACAGCCTTTGTTTTGACATAACGATAACATATCTCTAAACTTCAAAAATGTCCCGAGGTTTGAATTACAGAAAACGGTTTGTTGCCTTAAAATGTTTTAGTGATTATTATTCTTAACTTAGAAAAGATAACATGTTGGTTTATTTTGTTAATAGAAAACTACACAGAGGTACATTAAAAAATGGTTTTATCGTTACACCGTGAGGATTTATCAAAAATGTTTTAAGTTTCATTCTACTTAACAACAGTCAGTTATATTTTTTTGTTCAAGTATAGGTCAAGAAGTAGATGTTTTCTTTGACAAACTACAAACGCTTTTGTTATGTCTAATTTATGGCAGAAATTTAAAGGGATTCATATTTCAAATACAAGAAACGTTTAAGATCCATTCATTTACTATATATTGACCCTAAATGAAAGCTTTCATTATTATGAATTTTATGACGCTCAACTCTTTTTTCCAAATCTTAAGAAAAAAAATGAAAAAAAAATTTGTCATTTTAAACTATAACTTTAAATCAAATAAAAGATAAATGATAATACATAGTATCAGATAATGGATATATATATATATATATATATATATATATATATATATATATATATATATATATATATATATATATATATATTCAAAACAATCAGCCTAGATCGAAATTTATACCTCCCTTTTCCTCTTCAAATTTCTGTCTTTCTGCTGCAAGAACATCTTTGGTTCTGGATTTGTTTTTCTCACTTTTGGAGCCCTTGAAGTTTTGCAAGCTAAACATCGACATCAAGGCGGCGCTGAAATTAAATTTCAGTGAGGGGTATTAAAGAAGCATTTGCAGTGAATGATATACATATTAAGCAAGGGTTTTGAAATTCTTCGACCAGAAAGATTAATAGCTAGCGCTGGCGCGAAACGAGCTTTTAGAACCGTTGGGGGGGGGGGGGGGGCAAGCTTAACTAACCGATTCATCAAAAAATATTTTGGCAGCATCCCAGCCAGCATGCCCTTTAGCTCCCGTAGCGCCATGCCAAAAATGGCTTACCTTCCCCTCGGAATTCAAGGTTTTTAAAGGTTTTTCGGCTCTTTCTGAGTATATCACTCGCTTTGGTGAGACCCAAAAGAGCTATTACGCGCCATACTTTGTTACTCTTTCAAGAAATGTGAACAAAGCAACAGAAAGTTAACGTGTGACATCACAGTGAATTCGCGCTATATTTTCCGCGGTAAATGTACAGGTGGATTAAACATTTGTACTTGGTATTACTTGTAATGTGCACTCGCTATTTCATTATTAAAGCTGAACACCGCTCATAAATAGGCACTGTCCGCCATATTTCTCTTTCATCACTGTTGTCCCTACAACCCCTAAATAAGGCGAAAACCTCTAAACAGTTCAAAGTACTTTGCTGTAGAGGTCTCGCCTGTGTGGACATATATCTTGCCTCGCCGTGTTACTCGGTCGCGATGAAAGTATCAAATTTTACGCACTTTTTCAAGCCAGGAGAATACTAACATCAAATAAATTCGTTAATGCATTATTTACAAACAGAATATGCACATAGAATAAGAAATAAATGCATAAAATCCAAAGACCACGAAAGGAATACTACACGTCGGCCACGAGTTTCAGGTGTGCAATCGGGTTTTAACGAAATCGGAGGATTAATATACCAGGTACCTGTGTGACGGTGCCTATTTACGAGTGGTGTTCAGCTTTAACTGCGATCCCTTGGCTAATTTTTCTGATAAGATAAAGGGATGGTATACATGCACTTTAGTTCTATGCTTTACTATCATATCGATCAAAAAGTGGGGAATATATTAATATATACATGTATATATTAATATATATATGTAGATAAATAGAGCCTTGGTACAGCAAAAAATACTTAAACGAATAAAACAGAATGCGACAGTCCAAGTTAAATAAATTGTTTACTGTTAGCGCTTTCAGTCATGTCGGTTCTTCAGACAGTAAATTGTTTACTGTAAGCGCATTCAGCCATGTCGGCTCTTCAGAAAGTTATACAAAGAATTTTCTGTTTGCGCTCTGCTTTCGCTCACCCTTCATCGTTTATAATCGTTCACCAAATTCCGTTCAGCGTGCGCTCACCGTTCGCTCACCATTCACCACCGTTCAAGTGGGAAAGGATAACGTTTCAGGGACTGTAACTTTGTAAACAATTGCTTGATTGTACCAAAAGTATGCCTTGACCTAAATTTTTTTATGATATTTCTATAAACCAAATTTCATTTCAGTATGTGCAACAAAAGAATAACTTGACCTTAATATTTTTATGATAATTCTGTAAACCAAATTTCATTTCAGTACCGGTATGTGGAACCTCTGCAAAGAAAAAAATACGACAATTTTTCTTAGTCCAAGGCAAAAATTGCTCGGTTGTACCCAAAACGGAAATTGATCTAGATATTCTTATGTTAAATCTGTATACCAAATTTCATTTCTGTATATGCAGCCTCTACGAAAAAAATGAAAGGAAACTGCAAATAATTGGAATTTTCTAAGTCGAAGGGACATTACTCTGTCAAAAATTGCTCGATTGTACCCAACACAGAACTTGTTCTAGATATTCTTATGATCAATCTGTATAATGAATTTCATTGCAATATGTGCAACTTCTGCGAAAAAAATGAACGGAAACTATTGGTGGACCAACCGACCGACAGACAGACAACAGCAAATCAATATGCCCTCCACTTTTCAAATGGGGCATATACGTACAACGGCTGCATGAAAACCCCTCGAGAAATTTCGAAGACCTTAAACGAATTGTGGTTTGTTGCTACAGACGTATTTTGCCACAGTAAGCAAATTGAACAGTCAACACTGCACAAAAAAAATAGTAGTAACGTCAAGTTTAACAAACTGTCTGCCTACCAAAACAATCAGGTGATAATACAAGAAACGTTGTAGCCGAAACTACCATGGCATTTTCAGTTAGTGACCATTTCAGTGAACTATGTAAAAAAAATGTTCCCGACAGTATAATTGCAGAAAAATATTGCTTGCAAACGGACAAAATGCACTCAGATAATTAAACAAGCAATAACGCCAGATCTGTATAAAACTCTAATAGAAAGATGCCAAAGACAGTTCTTTACTGATGTTTTTTTTTGTGATGAAATTAACGATAGAGGTACAGAAAAAATGTTTTGCAATCCTAGTCCGCATTTGAGAAGGAGTCTTTGTCAGAAAACTAGTGTCTTTGACATGCCAATTGTAAATACTGGAACAGGTGATGACCTGTACACTGGATAAGTGTCTGAGGTATATCCTAAATAAAATGCATATTAAGTTTTATATGAAGTATTTTTGAAAATAATTTTATTTTTTTGATCGAGAGAAATCTCATGGATTAACGTAATTAGGGTTTTTTCTGACAACAGCTTAACGATGAAAGGGAGAAACAAAAATAATTTATATCAAGAATCAAGGAATCTCAACCCCATTTTATAGTCATTGGATGTATTTGCCACTTGGCGAATAGCCGCTGCAAAGCAGGGGTTAAAACTTTTCCATATGCTATCGTTGAGATGCTGGTTTAATTTTATTTTAAAAAGTTGTATCCAGGACTCTCCAGCACCGGGATGCCTTTAGCAGCTATTTTAACAACCGTGACCAAGGTGACCAAGGTAAAAGTGATAGATAGGTCCACCGTTTAGCACATCTTTTGAATAATTCTGAGGTCAAAATGTATTTCTACTACCTTGAATTCATTCTAGTTCCCCTGGATGATTTCAACACACCATTCTAGACATGTATAATGACTTTCAGAATACATCTACATTTTATTAAAAAAGTATGAATTTTCAGACTGATACAACAAAGAAAGGAATCGTCCATTATCTGATGATAAAGCTGCTCAGGAAATTTTATGCCAAGTTTGCACAGGCTTCTGTCATTGCCCAAAACAAGGATATTAAAAAGGTCAGCAATGTTGACCCAGTGAGGATCTTTTTAATGTTAAAGAAAATTCAAACATGATAAGATGAGATCAGATTTGAACAATGATTTCGCAGAAAAAAGAGCGTACTAAACACGAGACTTTACGGTAGTAAAATATATATGTATATCTACATGTATATATTGATTTCAAATATTCACATTGTACAATATTAAACGTAAACGAGTATTTTTCCTGAACGTTAATTTAATTCTAAATGTTTTGTCAACTAGAGATCTGGTTGGTCGGCGCTCTCGGTGTCTGTTCTTTGTGTCTGCTCTGAATCCGCAATAGCAGACCCAAAGCAGACTTCAAGCGGACACAGAAAGCAGACCAGGGATTTTGTTGAGGTTTGCTTTCTGTTGGGTTGTGCTTGGTCGGTACTGTACTTTACACGGATGATTTTAACTTTTAACGTGGTTAGATTCCGTACATAACTTGTTTTATATCACGATGACACTCGAGATTGACATTGTATAAACTTTAAGACCACGTCGTGGCAAACATGTGTTTCGTAAAGCGAAAGTGACTTTTAGACTTGAATTTGAATAACTCGTACAAAAGTTATATCATTTGTGTCGCATACCTTGTTATATATGGACATAAAGTCAAAATGTCAATCAAGTCCATATACTTAATTAATTTTGAACTGTTTTCAAAGCGGGATTTTTCTAAATATCCCCAATTATTGTTGGAGTCGGACTGCAACCGGGCGAAAAAATTGAAATCATTGTTGAGATAAGTGTGGATTTATCTAAATATTGGAAACGATTTCAAGATTCTGTGAATCATGGCCGGTAATTTTACACAGATTTTCATCTTCAGATTGATCGGACAATTAAGGCAGTTTCAGCTATTGAAGATAAAGTTGCATTGCATTCTGCGTAGAGGAGAGTTCGAGATTGTAGCTTTGTGTAAATCCTTCATTTCGTTTCGACGACCAAAGAAATTAAATGATATGCCTGGCCTCAAGTTTTGCTGTTAAAGATGCCCGTTTAGCGCCACGCATTATTGATGAAATTAGTAGACTATACAATTTTCATTATCACATACTCTTTGCAGAGACAAAGAATCTGGTTGAACAAGGCGTTCATAATAGTGTCACGAGAAATTTCGTGCGTTTTTGGATTGGTTTTCTGTAATTGATAATTGAGTCGATATAAGGTAAAGATGTTTATTCCTCGAAGATCCAGCATAAAGTGAATTATAAACAAATGATAAAAATAATGACAAACTAGACACGATCTCATTGCGAGCAACGAGGAGGTCTTCCGTCCGGTTTTCATAGTTGAGATACATGAATGATCTAGCGTTTGCTATTTATAAGGTAAACATGATAAAGAAATAGAAAAAAGTGATATTTCATTGAAAAGGCCAGAAGCTTTTTTCTTTCAGATTCATGTTTAAGAACTTTCGTTGGAAACATTTAGATATCTCTTGGCCCCTAATTTAAAGGATCATCCCTTTTTTTCTTGATTGTTGAGTCACGTTATGTCCGCCGTCACGTTATGTCCGCCGTCACGATATGTCCGCCACTTTTTTGAAAAAAACCGTCACGTTATGTCCGCCATTACGAAATGTCCGCCACTTTTTTGAAAAAATCGTCACGTTATGTCCGCCATCACGAAATGTCCGCCACTTTTTTTAAAAATTCGTCACATTATGTCCGCCACCCTATAAATTTCATCATATTTACTTTTTAATTGCCATTTAAAGTTCAATGTTACTAAATATTCGTCTATCTTAAACAAAATTACCCATTATGTCCGCCGTCACTGAACATATTCGCCAATAGTTTTAATCAATAAGAGCGTCACATTATGTCCGCACTGACGATAAATCAATTGCCG
>WFKH01011926.1:49910243-49920523 GCA_016163765.1 Magallana hongkongensis | reverse complement strand
ATGGGAAAAAACATTTTAGGGGCCGGCCCCTTATGTCCTTATAGGGGCCGTTTAGCGAAATTTTAAAGGCTGCATATTGTTAAGTACATCGTTTTGAGCATCTTCTCTTCTATACTGCATTTCAAAATTGTTTTCCTTTCTGAGATATGGGTGATCAAAAGTTTGGGCTTTCGGCCCCTAAAAACCCCTAATTATGTAACGCATGATAAAATTCTTACATTGCTTGGATAAATAACTGTGAGATAAACATATTTGCTTCTATAACCTTTCACAAAATATCTATCAGTAAAGGGCTGCAGATAAAAAAAATTAGAGCCCTCTAGTCCCCTAATTTGAGGGGCCATCCCCTTTTTCTTGATATCAAATGAAAGGTCATTTAATTCTAAACACATTTTGTTCAACAAGTGTTTAGAAATTCGTTACCGTTCTTGAGATACCAGAGAAAGAAGGTTTTATGGGCCGACCCCTTATCTCCTTATAGGGGCCGTTAAACGAAATTTTTATGGTTGCATACTGTTTAGTAGATCATTTTGAGAATCTTTTCTTCTATACTGCTTATCAAAATATTTTTCCTTTTTGAGATATAGGTGATCAATGTTTTGTACTTTTGGCCCCTAAAAACCCCTAATTACGTAACACATTAGAAAATCATTATATTGTAAGGCAACATAACTGTAAGATAAACATATTTGCTTATATAACCTATTATAAAATATCTCTCAGTTAAGGGCTATAGATGAAATACTTTAGAGCCCTCTAGAACCCTAGTTTTAGGGGTCAGCCCCTTTTTATTGATATCAAACGAAAGATCTTGTAAATTTAAACTTTTTTTGCATTACATGTTTTAACAAAATATTTTCCAGAAAAGAGATAAACAAAGAAAAGCACGAAAATTCACGACGCTTTTGTTATCTCAACTTTCGAGCCCTACCGAGCTTTGGCGCATTTAGAGCTAGACATATTAAACAACAACCATGCAAAACTTCAATCTTTCCTCTACCAACCGTAGAAATTTGAGCTCAATATCTTTTATAGTTTAGTAGAACGACTGAAGACAAAATACCCATATAAAAATTGGAAAAATCTCAATATCTCAAAAACGGATGTGACGTCATCAATGCAAAAAATTTGCTATCAGGTTCAGACCAATATATATCATATCTGAAAATTTGATGGATATCGGCCGAGCCGTTTCTGAGAAATCGCGTGCACAAAAATCGGAAGAAAAAAAAAAAAAATAATAATAGGGAAAAAGAAACCGAAGAATAATAGTAGGGTCTTCCGCTGAAGACGGAAGACCCTAATAATAACTAGATCGTTCTCGTTGCGAGCAACGAGTGGGTCTTCCGTCCGATTTTTGAAGAAATGAGATAAAACTCATCGTTTTAAAGATAAAATTGTGAGACTACGCAAAAAAAACGAAAAAAAATTTTTCGGCACTGGGGGCTTGAACCCGGGTCGCCTGGGCAATGTCCACGACCATAACGACTGAGCTACTCGGGCTCTCGCTTCAGGACTTTGACGCTTAATATCTCGAGAATACATTGATCGATTTTAAAACAAATTACATATTCTGAATCAGTAAAAGGGTTACTATCAAGTTTAAAAAATTCAAAGAAGAAATACAAAAAAAAAAAAAGTCGAAAAATTTAATTTTTTTAATTTCCTTCCGGTGACGACCGGAAGTGACGGCTGACATTCTCTTGACCGAGGTGCACCAGAGAAAAGGTAGATCTATCATCTCTGAAAGTTTCAGCCCTATATCTTTACTCGTTTTTGAGAAACCTGACGGACGAAATTGACTATAAAAAAATCGTTTAACGACGATAACTTCCGACCGGAAGTGACTTTTAAAAAATTGTCACGGCGGTATAAACTTCAGATAACTAGGCATCATCCCTGAAAATTTGATGAAAATCGCACGAGGCATCTCCGAGAAATCGCCTGCACAAAATGTGTAAGGAAAAAAAGAATAATAATAATAATAATAATAATAAGAAAATTGAAAAAGAAACAATACAATAATAGTAGGGTCTTCCGCTGAAGACGGAAGACCCTAATAACAATAAGAAAAGTGAAAAAGAAACAATAGAATAATAGAAGGGTCTTCCGCTGAAGACGGAAGACCCTAATAATAATATAGAAGAATGAGAAACAGTAGAAAAACAGTAAGGTCTTCCGTTGGAAACGGAAGACCTTAATAAAACAGAGTAATAAACAATGAGTCTTTACAAAATATGTATAGAGATGCAACATAAAGAGGACCACAATAGAAATGAGTCTTTGCATACTCTAACACAGTTGTAACATATACACATATGCTAAGTGAATATTGACCACATTAAATCTGTGTTTTATAAGTACCTATATCTATATCATATGATTATAAATTAAAACTAAAATATATGAGGGGAAAATTAACTAAAATGGAGAGATCGCTTGGCTATGACGAGGACCATAATTATTGAAAAGTCAACTGTATATATTTACATGCAGTAGTAAGCTAAAAAACCTATTCTTAGCGCGAGTACACGTGTACTCGGCTATGATGACGAGCCGAATAAACATATAAAGTGATTTAAAGTTAAATATAGATCTTAAGTCCAAATAAAAGAAAGCGCAGGTAAAATAAAACATGCTAGACACTTACATTATAATTTAAGAACAATCGATTGGAATTATTTAATGAAACGCGCATACTCTTAGCGAAATAGATTTGTAAAACCCGCATTTCCTCTTGGGCGGAAGTGTAAACAATGATTAAATTTAGAACCAATCACGTGGTAATTCCAGAAGACGCGTTAGCAATTATCAAAGTGAAAAGCGGGGAATAGTAATAATTGATAAGTAAGAAAATCAAAAATAAATCAAATAACAAAATATTAAGAACAGATGGAAACATGATTATGAACATAAAATGATTGAGAAAATAAACATACAAGTTAATATTTCTGACTAACAATAATTTCATATCATAGCATGTAATATACATGTATATAAATGTAATTTCAAGACATTATAAAATTCAATTACAGGAAAATTTGAATGTTTTACCCTTTAAAAAGACAAATAGTTGTAATAAAAATGCATATAAAAATGTATATAAAATAATGTCCTACCTGTAATTGATAATTGAGTCGATATAAGGTAAAGATGTTTATTCCTCGAAGATCCAGCATAAAGTGACGCGCTGGGATCTTGGGACAAAAATCGACTTGGTCCAGGTGAGGTACATTACAGGTTAATTACTTATCATATCAATAAAAATAAGAAAGGATTCCCTTGCGAGGGCCTCTTGACAAAAAGATAGGTATAGCGTGGGTACAGACAAAGGGGCTTAATCCGATGACCTGACACTAATTGAGTAGATCAAACATCAAAAGAAATTTCTAATTGAAAAGTGATTTGTTACGTAAAATTTGTTTGACCTTAACTAGATAGATATTTCACTCATCGCCGTGATAAGTGTGAATATTTACGAAACAGATTATCAAGTGATAGAAAATATTTCCTTGCGGCGGAATAGGTTTTATAGTGATAAAAATATCTTAGTTACTTTTTGAGCATTTTGTTCCAGAAAGTTTGAAACACAATTACAATAATAAAGATACAATATGTAGAAAATAGGAAAAATTTCTATATTAAAATATTTCTGATAAGGGGTCAAATGTACCTTATGATAATAGCCCCACAGAAACGCACAGCTTCTCTATATCAAATGAACAACCGCCTTCTGACAGCGGACAATTAAGTATCCTAAACAAAGATTGGAGACTTTTGGTTTTGATTCAGTTCTTATTTTTAGGGTCTTACGTTTTCTAACAAAATACCCTTCTGTTATTGCATTGTTTCCTTTTTTCCTATTTTCTTTTTACCGATTTTATGCACGCGTGTTCTCAGAAACGGCTCAGTCGATTAGCAACGTTTAGTTAAAAAGTGATAAGTGATTTCCAAGTGGTGAACTCTAACTCCTCCTGGGTGAATTCGAAATTCTTGCTTTGTCGAAAGTTCATTTCTAGCGTAAGTTTATATGCTTGCCTCTAATCTTGGGCGATGCAACGTTTAACAATATGCGGTCAATTTCAAGATCAATCTTTGCTAAAGAGTTTTGGTTACGTTAAATACTGATGGACCGATGTGTTGCCCTTATTAACTTTATTTTTAAGTTTATAACAGGCGAACAGAATTTAATTTTGATTTTATGGAATTTCTACATATTCTAATTTCATTAGCAAAAATGACTATGTTTTGTTGTCCCCGATCCAAACAAATGGATACAAGCATCGTTCTTCCTCCTCTTTGCTATTAATGGGGTCTCCGAAAAATTCGGAAGGTTTGTGGACCTCCAGCCCAAGCCACATTTCTCATCTGAGACACAATAGTTATAATTCCGAAAATATACATGGTATCAAACAAGGAATATATTGAACAGGAGTAGATGTCATGTATATAAATCTTCAAATTCGTCTTCAAATAATGATATAAATATAAAACACGATTTGCTGTTGAAGTTTTTGAGAAGATTTTGATATTTTTTCGAAAATTTAACCCCAATTGTGGCACCAACCTACCCCGGGAATCATGATTTGAAAAAAAAAGCTTAAATCTACATTACCCGAGAATGCGTCTACATATGTGGGTCCTGAGAGGAATTCAAGATTGTGAAAAGTTTACGGACGGACGGACAGACAGGCGTACGGCACACAAACGGAAACCGGACTAAAAGAGATGAGAAGTGCTACATGAGCTCTCAGCTTAAAAGAGCTAAAGCATGATATAACGAAGTGTACAATAAGGAACAGTCCTTTTCATAACAATATCAGTCAATTTTCAAGAATATAAGTTGTTTTTTTTATGGATTTTGAATTCAGGTGTGCATTACAATATCCATTCGTTCGACACAATTTTGCACTGCCTGGTTTAAAATAATTTAAAAATTTTTTATCGTGTCCTTGCCTATATGACATGCATGCGACCTAAATTATTGCAATAACGTTTCTTGAATATTGTCTTTGTGTGGGTTCTTTACTCAGGTTCCTTGCATTGTTCGGTGTATTTTTGGCTCACCTGAGCCGGAGGTGCAGTTGAGCGTTTTTTTTTTGTTTTTTTTTATTATTTTTTGTTTTTACCAAAATCTGTCTGTTGTCGTCGTAAACTTTTCACATCAAAAACAATCGGCAAATTTCAGACAAACACAAATTAAAATATTATTCAAAATAATGGTAGTAATATTTGCTCAAATAAAAGGTCATACCCTCTGTAAAGGTAAGATAATTAAGAATTATTATTAATGAAAATTTATTGGTTTTATTCAAAAATATTCTTCTCAAAAATCATTTGGTCAGAAAGCTGAAACTTGTGTTGAAGCATCTTTTAGGTAGTTTTAATTTTAAGTTTGTCAAATCATGATCCCCGGGGACATGATAGGGCCACAGTGGGGGATCGAATTGTTACATGAATATGTATAGAAAAATTTAGTCGATGCTGAATCTTTTGAGGAATCATCTTTAGATAATGTAGGTTTTTTTAAATCATGATCATCGGGGTAGGGAGGACCCACACTTGAGGGGGATGGTGAATTTTTTCATTGGAATAAATAGGGATTAGAGTCTAGATATTTCGTACTTGATACTCTAGAGACGGTCTAAAGCTTCTCTGATCAGTAATGGCTATTTCTGCTCAGGTTAGACCTCTTGTTTTTATATTTTATATGGAGAAGTGGTGTACACTATGCTAATTTGCATAGCGGCCATTTTATAATAATAATGGCGATTTTTAATACAATAGAATATAAGGAAAGAAATTATTTTAAAAAAAATGAGTATTTTGGAAATATTTCTTCCTCATTTGATTTTGTTATTTACTCCATGCAAGACCAAAATGTGCTTGTTTTGTTTACATTAGGAACAACCCACCACTCCTTATTTATTTTGAACTCGGTTTTTATGAATCAAAAATATATTTCATGAAATTTCCTTAATAATTCAAGAACTATTCCTGATGTCCTTGCAGAGGTTTATCAATTGCCTATATATGTATATAGATCAGCATTAAAATTAACAGTTTTTTGACCATTATTAAATTAAAGAAGAAGAAACACAATTATTTTTTTTCAATTGTATTCTTTATTATATTAATCATTATAATCATTTAAGGTACCGATGTTGAATTATAGAAATAAAATATTTCGATATTTTTTATTCGCTTTAGTACATAGTAATATGTCTGAAGAGGATTTCTTATACAACTGTATTATTGTTACACAGTTTTCTTAATCGGGATAGAAGTCTTACAACAGGGGGTGAAAACATGAAATATATCAACGGATTCAAACAACTACTTACAATCAACGAGAAACTAAACATTTGATGAACAAAGCGTTTGCTCCTATCTAGAAGTGACCTGTTTCTTAATACTGCATAGTCAATTGTATAAAATAAAGGATATACTGTGCTAATGAGATGAATCACGATAATAATGAAAAACATTACAGACATCGAATTTGCTATTCTGGTTCGTCGAACAGAAGACGATTGGTTGTACAGATAATACAATTTTTGAAAATTCAAATAAATTACAATAATAAATGGAACTCCAAAAACATACAAAGCAAACCCAATCTCACACCAGTCCCTCGTTTCAATAGATATCACACTCTTTAAAGTTAGCAAATAAAATACTCCGTACCCCAGAGAAATTCCGATGGAGCTCAGCCACACGGCACAAGACATGAACACAATTGTGGTACAAGTCAACTTCAAACTTTGCAGGGGATTTGTAATGAACACAAAACGTACATACGTTAGTAAAACCATATGGAAGAATGCCGAATGAATAAATAAAAAAGTAAATATCTCATATATACTTCGTTGAGAGTTATCTTTTAAAAAAGAATCAAATGATTCAGGTAAAATCCTAACATATTGCGTCACTGAGGCGAGTACGTCAGACACTGCTAGGCATCCGATTGTGACGTATGTCGGTGTGTGAAGTTGTTTGGACACAGCAATAAAACCCACAGTGATAGAATTTCCGATAAATCCGATGCAGAACAAAGTAGATGCAGCAATAACAACATAATCATATGCCATCTTCTGTGTGTCGTCCGAATGCACAGTAGTTATTACTTGGACATCATACGTTTTGTTCTGCTTTAGTGCTTTCCTCAACGTACTTGTATAAGTGAATCATCTATAAATGAAAATTAAAAGTTAATTATATTCAAGAATTTTCGATTAAAAAATTAATTATTCTAATAATAATGTAATAGTAAATAATTTTATAACAGAACAACAGTTATATGAGAATTGTTTAAAGGATTTAAGCAAAAAAATGTAACCCCCAACATGTATTGCAATTATTTAAATGTAAAAAATGAAAAGATTATACCTTTTAGCGTTCGTATTCTGCTGAAACATTTATCAATTTAAAAACCAGGTCCCAACGTCACCAAAATGTTCCTATCACTCAACTCAATCCTTTTAAGAAAAGTGCTTAAAATTGAGATCAGGGGTCAAATTTAAGGCTAAAAAACTACTAAAGGAAAGATGTTGACAAAGTCGCCAGTATTTTTGTTACTGTTAAAAACACTTGAACCTCCTTCCGGCTTCTATAAAATACGGTTGTCAGGTGGAAGTTAGAGAGTAAATAATCTGTGTTTTACTGTTTAAAATTAACAGTAATAGCTTTATAGTCATATGAACACGTTGCCCGATATTCCCTTAATCAGGACACTTAGTACGGAAATATATTTCAAACAACTAACATAAATGATAATTTATATTTTGCGAATTAAATTCAATTTTCTGTGCTTAGAGATAAAAAAAAAACCCAAATCAGACAGCTTTTATATTGCATTGAGCTGCAGTAATTGTATAATGTATTGTATAATGTAAATTGATATAAAAAATTCCCAAAAAGAAGTTATGTTTCAAAATCAGAATGCCTTTTTATTGGAATTTTAAAAAAGTACTGAATAGCATGTATAACTCTGTCCCAAGATATCCTCGATTCAGATTTTGCTTCATTACTCGATATTTATAAATACATCAGGGTTCAAACGATGTTCATTCAAAAGTATAAAAAAAAATATTAAGAAACGCCCCCTCTAGCTTATCAGCTTTCAATACACGGCTTAAAAATGTGATGTCTACGGGCATTTTGTATTGCCACAGACCCGGATGATAACGTTGAAAAACTGTGCGAGGTATTCGGAGTGACTTCCGAATGGAGAAAAGATGTCAACGTTCCCCATTATAAATCTCCGTAAGAAATCAGTTTTCGTTCCTGTGAATTTTTCCGAGTGAAAAATGCTAATGTGTGAATGAAATTATCTTTGAAAATTTCCCTTCATCTATTTCAATTGCACTTCTTTCACAGGTATGTGTATTTTTATTAAAAATCGCCTAAACGTGCTGCATAAATATCCTGGGACAGACTATAGTTCTAAATGTATTGTAAATATTACATAAAATTTAATGCAAGGAAACAATTATATTTTCCTGTTTTCACTTGAATCCATGTATACGAACACAAAAGTTAAATATTGTGTCCTGTTGTCTTTGTTTGTAGATTTGCAGCAAACATATAGATAGGCCAATGGTTTCCTATTGTAAGACTGTTCAAAAACGTACACGTACGCAAAGAAACACATTACATCAATGGTAAAGCGGGATAGACTGTACATTTATTTCTTTTTTTTTCTTCTATAACGGTACAACATACCGAGACAAAACGGGTAAAAGACCAAAAGCAGATGAAATACTGCTGGCAGATAAAATCACAAAGAGCTACGCTTGCGGTGATATTATATAAGGATAACCGATTCGAAGCCAGAGCCACACAGATAAAGACATTCACCGTGAGGCAAGAAAAAAAAATATACAAGTTAATTTGTTACGCTTACCTAACGTGTCCAGTGCAGGACAATGTGTATGTCGGTTCGAGAACCAAGGCGCGGTTACCTAAAGGGATCAGAAGACGTTGACAAACACAGCAAGGACGTATTTTCCTACGGAACAGCGACGTATTGAACGCTATGGTTCTCGCGTCTAGATGGTACGCTTGCAAAATAGGTAGCTAAAGATTTATACATTCGGAAACAGGCCGGACTTTTCACAGCGATGTGACGAGTCACTTGTCTGTACTTCATACGATATGACGTCATAATCAACTTTGACGTCACGATCTGTATTTCATTTGCTAGTCCTTAGGGAATGTATCGTAACGTTTAAATTGAATTATACATGTATATTGGAACCGTAACAAAACCGCTTGTTTCCTTTACACACATGTAGATGATGTCGTTAAAACAATTCATTCATATTAATTTTCAGAATCCAATAATTGGTAGTTTTAAAGCTTCGATTAACCCTTTCGCTGCCACGTCAAAAAGACGTTATAACGCTTCAGTGCCAAGGATGACGTTATTAAATTCATGCTTTGACGTAACAATCTGCCACTACGCGCCGTCCCATTTTTGAGCGTTGCGGGTTGCAGTTTTGTGTGAAATAGATAATTTATAATGTTTTTATCTAAAACAATGGCTTTTTATCCCTTTCTCTGTCACTTCAAATAAGACGTTGCGCCATTCTTTTTTCTTTTTCTTTTGTTTTTTTTTTTAGCGTCGCCAAATAAAAAAGAAATGTAAAGAAAACCCCGCCTTTCAAAAAAATACGAAATACTTCATTAATGAAGCATTTTCCCAAGATTTAACAAATACGTTTAGTTTTTAAAATACTTACTTTCTTATCCTGTCAATCCTTTTCCATAATCCATGCATACATGTACAACGATTTCTTAATTTTTGAAAAAAGGTTGGTTCTATATAAAAATTTATTAGAAAATGCACTTGTTAATCAAAAAGAATATAAAGTAACAGAATCATATTTAAGAATGTGTAAAATGTATCTTTGGTTTCAGTGGTTCAATTTTTTCTGAAGTATACCCAAACATTGTCCATATGCCCTTGCAATACAAAACCGATCGCTGTCGGTCAAGGTAATAACTAGGATTATGTCCTCAATAAGACTAGTGTTGTAAAATATTGAATACTAGTAACAATTTGCTGTGCTGGAAGCTGCATTGTACCTTCAGTGTCATATGGACCTCTTCTATATGATCACAACACTGGGGATTTTTGATTATTGAAATTGTAATTAGTTCTATAAGGTCTAACGCATATATCTCTTATATCTTATATCTTTGTTTGCATATATATGATATAAATATTACGATAAAAAAATATATCTTTATGCAGTTAAAAAAATTAGCACAAAAAA
>WFKH01011926.1:49893514-49907186 GCA_016163765.1 Magallana hongkongensis | reverse complement strand
ACACTGTATCAATTTTCTCGCTTAATAAAGCAATAGCATACAATGTAATGAGAAATGAATATTGAACAGCGTTTTCATCCCGCAAATTCCCTTTACTGAGGATAGCGAGTACATAAATTAAATCACAAATTGTTTTATTAATGTATGCCATTTCTTCTTTAAACTCTGTATACAAATAACATTGCAGGTGATGACTGTTGGATAGTTTCATTTGTTCATGCGTTGTACATTGCAGAGCGATACATCAAACTTTCTAAAACACGGAATGCGGGGTGATTCGAATTACCCCCAAATGACTGTACGAGCATAAACTTGGATGGGCGGTTATGCTTTAGAAAAAGCGCTATTTTATAGAAAGTAAAACGAACAAGGATTTGCTTACCATTCTAGCACAGTCATATTTTGTCTGTCTGTCTGTCTGTCTGCATATCTAACACACATTAAATATCAATTCCTTTTTTGTGCTAATTTTTTCAACTGCATCAAGATAAACCTTTACATCTGCAGCCAGCAATACCCGCCTCTTGACCACTAACATATTTGCGTTTTACTAATTAATTGGTTGCTGAAAATTTCCGGCTATTAATGACAATGATTGTTACAACGCATCGTATCAATGATGCATACAGACTCTGAGACAATGTAAGTTGATTATATAAAATCGCTTTAAAACATTTGGTTCTTTGCTTACATTTGTACTTTACTGTTGTTCTAATATGATTAAGACGTGGTCAGTAAATCCCATACGGTGCGAGAGCGAATGAAGATGTAAAATAAATGTCCGCATCATTTGTTGAGAAACGTGTATAAACTTGCTTATTTAAGATGTAACTTTGCATTAAAAGAGGGCACCCTATTCTTAAAATGGGTCTCAAAAACCATCAATTAGTACGAGATATTTTTGTCTGTGTCTATGGGAGTACATTAAAATTATATCTTCATTGAAAAATATGTGTATATTTTTCATTTATGACAATTATTTTTTGAACCCCTACCCTACTTCTCAAAAGATATAAACTTGTGTTATTAGTTTATTTTCTAATTATGATCTCATATCTGTGCTATTTTTATGCAACATTGTGTTACAGAACATGAACGTTACGTATTTTTGATCGTTATCTAGAGCGCATTAAATATTTTTTCAAAAAAAATCTTATAATATTTTTTTTTTAAAAATGATTAACTTAAAACCAAAGAATTTTAAAAAAAACGTCGGCTAAGATTCGAATACCCTCTCATCCGATAAGGATAGTCTACAAGCCTCCGCCTATCTCACTGAGCTACGATGATACACTACAGGAACAGTGAATAACTTTGATTGTTTGACAGTTATTATTTATTTAATAAACGTGAAATGTTTTTGGTGAAAACCACGAATTTTGACCCATTATGGGTCTAGACTCCATTTTAATAAACCATAAATAAAAATGAATAAAAACCTATCCTTTAAATAAAAGTGCTTTTAGGATGGAGTCAAGACCCATTCATACCTAAAATTTGCAATTTAGAACAGTAAATAATCAAGATTTTTTAATAAAACGCTGTGCAGCTTAATTTGGAAACTCATATATGTCATGTTTACAGAATAAAAGCATATGTTTGACTCACGCCATGACATTTATACTATAAACAATGCTTATAAGCCAAAAATCCATATTTTTACTGAACTGAAATATCGTTCGTCTTTATTGCTCCACATGGGGGATATGCAACGCCTTGTACGCCCCTGTCCTTTATGACCTTTCCATACCCAAAACCTTATGGGTAGGGACAAACATGTTTGTTAGAACAATCAGTAATTGAAATATTTGATTAATGCTCACTACGAGGACAACGATCAACCAAAAATAATTGTTAACTTGTAGAACATAATTAAAGGATTAAGTTTATTAGGAACCGTAAAAATCCCACTGTTAGTTCAATACACAAAAAGAAATATATGTATAACCTAATAAGAAGTAAGAATTCAAAAGAGCGGTGATGTGCAAAACAAACACGTGTAGATATACTCATAACACTGGACTGAAAAGAAAAGATCAACACGACATATCCTGTATTGAAACATACCTTTATAATCTCTCAAACGACAGTTGAGCTGTATTTCTTCTCTCGACGTCTTGCAGGCCATGCATCTTACGAAAATGTTGACACACCGCTGTCAGCTGTTCGCAACCAAAACAAGGCGAGTGAAAGCGCTGTGTTGACGCGGATGGTAAGCAAACGACAATGCAATTTTAAGAAATGAACGCCTTTAATCAGATTTTCGATTCAATATTGTTTAAAATAAAACTAAAATTGGTTATTTAAAGCAATCAATCGATAAATTTCAACAGCGATCGCTTAACTAAATCGAA
The DNA here is from genome assembly GCA_016163765.1 of Magallana hongkongensis. Classification (NCBI taxonomy): domain Eukaryota; kingdom Metazoa; phylum Mollusca; class Bivalvia; order Ostreida; family Ostreidae; genus Magallana; species Magallana hongkongensis. The sequence continues at coordinate 49,904,832 of WFKH01011926.1, read as the reverse complement.
ATTAGGAAAAAGATGAAAACATGAATAATGGGCGGAGCTAACGTCATGAAAGGTCACGTGATATTCATGAGCTGAAATCTATGGGAGGCCTTAACCTAGCTGCGTTTTGGAAATTATTACAAAAATATAAAATGATTTAGAAGGTTAAACACAGTAAAATACGGATAGTTCTTTTTAACTATTAGTTTCAATTTTTATTTCCTCTATAAATTTTCGGGAAAATTTAAATTTCTTTTGTGAACAGTTTTAATATAAAACCTACCTTTGTCGTATCTTCCTCAAGTAAACAAAACATGGATTTTAATATCAATATTTGTTCTTACATTTTTATTTTGTGCTTTTACAACTGTTTCTCAATTCAGACATTGCAGTTAGTACTTTTTTTTTAAATCTCAAACCCTGAGAAAAAGCAATCCTAAACTAGGAGTTTCTAAAAAGGTTCAAATACTAAAATTACAAATTTTTAAATATATTCTCAGCATTTTTGTATACCCCTCTCATGGCCTGAAGATTTCATTGATATTGTGTAAGATGACAAGGAGTCTTTTATCCAGTCATTGTCAATTGTGTAACTGTTCAAAATACATCTTAACTAAATATTGTATAATATTGAAATGAAAATGTTTGAATGTGCCTAATCAAATGAAGGCTTAAATGGTATACTATGTGCGCTTAACCTCTTTAATGGCATTTCAAGAACAAGCCACCATTCCTTATTTATTTTGAATTCGGTTTCTATGAATCAAAAATATGAGTTATGAAATTTCCGTAATAATTCAAGAACTACTGCTGATGTCCTTGCAAAGGTTTATCAATTGCCTATATATGTATATACATCAGTTTTACAATTCACAGTTTATTGACCATTATCAAATTCAAGAAAAAAAAATCCACGATTTTATTTTTTTCTCAAATGTATTCTTTATTATATTAATCATTATAAGTATTTAAGGTACCGATGTTCAATTATAGATATAAACTATTTTGATATTTTTTATTCGTTTTATTCTTAGTACATAGTAATATGTCTGAATAGGATTTCTTATACACCTGTAATATTGTTACAAAATTTTCTTAATCGGGATAAAAGTCTTAAAACAGGGGGTGAAAACATGAAATATATCAACGGATTTAAACAACTACTTACAATCAATGAGAAATTAAACATTTCACAAACAAAGCGTTTGCTCCTATCTAGGTGTGACCTGTTTCTCCATATTGCATAGTCAATTGTATAAAATAAAGGATATATTGTACTAAGGAGATGAATCACGATAATAATGAAAAACATTACAGACATCGAATTTGCGATTCTGGTTCGTCGAACAGAAGACGGTTGGTTGTACAGATAATACAATTTTCGAAAATTCAAATAAATGACAGCAATAAATGGAACTATAGAAACATACAAACCAAACCCAGTCTCAGTCCATTCCCTCGTTTCGATAGATACCTTACTCTTTAAAGTAAGCCCCTGAACTACTGCGTAGCCCAAAGTAATGACGATTGAGCTTATCCAAACGACACTAGACAACAAAAAATTCTAGTACAGGTAAGTTTCAAACTTTGCAGGGGATTTGTAATAAAAACAAAGCGAACATATGAAAGTAAAACCATATGGAAGAATGCCGAATGAAGAAATAAAAAAGTAAATATATCATATATATATTGTTGATGGTATTCGTTTAAAAAAGATTCAAATGGATCAGGTAAAATATCAACATATCGCGTCACTGAGGCGAGTACGTCAGACACTGCGAGGCAACCAATGGTGACGTATGTCGGAGTGTGAAGTTGTTTGGACACAGCAATAAAACCCACGGTGATAGAATTTCCGATAAATCCAACGCAGAACAGAGTTGATGCGGCAATAACAACATAATCAATCGCCATTTTTTGTGTGTCATCCAAATACACAGTGGGTGGCCATCATACGTTTTGTTCTGCTTCAGTGCTTTCTACATGTACTTGCATTGGTGAATCATCTATCAGTCAAAATTAAAAGTTATTAATATTAATTAATTTTCCATTACAAAATTTATTATTCTAATAGTAATGTAATAGTAAATAATTTTATAACAGAACAACAGTTATATAAGAATTCTTTAAAGAATTAATAAAAAAAATCTATACCCCATCCCATACACACACAGATGTATTAAAAGAATATACCTTTTAGCTTTCGTATTCTGCTGAAACATTTATCAATTGAAAAACCTGGTCCCAACGTCAACAAAATGTTCGTATCACTCAAATCGAACCTTTTAAGACAAGTGCCTTAATTTGAGATCAAGTGTCAGATTTAAGGCTTAGAAACTACTACAGGAAAGATGTTGACAAAGTCGCCAGTATTTTTTATTGCTGTTAAAACACTTAACTTCTTTCCGGCTTCTATGTATTACATCTGTCATGTGGGAGTTTGAGAATAACTTATCTTTGTTTCTACTGTTTAAAATTAACAGTGATAGTTTTATATTAATATAAACCCGCTGTCCAATATTTCCTCAACCAGGACACTACTTATGAAATTATATTTTCAACGAAGTACATGAACGATTATTTATATTTTACCGACGTGAATGCAATTTTCTGTGCTATGAGATAAACAAATAATGATAAGACAGCTTTTATATTGCATTGAGCTGCAGTAATTGTATAATGTATTGTATATTGAAAATTGCTATAAAAGATTTCCAAAAAAAGTTATGTTTCAAAATCAAAATTTTTTTTTATTGGAACTAGAAAAAAATACTGAATAGCGTGTAATTCTAAACGTATTGAAATATTACATAAAATCCAATGCAAAAAACAAACTTATCCTTGTGTTTTCACTTGAATCCATATGTACGAAAACAAACGTTCAATATTATGTTGTCTTTTTCTGAAAATTTGTAGCAAAATATAGATTTGCCAAGGGTTTTATTATTATAAGACTTTGTTTAATAACCTACACTTACGCACAAAAACATAGTACATCAGTGGTCAAGCGGGATATACTTTTTATTTTTTCCTCTATTTCTTCTAACGGTAAAACATACCGAAACAAAACGGGTGGAAGACCAAAAGCAGAAAAAATATTGCTGGCAGATGAAAACACAAAGACCTATGCGATGGTATCATAGAAGGGTAACCAATTCAAAGCCAGAGCCATACAAATAAAGACACTCACCGTGAGGCAAGAAAAAAAAATAGTTAAATTTTTACGCTTACCTAATGTGTCCAGTGCAAGACAATGTGTATGTTTACCGGTTCGTGAACCAAGGCGTGGTTACCTAAAGGGATCAGAAGACGTTGACAAACACAGCGCAGGACGTATTTTCCTACGGAACAACAACGTTTTGAACGCTATGGTTATCACGTCTAGATGGCACGCTTGCAAAATAGGCAGCTTAAGATTTACACATTCGGAAACACGCCGGACTTTTCAAAGCTTTGTGACGAAAGTCATAATCAACTTTGACGTCACGATCTGTATTTTTTTCGCTAGTTATTAGGGAATGTATCGTAACGTTAAAATTGAATTATATTGCAACCGTAATAAAACCGTTTGTTTCCTTTATCTACATGTAGATGATGTCGTTAAAACTGGAGGTTCAAAATTCATTTATATCAATATTCAGAATCAAATAATTGGCAGTTTTAAAGCTTCGATTAAAGTAAATGACTATTTATAAACTTATGGTCTGGAGACCCTCCCTGGTACGTGTTAACAACTAAATTAAGAGATTTTAATGCAAGTAAGAACAGCTTGGGGCAGGTGAAAGATCAATGCAATTTTAGAATATTTTAGGTTAAAGTGGTAGAGAATATAAGTACCCATGTGAATCATGCTTGAAAAGTCTACGGTTTTATCCCAGTTTTAAGCAAATCGATTTTGATTAGGCCTAGTAAAAATGTGCCTTATTTTGATGATTTGGCGAAAAATTTTAAGGGGATGTGCGGCCATTTTGTAAACATGTCTTGAACTGGCTTGTTTCTGCCCAAGAGAGTTAGAGAGTTAGTCAGCTTTGTTCCTTGTGGAGCATAGGGCTACTACAGTCGCTCTCCATCTCACTCTGTTTTGGGCTGTTCTTTTTGCCTCATTCCAGGTCTTCCCAATATTTTCAAGTTCTTTCAATCTTGTTCTTTTCCAACTGTGTAGTGGTTTCCCTTGTTTTCTCTGGCCTTGTGGATTCCAGTCTAGTGCCTCTCTGGTGATGTTGTTTTGGGTTTTCTCCATGTGTGGCCAATCCATTGCCATCCTCTTTTCTTGATATGGAGGTATGTTGGTTCCTGGCTGCTACGCTCCAGTATTTGTTCATTTGATATTTTTCTTGGCCATGTCACTTTACATATGTGTCGAAGGCATTTGTTGGTAAAAACGTGGATTTTTTGTTGTAGTCCTGTTGTTAGTCTCCAGGTTTCACATCCGTATAGAAGCACCGACTTGACATTGGTGTTAAATATCCTGATCTTTGTACTTTCGCTTAGTGTGGTGAAACTCCAGACTGGTTTGAGCATTGCGAAGGCTTGTCGGGCTTTGCTTATTCTGGCTTTAATATCTTCATCCGAGCCACCTGTCTTGCTAATAATGGACCCTATGTATGTGAATTTCTCTACCTTCTCCAGTTCTTCCCCCTCGATTGTGATTGATCCACCTTTTCTTGTCTTCACTTTCATAATTTTTGTTTTCTTGCTGTTAGTATTGAGCCCTATCTTCTTTCCAATTTCACTTAGTTTGTTGGTCTTTTCTCTGATGTCTTTTATTTGGTAGGACAGTAGGGCAAGGTCGTCAGGAAAGTCTAGGTCTTCTAATCTTCTGACCATTGTCCAATGTATTCCTCTTGGCTTGTCGAAAGCCTTCTTTGTAATCCAGACTATCACTATTAAGAAGAGGGTGGGTGAGAGTAAGCAGCCTTGTTTCACTCGGGTTTTCACTCGGAAGGAATCAGTGAGGGATGTTTCATGTATCACCTGCACTGAGAATTTATCATATAGGGTCTTGATAATATTCACTATCTAAGATGGTATTCCATAGTGTCTCAGTAGTTGCCACATTCCATCTCTATTGACACTGTCTTCAGTTGCATTTTCAATGTTAATAACATCTGCTCCAGCCCTTGAAGGGCAAGCATAGTAAAGGTCTGTAGTAGTTTCTGTAATCATGATTTCTTTACAGGACAAGGTGATTAACCTGGCGCCTAACTCCCTGCCCGGAAGGCCAGGGATTTGTAGTCAAGGTTTCTGCCCAAAACTGACTAAAACTTTTGTCAAAGGATAAAAAAAGCAATAAATATGAGGTTCAATATGTTGTTTTGTACGCAAATTACACATGCAAGAGCAGAACAATGCATTTTTTTATCACTTGAACTCCGCAGCTACAGACTTAAAATCAAAATTTAAAAATCTGAAAAAATAAGAAAGGGGTTCATAGGTATTCACTCTACAACCATTTGTTGAGAAAAAGGTATAAACTTGCTTATTTAAGTTGTAATTTTGTCTCAAAAGAAGGTACCCTATTCTTAAATGGGTCTCAAAAACCATCATTTCGTACGAGATATTTTTGTCTGTGTCTATTGGAGTACATTGAAGTTATATTTTCATTGAAAAATATATGGATATTTTTCATTTAAGACAATTATTTTTTGGATTCCTACCATACTTCTATAAAGAAATAAACTCAATTTATATTTACAGAACTGAAAAAAAAACCCCATGAATTGGTATAGAGATGCATGTCACATTCAACACAGATTATTTTGAATTGACATTAATCTTTTTATATGAAAATCTAACGTCAATGTGCCTCCATAGACACAGGAGTTCTAAGTATAGACTGGGTTTTTCTTGTTCTAAAAATAGATGCCATGCCGACTGATAAAGATAGGGTACCCCGTTTTGACGGAAAGTTATTGCAATTATGTGCAAGATTCAACCTTTTTCTCAACAAATGGTTGTAGAGAAAACACTAATGAACCCTTTTCTTATTTTTGTTCAATTTTTTTTAAATTTTCAAAATAAGTCTGCCGCTGTGCAGATCTACAGCTGTTCTAAGTGAATAAAAAGGCATTGTTCTGTACTTGTATGGGTAGTTTGCATACAGAACAACATGTAAAACCTCATATTTATTTCTTTTTCATCTTTTGACAACAGTTTTGGCCAGTTTTGGGCAGAAACAAGCCAGTTTAAGAAATGCTTACATTTTATTCTCAAATGTATCAATCAATTTATTTTTCCGATTTTAATAATTACAATGCTTCATAAATGCATTTTTAATAAGCAACCAAAATTTGAACGTCATTCGTTGACATATATGAGTTACAGAGCTTACAATTCTTTGTCTTGTAAACCAATCTTTTGTTTACAATCTGAATGTTGAAGGGAAAATTCCAGTTTTAGACCTAAAATGAATGTGTTGAACGTTGGGAACTGTCTATTTATGTTTAAAATGGATAAGAAGATAGACAAATCAGCTTGAAAAAGATTTTTACTGGTATATTGAACCTATGTAAACAAAAACAGGGCACGAGCCTGTTCACATGTCAAAGAATTGTAAGCCCTGTATATTGCTTATAACTTAACGACTGACTCAAATTCCATTTGATCATTAGAAATGCATTCCTAAAGCATTGTTTATAATAAAATCAGAAAAATAGAATGTGACAAAAATCGTGATCATGCCCCTTTAATTAGTAATTAAAAGCATTGTACCGATGTAGAATTATAGAAATAAAAATACGTTGAATTTTTTTAATCTTTTTATTCTTACAACATAGTAATATGTCTATATACGATTGCTTATACATCTGTGTTATTGTTACAACGTTTTTTTAATCGGGATAGAAATCTTGAAACTGGGGGTGAAAACATGAAATATATCAAAGGATTTAAGCAACTATTTACAATCAATGAGAAATTAAACATTTGATGAACAAAAAATTTGCTCCTATCTAGAAGTGACCTGTTTCTTAACACTACATAGTTAATTGTGTAAAATAAAGGAAATATTATACTTAAGAGATAAATAGCGATAATAATGAAAAACATTAGAGACACCAAATTTGCTATTCTGGTTCGTCGAACAGAAGAAGATTGGTTGTACAGATAATACAATTTTCGAAAATTCAAATAAATGACAACAATAAATGGAACTCCAAAAACATACAAACCAAACCCAATCTCACACCAGTCCCTCGTTTCAAAAGATATCTTACTCTTTAAAGTACCTGAAATACTCCGTACCCCAAAGTAATGACGATTGAGCTTATCCAAACGACACAAGACAACAACAAAATTCTAGTACAGGTCAGTTTCAAACTTTGCAGGGGGGTTGTAATGAACACAAGCGAACATATGAAAGTAAAGCCATATGGAAAAATGCCGAATGAAGAAATAAAAAAAGTAAATATCTCATATATATTTTGTTGAGAGTAATGTCTTAAAAAAGATTTAAATGATGCAGGTAAAATCAGAACAAATGGCGTCACTGAGGCGAGTGCATCAGACACTGCTAGGCAACCAATGGTGACGTATGTCGGAGTGTGAAGTTGTTTGTACACAGCAATAAAAGCCACGGTGATAGAATTTCTGATAAATCCAATGCAGATCAAAGTAGATGCAGCAATAACAACATAATCATTCGCCATCTTCTGTGTGTCATCCGAATTCACAATAGTTATTACGTGGACACCATACGTTTTTGTTCTGCTTCAGTGCTTTCCTCAATGTACTTGTATAAGTGAATCATCTATTAATGGAAATGAAACGTTATTTATATTCAAGAAATATCCATTAAAAAAAATAATTATTTTAATAATAATACTGTAATAGTAAATACAGCGTTCGTATTCTGCTGAAACATTTATCAATTTAAAAACCAGGTCCCAACGTCACCAAAATATTTCTATCACTCAACTCAATAATTTTAAGAAAAGAGCTTAAAATTGAAATCAAGGGTCAGATTTAAGGACGAGAAACTACTACAGGAAAGATGATGACAAAGTCGCCAGTATTCTTATTGCTTTTAAAACACTTAACTTCTTTCCGGCTTATATGTATTACGTCTGTCATGTGAGAGTTTGAGAGTTACTTATCTTTGTTTCTACTGTTTAAAGTTGACAGTGATAGTTTTATATTAATATAAACCCGCTGTCCGATATTTCCTTAACCAGGACACTACTTATAAAATTATATTTTCAACAAAGTACATAAACAATAATTTATTTTTTACCGACGTGAATGCACTTTTCTGTGCTATGAGATAAATAAGAAAATGATAAGACAGCTTTTATATTGCAATGAGCTGCAGTAATTGTATAATGTAAATTGATATAAGATTCCCAAAAAAGAAGTTATGTTTCAAAATCAAAATGCTTTAAAAAAAAAAACCAACCGAATAGCGTGTAATTCTAAATGTATTGAAAATATTACATAAAATCCAATGCACGAAAACAAACATATCTCTGTGTTTTCACTTGAATCCATGTATACGAACACAAAAGTTAAGTATTGTGTCCTGTAGTATTTTTCTGTAGATTTGCAGAAAACATATGGATAGGCCAATGGTTTCTTATTGTAAGACTTTGTTCAAAAATGTACATGTACGCAAAGAGACACATAACATCAATGGTCAAGCGGGTTAGACTGTATATTTCTTTCTTTCTTATTCTTCTATAACGGTACAGCATACCGCCACAAAACGGTGGAAGACCAAAAGCAGATGAAATGCTGCTAGCAGATAAAATCACAAAGAGCTACTCTTGCGGTGATATTATATAAGGATAACCGATTCAAAGCCAGGGCCATACATATAAAGACATTCACCGTGAGGTAAGAAAAAAAACCCAACAAGTTAATTTGTTACGCTTACCTGATGTGTCCAGTGCAAGACAATGTGTATGTTTACCGGTTCGTGAACCAAGGCGGGGTTTTGTTAATTAAAAACAGATAAAAAATTAAAGTTATATTGTAATCAAGTCTTATCTAGTATTTTGAAATTGCTAAACGTACTAATGTATGCCAATAGTTCCTTACCTTGTAATTTTGCGTGAAATTAAAAAAAATAAAGTAGATCGTTTAAATTGATTAAAAGTAAGATACGACAGCTATATGTAATTATATAATTATAAAAATTGTTTTTGAAAATATTTTACGTGTAATTTTTCGGACTAAAGTAATAACTCTTATATGTTTAATTAGACTAATCATTGTACCATATCACTAAAAAAAAGAAAGGTTTTTTTAATAATTAAAAAAAACCCCAACATACATGTAGTTAACGCTCGAAACATTTTCAACAGACAGTAGAGCAAATATAATTCGAATTAAGAATATAACAACACATGTAAATGTAGGTTAAACTAATTCTGATTGTGAAAAAAAGGACCTAAATCTAAATTATAATAAAGAAGGACATTGAAAAAGGAAATACTTCTTCATGCAAAGGACAAAACGAAGTTCGTCGCAAGATGTTACATGTAATTTGTACATGTAAAGACTTGTTATTCTCAAGTGCTTTTATTCTAAGACATTGAATCATAACATTGTTGTCAAAGCTAGTGTGCCTCTTTACTCCATTAAGAGTTAATCTGTTTCTGATTTAAAAAAAAAAATATCTATTAATCTTTTACAGCTAATGAAAATGATTTGGACACACTTAGTTTTTAATCTAGTAAATGGTATTTTCTGATCTAGAAAAGAATGCTAATAATCTTGAAATTAGATAAATGTTTCGATTTGTCAACGAGTCTTGGGGTCCAAGTAGCGTAGTGGACAATGCACTCGCTTATCATTGCCGAGTTCGATCCCCGTGATCGGCAGTGGTTGTATGTGAAAGAGTATGGTGGTCGCGCGCTTGGACACGTGGGTTTTCTCCGGGCACTCTGGCTTCCTTCCACATCAATGACCCCCTCGCGCTAACATCCGTGCCAATGAAAGGTATTAATATAAGTTGTAGAACTTGTTTATCAATCGTTGTAAAATAAATAAAGTTCAGAAGAAAGAAGCTCTGCTTAAGGTTATTTGATACCCGTTTATTTATTGTGCGTAGTAAATAAGCAAATATATGGCCACGGGAAAAATTAATATGATCCGGACAAATGATATCGGACAAAAAGAAAGACAGAAGGATATACTTATTCACCATATGCCCCCTGTTAAGTGGGGTCTTATTCATTATTATGTCAGACGTGAAGTCACATTAAGCGTATCCAATATGACATCCACACATAAATGAACTGAATTTATATTTTATGTGTTGATGTTTGACATTACGTGTTAGTAGTTAAACATTGACCTCAACTATGAAGTGGAGTTTGTTGATGAGTAAGCCCTTGTTGTATTGCGAATGATTAACTACTAAAATACAAAACGACAAAGAAAAAAAGTAATCCACTTTGTTCGGACGTGCATGCATTTAATTGGTATGCAATTATATTTTTTTTCTTACAACAATGGGATTATATATTCATTCGTTTTAAATGTCAATTTAGTGATTCTACATGCCCTGTTTCCGGGAACAGCACGAGGTTTGTCGCCTTTATCTCCGAAATCAATCTGCTCACGTTGCTATTAAAATACAAAAAAAATATGTGTTAAGTGTTATACACCTTTCCATAATATAAATTTATTTATAAAGGAACGAAGAAAAAACAAAGAATACACACAGCTGAAATCTTTAAATCACCTTACCTTGACATGTGCAACATCCCCTCTATCAAATGTATGTTTCATCCCTTTTCTGCTTCCACTTGCACACTAATTCATCGGAAAAAAAGACACATTAAAATCATAAACAATCCTTAATATGATGAAGACGATTAAAGTCAACAAAATGCCAAATGCTTACATGTAACGGATTTTGCCATTTTTTTTTGTATTAAACCATTCTTAAAAAAATATTGCAGTTTGATCTTCATCAGTATATTTTTAATTATAAAAAAAGATTCATTAGTAAGATATTTCAATCAAATATTTGGCCTTATGATTTGACTTGTGTTCGTGCAGGATTAGTTTTAATTTTTCTATTGTTTAACTGCGAGTTTTTAAAGTGCAGACTATAAGTGTCGTGTTGCATGTAATAAGTGAATTAACTGTTTTAAACATGTGCCAATCAACATGCACTTAATTATTGGATATTATGTATTATAATGGTATGACACTTTACATGTATAGTACATGATTGTATTATTAGTTTTAAATTTGCTATGTAATACTTAAAATAAACCTATATCATTTTTTTTTTTTGATCCAGAATTTTTTCATTTTTCAAGTTTTATTAGATAAATAGTTGATGATAGATAGATAGATAGATAGATAGATAGATAGATAGATAGATAGAT
>WFKH01011926.1:49868845-49881615 GCA_016163765.1 Magallana hongkongensis | reverse complement strand
GTGTGTGTGTGTGTGTGTGTGTGTGTGTGTGTGTGTGTGTGTGTGTGAATTTTTACATACAAAGTGAAAAAAAACCCACAACACTATCAATAAAAATAACATAAATACATTATTCTTATTAATCATTAAATTGATTTATGAATTTTTGAATAAAATACCTACGTGTTTTCCACAGATCGCCCTAAAAACCAGCATCACATCCGTTTACACATTTCCATTAGTATGTAAACACGGGGTAAGGTCACGACAATTTCCGCAAGTTTCTCAACACCATATAACCCTTTATTGCAGGCTGTTAAAAAGAATCTACCAACAAATTAATCAAGAAGATTTGTTGTTATTATTTATTTTATGAGTAAAAGAAAAATTCACATAGATTGCTGTTACTAAGAACACACTTCATTGCTATTACTTAGTACACACATCAAATTGTTTGCTATACAGAATTACTGAAACAGTAGATTGATTCCTATCAGCTCTACTCGCACGCTGTCGGCTGACTTAGCCCCTGTTGACCAATGTATTTTTCCCCATATCTGTTGCATTGTCATACAATGTAAACATTTTTAATTTGCAATTTACATCAGAGTTTACATCGAAAATCATCCAGTTTTCTAATGTAATGGTTCGTTCAGAATGTATACAAGGGGGACATAGATACATGAACACTTTTCAATGCATTGAAGAGATAATGTCAACAAGACAAGAAAACTAGAACAGTTTTCGTAGAGGCTTTCTTCCTCAAAATAATCTTGTGCTTACTTTGCTTAATGTCTGGTAGCATAGAAAACGATGTTTTCATTTTCATTTTTAATTAAATTTATTTAATAAGAAAATTTATTTAAGCATACTAAATTATTACCTTTGTGACAATAGTTTCCCTCCCAGCCCGGTTTACATCCAAAATCACAAAAAACCATTAAAAATATTACAGTCTGCACATTGGATTACATTCCTTAGAACAGTTTTCTCCAAAACATCCATACGGACAAGCTGTAAATTATATGAAACATTATCATAATGAAACAAAAATATTTTTTTTTTTCATTTCACTACCTATAAACGCTTAATATGTTCACGTTTTTAATTCGTAGTCGTATAGTGGTCAATTTTAAGGACAATTAACATTGTTTTATTGAACAATATACTGTTTATGGTAATATTTCGAGTATTTGATATACATGTAGCCGATTTCGGCAATAATGTGAAGTGATTGCATCCTTTAAATTGTATTTTATAAAATTGTATTTCACCGTCTTATTTACGTAACAAGCTTAGATTATGATCGTAATGTTTCCCTCAACATTTGACATAAAAGAACATATGCCTTACAAAGTGACATCACCAATATTTAAAAAAAACTATGTTTAAAGATAGTTAGACGATACCGAGTTTCTTGTGTAATTTTAATGTAAAATTACTGTGAAAAAGATTCGATCATAGTGATCGAAACTCATGGTACATGTAGCATTCGATTTCCCTCACTTTTAGTTTTGAGACTCTTCTAGTGTTATTCAAGTCGACACATTAAATTCAGTCCGATAACTCAAATTTGTTTACCAACAAAAATTACACATCATCGCCAATAAATAAAGTTTTCATATCTTTCATATCTACTGACGATTTAGACAAAAGTAAGTGTATTGTTTTCAACAACAGTTTATCGTGCATGCGAGCTAGAAATCAAAGTCTTTGTGTTCACGTGCTTCATTGAACACAGAACTGAATTTGGGCGTAATCGTTGATCAAACGATAACATTTTTTGTATTTTTTAAAGAAAAGGTGCGTGCGCTAAAATTTGATTGCGCCAATGTACTGGCACTTGCGTTTGCGATAAAATACGTATGCGCCAAATTTTCTCGTTTTACAGTATATAATATCTGCAATTATTTTATGTGGATGGTAGATGGGAGGTTGTTTTAAATAAAACATGTATACCTTTCATTTTGTTTAGTTTACCTATGAAAACATATACATATAAAACCTATCCTGAAAGTTAACAAATATGGGAGTATTGCACCTTTTACAATATCAGGCCATGCATTCTATTATGATCTTAAAGTTTTTCGCTAAAATTATAGGTTTCATAGTCCCTTTTGAAAGATTTCAGACAGGGAGGTGGTCGTCATTCCAAGATTATAATTTTTAGATGAGACTATTTGACAAGTTTGTGTTTGGTCTATGGTACTCAGGTGAACGTTAAGGCCTATTGGCCTCTTGTATTATTATGCAAGTGCATACGGAATTTTAATATTTGTTTCACAAAATATGGATTGATGAACCACTCTTTAACAAAATGTACATGTAGTTTTGCCACCTATGTCAGTTTTTATATTAATTAACATGTTACTATTTTGGAGTATTAATCACAATCAATTTTAAAGACAATGTATTCAAGTATTCAAGATTTTTGTTAAATCAGTAGCATTATGGTTAGCATAGCAACCATGTCAACTTAACTTGTACATGTTGTAATGGAACCTTTTCATCTATTTTTATAATTTTTCTTTGTGAAAATAGCAATGTTATATCATCATAAACATATACAACAAAATTATAATCTGTGTAACAATATATTAAGTCACAGTACATATACTAGCGCACTTAATGAGTAAGAAATGTCATGCGGACATGATTTCACACAGAGAACTGACTTTAAAATTATAAAGACTCAGGGATAACTGTTATAATTGTGATATATTATTAGGTTCACTTGATGCACATGTTCCACAGATTTTTTATGCTTAATGTTTATTCACTAGTAGTTATAGATCGAAATATTTATATCAGAAATTGTTTACATGATGTTGCAAATATAATTGAGCAGTATATTTAGACTGATTATTGGTCAATTGTAAAATTGGTTCTTAATATAATATTAACTTGTGAAGCTTAAAGATATTAGATTAATAAAGCAATAAGATGTTTAATTTAAATGAAATTGCATTTCAAAAATCACTTTACTTGTATGTAATAAAGGATTCATAGATTATTTATTTTTGATTTTAAAACGTGCAAAATACAATGAGTTCATCATTTTCAGTTTGTCCTCCTTTCAACAAAATAAAACAAATTTTGCTATAAACTCAAAGTTACTTGCACTGAAAAATAGTTTTAATGCCAATTGAATTTGCTTAGTTAAATCCAGTACAATGAATATTTAAGTAGGAAAATAACAGCTTTAGAGAGAATGGCTGCTGCTATGGAAAGAAAACAAAGCTAATATCAGTGTTCTACTGACTTGTTTCTCTCACCTGTTATTAAAGATACTTAAAATCTAGATGCGATTGATTGTCTCAGGTCTCTGGCTGATCGCGGAGGTGCTCCTCCGTGAACAAAGTTATTGTGTTGTAACACAACAGGACCGCCTTGTTGTAGGGGGATTCTCTCCTCAATGGCCTTGTTGTGCAGTCTGCAACATGTCTTAATGACAAGTGCACATTTCGCGGGTGTAAATGGCGGGCATCATCCACTTTTGTGAAGACATCTGCAAAATATGCATGATTTGAATGATCAAATTCTTAATGTAGCAGTTATAAAGGCTAAATTATGATATTATTAAAATATGTTTTAGCTATAATACATATATGGTTTATAAAAGTAACTTTGAACACTTTTTTCATGATGGAGAAATAACATGGGAATTAGTTCACAAGATGAATGACAATCTTTAAGTTCTCCTTAAAGATAGCTTAATGGTGCTTAAAGGTAGCTTAAAGACGATCTTTAAGCCACCTTTAAGCCACCTTTAAGCTATATATGCAGCTTAAAGGTGGCTTAAATGGGGCTTAAAGAAACCGTAAAGATGGCTTAAAGGTGCTTAAAGGCAGCTTAAAGACTATCTTTAAGCGACCTTTAAGCCACCCTTAAGGACAACTTATAGGTCCTTAATGTCCAAACTTCTTTAAGCCACCTTTAAGCCATTTAAAACAAATTCTTAATTCAATATTGTGCTTAATTTACCAACAAAATGTATTAACTTTATGACAATTTAATCAGCTGTGATCAATGGAAAAAAATATTCAACCTATATGCGAAGTATTTATTTTAAAAAAAAGCATGGTCGTGCGTCTGCGTCTGGACAAAAACACACCTGTTGTGTATATCATGTATATTCTGTGTCAGTTCCAGGGTTTTTCTGAAGTTTAACAAACAATAGATTTTAATTAGATATACACAAAGAAATAAAAGCATGTCTAGACACACAACGCAGCGATTTTAACAAGTTAAATTGATTATACATGAACATGTACGGTAGATATGTAAATAATGTATATTCTGTCGCTCAATGATTCCAAGACAGAAAAGGTATTAAAAACGGTTTTTGCTCTAAAAAATAAAAAAATAAAAAAAATATTTCAAAATGCCCAAGACGAGCACTGAACCCGGGGCGCTTCGATTACTAACATCACCTCCCTTCCACGGCAACTCATATATGTTGGTGGGTTTTTATATCCTATAATTATTGGCTATTGAATCAATGTAATTTGTATTTTTTGCTTGAAAAGATTTTGACTTCCATTCAGTTTCAACTTTGTAACAATCAATTATATCAAATTTATAAATTACATGCATGCATGTATTTAAAATGAAATACGGTACTTGGTCTTCAGTGAAAAAAAAAATTATACCTGATTGGAAACTGCTAGGCTTACTAGTACTTAGTTAATGAATTTAAACCGGGTAGATATATTACGTTCACCCAATTCATAACTCATAATTCATCATTATGAAATGCAATGAAGAAGATGAAACTATTTTTTAAAAATGCATTGAAACTATTAGGGTAATATTTCTACGCAATTTCCCGGTTTTCATGATCACAACGCCGTTCCATCATGTATAATTTTAAAAATATTGATTACTATACATGTACATTTACAACAGATCTAGAATAACAAATTAAATGATATATTTTATATATTTAATTGTATACATGTTTTAAACTATCAATTCTATAACAAACAATATCACCAATTACCGGTGACATATTTACTGCATGTGGCAATTGTAAATGATGTATACATATACATGTACATATGATGTACCCGGCCGGGTATATGACATATTTACCCCAAAGCTTATATATATATTTAAATAATTAACCCCCGTTTATGATTACCGGTACTGTAATTAATTAGCCTCTAGATTTTACTCTTACATACATGTATCTTTAATTTGTAGACGTAATATTTTTTAACCCAGGGTGAGGAAATAATATTTTGAGAATGAATTACAAATGTAAATAAACTTTCATTCACTGGACTTATCGTATACACGTACATACTAGGATTTCAATACCTTTAGAAACCCTGACGTGCACTTGGGCACACGACACACCTGTTGTTTATATCTTGTATATTCTGTGTTAGTTCCAGGGGTTTTCTCAAGTTGGACAAACAATAGACTTTAATTAGATATACACAAACGAAAAAAACCATGTCTAGACAAACAAAGCAGCAATATCCCGCCCGATATAACAAAGGCCTTTGAGAGTCTTTTTATCTTTAACATGTATCTAGCAGATCTAGAATTAGACCTAGAAATAATTAAAATTGAAAAAAAAATACATATCTTAAGGAGGTTGGCACCTGAAATAATAGTAATGTCAATCATCCGAAAACCACTTGGATATAAAGATGGGGACCTTTAATGTTCATTTATTTTATTTGTGACCCATGTCACATGCCATTTTTTGGAAATATAGGGCCTCAGAGAGAAATGATAATTTTCCTGAAATTTTTGCTAAAATTTGACGTAAAAATTGATAATTTGAAGAAATCAAACAAATATTTATAGTTTGAACTATTATTTAATTATGATTTTAATACAATATGAAGTTGAACACATGTAGTGACTATAAAAGTAAAATCTTAGTCAAAGTTTAAAAATTCTTGCTTTACTGGTTGCTTCAAAGGCCTGCACATGATGAACACAACAACAGATGTTACAAAATTTTGGAGTAATCAAATTATACGCAAATAAAAAATATTATAGTAATGTCATCTTTCCAAAACTTTGCATACAATTAGACATACATTTAATGTCTCATTTAAAAGTAAAAGAAGTAGGGGCCAAATCTCAAAAAATTGAGATATAGGATGAAATAAGCTTATTTTAGGCCAAAATTGGAGTTAATTTTTTCTTAACTTCTACGAAATATAAGCTAAATATGCCAAAATATATCGATACAAATATCAAAATATCGTTTAAATATGTGTTTTAGAACATCATGAATATGTCGTAATACACAAATTATCTAGAAGTTTGGTCTGCGCTGAAAATTAGGAAGATAAAGTAACAGAACTCTAAAACTAGTGAGTTATGAAAATTGTTCATTCCCTTCTTGAAAACCTTCCGCCACAAAATATAGTCCCTTACTAAACTCTGTAAAAATGTAATTTTTTAAAAACAAATTTATTCAATATAGTTTATTTGGCATTGTAAAATATAAATATACTAATAGAATTAATATGTGATGCAGAATTTTCAGACAAGATGTGACCCAAAATGGCTACCAAAACCTAAGGAGCGAACCTCTTTAAACTGATTATCAAATTAAATCATGACTGTATTATTTGTCGTTTTTTGTTTTGTTTAATAACCGGATAAAACGAAAAGAAAGAAACCCATTGTCGTACTTAGTTTGTGTGAATGCGTGTTCATTTATGAAAACAAATTCTAAATAAAAACGAATTGATGTAGATTTGTGTTATTGAATTTTGAATCCGGTTCGATGAAAATTATGAATTTAAAATCTTGTGCCAACAGTCATACAATTGATGGTTTTCGACTAAGTATCATTTAGTAAAATATTAAATATTAATTACGAGAGAGAGAGAGAGAGAGAGGAGAGAGAGAGAGAGAGAGAGAGAGCTTTCACCGATTAGTTATAATTAGTTATAATAGGAAACAAACATACTTTAATATGATTTCATGCGCAGATTTAGAGACAGGGACTGCGCTCGCCCCTACAATAGTTTTGAAACAAAATAAAAATGAAATTTTATAACGGTAATCTATGTTCATTGGAGCGTGTTGATAATAGCAATCTGTGTTCAATGGAGCGACTATGTGTTTCACAAGCAAAACCTGTTTCTGCATGGTGTGTGTTAACAATTAAAACCGCCTGGAACACCCCCCCCTCCTTGGAAACTTTATCATCACTCGGATCAACCCCTCCTATCCTTACAAAAGAGCTTTTGCATTTAATTTATTATCTATTTAAGAGGAATCTGTTCAGCTTGATCAAACTTGACTTAAAGGGAACTTAAAGATGGCGTAAAGACAACTTAAAGGGAGCGCAAATGTCATTTAAAGATGCTTAAAGGTGGTTTAAAGATGGCTTAAAGGTAACTTAAAGAAGTTTGGACATTAAGGACCTAAAAGCTCTAGCTTTAAGGTGACTTAAAGGTGGCTTAAAGATCATATATGCTTAAAGCCACCTTTTCGCCTCCTTTAAGCCACCTTTAAGGACTGGCTTAAAGATGGTTTTTCACCCTGTGGTTCCTCATGTAAATTTATGACACTTATACAACTTCATGTAACAAATCATAACTAATGGAATATATACATGATGTTTTGAAATTTTATCACATGCCTAAATCTGGGATTTGAGCACGCCAAATGCCCTCTCTTTGACATTTCTTGTCTGGCAGTGAGCATGATTATATCTTTCCTCTGTTTGTGTAGACGGGTTATTGAATGGTGTCATGAGGAATTCTTTCAAAGGATATCCAGAATCACCCAGCAGCCAACCATCTTCTGGCAGGCAAGCCATAATTCGCGGAATATTAGAGTTTGCTATGACGTATGCATCATGCGTGCTGCCTGGGAATCGGCAATTTATGTTAAGAAATCTGAAATAAGAGTATAACATCGTTTGATCGTAGCGAAAATTAAGCAGGAAGAGAAACACAATGTTTCTCTATTTTAAAATGAATTATATTTGTAAATAAACTGCATTGTATACACTAGCTAACAATATCTAGACAAACCTCATCTCTGCGTCCACTACCCCCATTGTATATTCAGGGCATGAAAGTTTTTTCTTGATACATAGATGGGCTCCTCATCGCCACTCATTCCTCTGATAGGGATACGCGTCCCGTCTATGGCTCCAACCACGTTGGGAAAGTGGGCAATGCAGTAAAATTGTTGCCTTATTTTCCTTAGAAACATTATTGATGATGGAAAATTTAATGTTCTGCAAGTGCTCACAAAAGGCTTGACACACTTTTGGTATACATACAGAGACGGACGATTTTGAAACCCCGTGAATGTCTCCAACTTCGGAAAAGAAATCAGCTTTTGCGATTTACGCAAAGTACATAGCACCTGAAAAGGAACCATGATACACCCTTTTAAAGATACAATTCACATTTCTTATGCACGTTTGAAGTTTAAAGCTTTTTTGAAATACAGGTACGTGAAGCCAAAACAAAATGCCAGATGTGAGTCTTTATCAGATCAGTTTAAAATTTTGATTACTCATTTCTAATTTGATTAAAAAGGAATATAATTTTGGACGAGAATTTTTTTTTAATCTGCCCTCACTTTGTACTGGCATTAAGTTTATTAGTTGCACATCTAGTACTATTACAGTGAACAATTTCCTTTAATATGTGTGTAGCATATCAGAATTTTGTATATATTTAACTTTTAATTTATGTTTTTGTTTTTATGCAGCTTTAAAAATGAAAAAATAGGTTGATAAACAAAAGTTATATAAGCATATGAAATAAAGAAAAGCTATTTAAAGTGTCTCTGTTAATTTACCCAGTATTTTACAATTTTGTTGAGTTAATTATTTTACCGCCAAACTCGTTTGTGCAGACCTATGACATGACTGATGATCATAGACAGGTTGTACGTGTTGAAGGTTTATGTTACTTTGGAACTTATTATTTTGGTAAGTCATTTGTTAACTGTAATTTGTAAATATACTTGTAAATAATTTTATATGATTGCTAAATTTGTTAATAAATTAAATCAGTGGATATCACATTATAAATTAAATTTATAAGTGTACAGGTGACATGTTGCCGGTGTTGTTAAAAGAAGAGAATGCTCTATCAACAAGAAAAAAGCTGGATTTTCTTTCTTTCTTAATTTTTAACGACATAAAGGCACTAATTCCCTTTGAATAAATTCCACTGGAGTAACAAAATTGATACATTTATTCGTGATATATATATTAATATCTATTGCTATTGTTGCCGGAATATTGTTACCTGACATAAAGTTTTTTCTTTTAGAAACTCCCGTTGCCATAGGATGTGACATATATGCTTTCACTTTCAATGTTTACTAAAAAATACCTGCAGCTGAGTAGGGATAGCATGGGACCTAATTGTATATGGCCGAAGTTGCTCGTCCACCCCGTCAATCATATCAAGAAATACCCTTCGAGGGAAACGGTATCTCGAAATGAGCTGCGAGTCATTCAAAGAGTCCAATGGCTGGGTTTTATCTCTGAAAACCCGCTGTTGTCTTAGGGAACGCTGCATAAGTAAATATGTCGCCATTTTTATAACGCTACGTACGTTCTTATGTCTGCTGTACGTCACCCGTAGATTTTGACGTTAATCTACGTCAAGACGTAAGATACGACCTTTAGTATAACGCAAAATCTGCATGAGTTACGTCTACGTCTACGTTTACGTCTATGTTTCGAGTTACGACCATTAGTAAAACTGGCTACTGAAACGTAATTGTCTAAAACCAATAAGATTTATTTACTAGTAGTTTACTAGTTTCTGTTGGTTTCTGGAATCTGAAATACTTCAGATGCGGTGTTTTTTTTTCGGAGGAACTTTGGTTTTTGAATTTCCTTAATTTTTGTATATCCGACCAGTGACTCGCCTATTCCTGTAAACAGATAAACATGCACGTGAACGATATTCACGGATGTGTTATTGTGTGAAGAAATTCAACAAAATATCAAACTACAAAAAATGCGGAATCGCCGAGTGAAACGGAATATTTCGTGAGAGAGGTAAACAAGTTACTATATCAAATCTAATATACCTATCTCAGATTAAGCAAGGAAAATAAAAACTGTTAAAGAATAAAAATTGGAAACCCTTGTGACCCATATTGTAGAAAAACTTTTAATTTAAAACAACAAAGAAAGAGAAAAGATCATAAGTGCAGAGATGGACAAAAGATGCGAGGGTTGAAAAAAGAAAATCATGCAAAAAAAAAAGTGGACAAGATGGCCAACAAGATTGGGGCCTTAGAGGTACGCGTTCAAACTCTAACTGATAAAGACAACGACTGCATGAATGTCTAAGACCTTGAGCAAATCGCAGTTTGCTGCTACAGAAGCACTTCGCCGCAGTAACCAAAAAGAACAGTCGGCACTGCACAAAAATGTAGTAAGAGATCTAAAGGAACGTCAAGTTTAACAAACTGTCTGACCACCAAAACTACCTGTACACTTGACAATTAGGTGATGATATAAACAAATATTGTTCAGCAACGTTGTAGCCGAACATAACATGGCATTTTCAGTTAATGACCATTTCAGTTTACTTTGTAAAGAAATGTTTCCCGACAGTATAATTGCAGAAAATATTGCTTGCAAACAGACAATATGCAATTAGATAATTAAACAAGCAATAGCGCCAGATCTGTATAAAACGATGATAGAAAGATGCCAAAGACAGTTCTTCAATTTTCCTTTTTTTTTTTTTTTTTTTTTTTTTGGCAATGAAATTAACGATAGAGGCACAGAAACATTTTTTTTATTAGTTTCGGTTTTTCTGTGATGAAAGAGGGACAGAAAAATGTTCCGCAATCCTACTCCGCATTTGTCAGACCCCCCCCCCCCCCCGAAAAAAAAAACTAGTTTCTTTGACATGCCAATTGTAAATGCTGGAAGAATAATAGAAAGAAACCAAAAACGTGTTCTTTACTGTAAATATTGGAATAGGTCATAACCTGTATACAACGCTTGATAAGTGGCTGATGTATAAATAAAATGCATGTTAAGTTTTAAATGATCATATTGAGTATCATTGAAAATCCAAAAATAATTTTTTTCAGATCAAGAGAAATACCGTAGATGAACGAAATTGGATATTCTTCTGACAACAGGTCAACAATGAAAGGGGAAAAATATGTTATATCAATAATTATGGAATCTCGACCCCATTTAATAGATATTGGATGCATTTGGCACTTGGCGAATAGCTGCTGCAAACCAGTGGTTAACACTTTTTCATATGCTATCGTTGAGATGCTGGTTTACATCTACTACCATTTTCACAAGTGGAAATTATTATATACCAGTAATAAAATGAAATAAATATATCCTTCATTGATGATATCAAAACTTTTTAAACCATATTTTGAAGTGCCAAAAGAAAAGAACAGTATTCTGAATTTTGGGAGTTTACTGACGTTGAACCACTAACAATTCTTAAACATTCCATAACTAGATATTTAAACTTATTTAATCATAAACTTAGACCATTGCAATGCTTTTTGTCGAAAAATATTGTTCCTTTTTTTTAGATTGTTTTTGCTTAAAAAAAAGATGTATCTAGGACTGTCCATCACTGAGATGCCTTAGCCAGCTATTTCAACAACCATGACCAAGTTGAAAGTGATCGGAAGGTCCATCGCTTAGCACATCTTTTGAATAATTCTGAGGTCAAAATGTATTTCTCCTACCTTGAAGTCATTGTACGTTCACTAGATGATTTCAACACACTATTCCAGACACGTATTATGACTTTCAGAATACGTTTCAATAATGGAAATGAATTTACATTTTACTTACGAAATTTAACTTTTCAGACTGATGCAACAAAAATAGAAATCGTCCATACATGTCATGCTGATCAGGAACTTGTATGCCAAATTTGTATAGGCTTCTGTCATTGCCTAAAACAAGGGAATCACAAATGTTTCCAATGCTGAAAGGGACAGACAGCTGAGCAAATGATTTTCAGCTGTTGGGTCTGCAAACAGGACTTTCTTCATTAATTATGCTGATGATCTGCGTTTATCCTTACTGGACATTTTTTTTTCAGGTATGCATATTCATTAATTGCATCCATTAACAATATGTGTATTATTTCACACTGTTTAATAGTTTCAGCATTCTTAAGGAATATTATTTATGGCAGTAACAAATAAATACCGCAAG
Source organism: Magallana hongkongensis (assembly GCA_016163765.1). NCBI lineage: Eukaryota > Metazoa > Mollusca > Bivalvia > Ostreida > Ostreidae > Magallana > Magallana hongkongensis. Next base: position 49,869,458 of record WFKH01011926.1, on the reverse strand, counting down.
AGATTTTTTTATGAGGATGCATATGCGTTAAAAAATATGGCTTTTTTACCTAGAGTTTGAAGAACAGCTGTGATAATGATAAGTATTTTAAAAAACATAATTATTATTTTATTTTGTAATTCATAACATTGTTGGATATCTAATCTTGAACAATTCCAATTTTTATTTTCAGTCATGAAACTTGCTAAAAGGTTCTCAAAGATCTTCAGTCATGCATGCATTTTTGATTAGCTAAATGAAGAATATTTTGACTACCAGCTAAAAACTAACAGAATAGCTACCATCTGCTGACCTAGGAGTTAACAAATTCTGGAGCCAGATGAACAAAATAAAGGAAACGTTAAGTAGCAAATACAGAATTGGACTACTGGCTAAATTATCTTCAGCATATTGTGTGCTACCTGTCAGCAATGCTGACCAAGATATGATCTTTTCAATGTTGAATATTCAAACAGAGGTGAGATCAGATCTGAACAATGATTTGGCAGGACAAAAGTGCGTACTAAACACTAGACTTTCCGGTAGTGTATATATAAATATAATATATATATATATATATATATATATGTATGTGTGTGTGTGTGTGTATTGAGATTTTCACTTTGTACAATAT
>WFKH01011926.1:49841480-49865200 GCA_016163765.1 Magallana hongkongensis | reverse complement strand
TATCGCGTCACTGAGGCGAGTACGTCAGACACTGCTAGGCAACCAATAATGACGTATGTCGGAGTGTGAAGTTGTTTGGACACAGCAATAAAACCCACGGTGATAGAATTTCCGATAAATCCAATGCAGAACAGAGTTGATGCGGCAATAACAACATAATCAATCGCCATTTTTTGTGTGTCATCCAAATACACAGTGGGTGGCAATCATACGTTTTGTTCTGCGTCAGTGCTTTCTACATGTACTTGCATTGGTGAATCATCCATCAGTCAATTAATTATTTTTTTATTCATAGTACATAGTAATATGTCGATATAGGATTGCTTATACATCTGTTATATTCATACAACATTTTCTAATTCGGCATAGACATTTTAAAACTGGAGGCAAAAACATGAAATATATCAAAGGATTTAAGCAACTATTTACAATCAACGAGAAATGAAACATTTTATGAACAAAGCGCTTGCTTTTATCTAGGTGTGAACCGTTTCTCAATACTGCATAGTCGATTGTATAAAATAAAGGATATATTGTACTAAGGAGATGAATCAGGATGATAATGAAAAACATTACAGACATTGAATTTGCTATTCTGGTTCGTCGAACAGACGACGATTGGGTGTACAGGTAATACAATTTTCGAAAATTCAAATAAATTACAACTATAAATGGAACTACACAAACATACAAACCAAACCCAATCTCCGTCCAGTCCCTCGTTTCGAAAGATATCATACTCTTTAGTGAGCCCCTTTAGTAAGCCCCTGAACTATTGCGTAACCCAAAGTAGTGACGATGGAGCTTATCCAAACGACACAAGACAACAACAAAATTCTAGTACAGGTTAGTTTCAAACTTTTCAGGGGATTTGTAATGAACACGAAGCGAACATATGAAAGTAGAACCATATGGAAGAATGCCGAATGAAGAAATAAAAAAGTAAATATCTAATATATATTTTTGATGGTATTCGTTTAAAAAATATTCAAATAGATCAGGTAAAATCATAACATATCGCGTCACTGAGGCGAGTACGTCAGACACTGCTAGGCAACCAATGGTGACGTATGTCGGAGTGTGAAGTTGTTTGGACACAGCAATAAAACCCACGGTGATAGAATTTCCAATAAATCCAATGCAGAACAGAGTTGATGCGGCAATAACAACATAATCAATCGCCATTTTTTGTGTGTCATCCAAATACACAGTGGGTGGCAATCATACGTTTGGTTCTTCTTCAGTGCTTTCTACATGTACTTGCATTGAACCCCCCCCCCCCCACACACACACACACACATATATATATATATATATCCATAGAATATACCTTTTAGCTTTCGTATTCTGCTGAAACACGTATCAATTTAAAAACCAGGTCCCAACATCAACAAAATGTTCCTATCACTCACATCGAACCTTTTAAGACAAGTGCCTTAAATTGAGATCAAGTGTCAGATTTAAGGCTGAGAAACTACTAAAAGAAAGATGTTAACAAAGTCGCCAGTATTTTTATTGCTTTAAAACACTTAACGTCTTTCCGGCTTCTATGTATTACGTCTGTCATGTTAGAGTTTGAGAGTAACTTATCTTTGTTTCTACTGTTTAAAGTTAACAGTGATAGCTTTATATTAATATAAAACCGCTGTCCGATATTTCCTTAACCAGGACACTGCTTCTGAAATTATATTTTCAACAAAGTACATAAACGATAATTTATTTTTTACCGACGTGAATGCTATTTTCTGTGCTTTGAGATAAATAAATAAAAATAAGACAGCTTGTATATTGCATTGAGCTGCAGTAATTGTATAATGTAAATTGATATAAAAGATTCCCAAAAAGAAGTTATGTTTCAAAATCAAAATGCTTTTTCAAATTTTTAACGCTTTCAAAATTTCGCCCTGATCCATACAAATTTCGAAAGGGTACCGAAACCTGACAAAGAATTCCATGATTGCAGCCCGAGCTGTTACTTCCGCCGTTTGTGAGGGAAGTGGCACACACTCAACCTACCTCGTGAAACTCATTCCCCGCCTCAGTGCGGGGAAGTGGTCCCAAGAAATCTAGGTGTACCTTTTTCCATGGGACTGCCTGCCTGGTAACTCTTTAAGGCCGGCGCGTGACGGCAGGGGACCGCGCTTTTTCCGACATCAGGCATCACAAGTAAGTACACAAGTTTTAATCTTCGTCCCCATTTTCCACCAATAAAACATTTCTCTGGCCTTTGCCTTTTTGCGCTGCACCCCTTGGTGACTAGAACTAGGGATATCATGGATTGTAGACTTAACCTCTTGCCGTAAACTACCTGGAACCAAGAGCCTATCAGGGTCAGTAGAACTAACTCTCCAGATAACACCCTCCTTATCCATTCTAAACTGCCCACGCTCCAGATGGTAACACTTCTCTTCTGGCCCCGACAGGATAAGCTCACAGTGTTTTTTTCGGGGCCCGATTTTGGGCCGAAATTCGATCCCAGTCCCAATCGGAAATGTTCTAACATTTTCCCAATTTTGGACCCCAAATTCCGAATCAAGGACCAACCTAGGGGGTGACTTGGGCGAAATAGTCGCTTTTTGATCGGTAACTTTGCCGGAATTTCCTCCGAAAGAAAAGTTGAGGTCGCCGTGTATTATGAGTTCACAATCGTGTAAAGTAACCCCAAAGGCAATTAACTGATTCTAAAGATGTTTTCACAGCCTCAGTTAACCCCTGTTGTGATTAATTACTCGAGACTGTCTTATCTTTAGGGGTTATAAATACGGGTGATGTAACCAAATACTGTGCATTTAGTGTTGATGTTACAATTAGTTGGTAACTTGTAATTAGTTAATAACTCTGCCAAATTAATGCTAAAATAATCATAAAACCGTTTGTTAACAGTTATCTTTAAAAAATAAGATCCGTTGTAATTGGGTCAAAGGGTTGGACTAATACCTCCAAAATATACAGACATACAGAGACTGATTTTATTTGTCATTTAGCCAACACAATTACAACACATTTCATCTTAAAAAATGAAGGAATACATCAAATGAATTAAATGTAATAAATTTGATAAGTTTTTTTTTTAATTTTTAGAAGTTGTTTTATTTTTTTATTGACTTGCTTCTAATCTAATTTAAATTAATAAAGGTTGAATCTGTGTATATCATCATTAGCGTTATGCCGTTGTCAAGTAATGGAAGTCTACCTGATTTTTCAAACTTCTCCCTATTTTTCTGTTTGGGAAAAATGAAGTCTCCCTAAAATTTTGCTCTAGGTTCTGGCAATTGTAATTAAAAAAGAAAAAAAAAAAATTTTGTACAAGTTGTCAAAATTTTGAAGAAAGACTGAACAGAATAATAAACTAGACACGATCTCGTTGCGTGCAACGAGGAGGTCTTCCGTCTGATTTTAAATTTTAAAGCTGAACACCGCTCGTAAATAGGCACCGTCACACTGGTACCTGGTATATAAACCCTTAGATTTCGTTACACCCGATTGCACACCTGAAACTCGTGGCCGACGTGTAGTATTCCTTTCGTGGTCTTTGGATTTTATGCATTTATATCTTATTCTATTTGCATATTCTGATTGTAAATAATGCATTGACCAATTTATTTGATGTAAGTATTCTCCTGGCTTAAAAAAAGTGCGTAAAATTAGATAATTTCGTCGCGACCGAGTAACACGGCGAGGCGAGATGTACGTCCACACAGGTGAGACCTCTACAGTAAAGTACTTTGAACTGTTTAGAGGTCTGCGCCTTATATGGGGGTTGTAGAGACAGCAGTGATGAAAGAGAAATATGCCGGAAAGTGACTATTTACGAGCGGTGTTCAGCTTTAAGATACATGTGTGACCTTGATTTTGCTATTTAACAGCTAAACGTGATTTAAAATAGAAGAAAAGGGTCTACATTCTATGGGCCAGATACTATTTGTTTCAGGTATAAGAGCTTTGGGTGAAAACATTTAGACCCCTCTTGGTCTCTAATTTGAAGGGCCAGTCCCTATTTTTTAGTATCAAATGAAAGGTCATTTGTTTTTAAAAACATTTTGCTCAACAAGTATTTAGAAATTCGTTACCGTTCTTGAGACATCTGAGAAAGAACTTTTTATGGGCCGGTCCCTTATCCCTTTTTGTGGCTGCTGAACAAAATTTTGAAAGTTGCCTATTGTTTAGTACATCATTTTTAGCATCTCTTCTTCTATACTGCATTTCAAAATATTTTTCCTTTTTGAGATATAGGTGATTAAAGTTTAGAAGTTTTGACCCCTAAAAACCCCTAATTACGTAACACATGAGAAAATCTTTACACTGCTAGGCTACATAACTGTAAGATAACAAATCTGCTTTTGTGACATTTCACAAAATATCTCTCAGTAAGGGGCTATATATAAGTCTTTAGAGCCCTCTGGTTTCCTAATTTGAGGGGCCAGCCCCTTTTTCTTGATATCAAATAAAAGGTCGTTCAATTTTAAACACATTTTGTTCAACAAGTGTTTAGAAATTTATTACCGTTCCTGGGATATATGGGAAAGAACGTTTCATGGGTCGATCCCTTATCTCCTTATAGGGGCCGTTTAACGAATTTTTGAAGGCTGATTATTGTTTAGTACATCATTTTGAGAATCTTTTCTTCTATGCTGCATTTCAAAAGATTTCTCCTTTCTGATATATGGGTGATTAAATTGTTGGACAATTGACCTCTAAAATCCTCGAATTACGTAACGCATGATATAATAATTACATTGCTTGGATATATAACTGTAAGATAACATATCTGCTTTTATGACCTTTCAAAAAATATCTCTCAGTAAAGAGCTATAGATAAAAGACTTTTGAGCCCTGCCCTCTGGTCCCCTAATTTGAGGGGCAAGCCCCCTTTTCTTGGTATCAAATGAAAGGTTTAATATCAAATGACATGTGGGTGATCAAAATTTTGGACTTTTGACCCCTAAAACCCCCTAATTACGTAACACATGATAAAATCTTTAGATTCCTTGGATACATAACAGTTGAAATCGACTCAAAATTTGAAATTTTATTTACCTCACGTGATTTTGAATGACAACAGTTGTGAATGGAACTGGAGATCATTTTGGAGAAATAATCGGGTAGTGAAAATAATTCATGCACAGGATCATGCACATGACAAATAAAGTGTCTTAGACATGTAAATCTTAATGTTGAAGTCGCTTGGTCCGATTTTCAATAACATTTTTGTACGCTTTTAAACGATGGTTATGCTAAGTATGTGTGTAATAATGTTTTCCCGGTCAATTAAGCCATATTTCAATGAAAAAATAATGTACATGTTGAAACTTGTTGAATCCGGATGTTGTGCATTCTGGCATGCTGTCCAATCCAACGACATTATTCAGTCCCTTGACATTTTCCTATCAGTTTTGTTTTAAAAAATGTTGTGCAATCCGGATCTTGTCTATTAAACCGGCCGCGATGAAAACAACCGACTGCTTATAAATAATGAGAGTTATCTCCCGTAGTCCGGCCACATATCGATCAATCGGCCTTCTGCGAGATAATTAATGCTCACTTATCGACCAATTTTCCTGTCATTTCTATCGATTTTAATCGATAAATTAAGGGTTTATAGTCCACCCCAATTTTTTTTCAGGTCGTGGTTCAAGATACTGCGGGAGTAAGACTGCCGATATCGTTTGTTATCCCCGTTGTATGGCTACACTTACAGAGTTGCATATTATTCTGTCAAAAAACTCCATCTTTTATAAAATTCTCATTTATATCAATATTTATCCATTGTTCCCTGCATCAAAACAGTTCTCGCCATTAAGTATTTAGTCACCTGTTGACCATTGAAAAGTATTTCCATCGTATTTATTCCGTTATGGATTTATTGTTCAAGCCAAATCTGTCAAAATTCGTGGTCGTGTCATCCTCTTGTTGTAAACCACGCTGAAATGTTCACAATCGATGCGCTATTGGAGAAAGACTCGGCTAGAAAAACTTACTGTATGGGCCGTCTAAAATTTTTAAGTTTAATGATAAATTCAGAAATTTTTAGATCTCACAAAGTGTAAGTTTTGTTAAGTGACAGGAAAATTGTCATTTCATGCACATATAATTTGCGCAAAATAAGTTATAATTATGTTATTCAACCAGTGTTTGAAATTTGAGACCGTTCTTGATATATTTGGGAAAGAAATTTTAGGGGTCATGCATCCTTTCATCTTCTTATCGGGGCCGTTTAACAAAATTTGAGCCATTTCCGAGAAAATGCGTGCACAAAAATCGTTAATAAATGAAAAGAATGCAGGAAACGGAAGCTCTTAACAAGGGGGCGGGGAGTGCTTTAAAATTCATGTTTACATGTATTTAATTCACATTGTAAAATTTTCAATCATAGGCATTGAAAAACTGCTATTGCCTAATTGGCAAATTTGATTTGATTTGATTTATTGACTCCATGACCTCTACAATTTCGCTTAGTTAAATGTTAACTTTGAAAAAAAAAAAAAATTATATAAGCATGTACTCCAATCAGGTGTTGTACTATACAGAACGTTCTTTACGCGATCGCCTAGCGCTTCTTTGGGGAAGAACAGTCCTGATCAGATAGCAAATACATAATACGACATACAGACGTTTTATTAATATATAATTATATAATTTATGTATTAACTATTCAAGTGTGCCTGCATATGCAAAGTCCATTCGATTTGAACATTTCCCTAATCTGCTAAGTAGTATTTTTAATCATGTGTCCTCTACTCGATCTTCAACTGTCCGAATCCAATTAAAACTTTAACTCACCGAATGTAAAAAAAAAAAACCTTTTTTTTAAAACTCGCATATTCTTTCATAATCAATAACAAAAAATAAAATTTAATTAAATGAAAGAATAAAATCAGCAATTAGTATGTTTTTTAATGAATCGGACTACCATTCAGAAAAGGTTAAACTAATAGTGTGACCATTATTCTTTTACAGCCTGATTGTAAATAAAACTTCAACTTGTTTAAAAATTCATGGGTATATTAAAAAAATAATCACCGATTCCTTCAACTCCTTCCGTGTTAGCGGGCAATGGTTAGTTTTATCGTGCCCGCACCTACCGCAAGCATGTAACGTTGTACCACTTAAGCTGCCTTATCTCGAACGCTTTTTAAATATATTTCAACTAACTTTATTTAATTTCTACACCCTGCTTAATTCTCTCTCTCTATCTCTCTCTCTCTAATAACTCATAAAAAATTCAAATATTTTGTTATCCAAATGAATTATCACATATTAGAGATACTTAAGATGGGCGTGTTGAAATAATTATGTTGTGAATATCGCCTATATTTTGTTGAAATGGGTAGTGTTATGCATTAAATTCTCAGCAGCAAAATGTCAGAAATAGACACAGGTGAATGTATTTACATTTCAACTCGTACGATTGTAAAACGTTGTATTATATTCATTGATGACCGGTTTTTTTTTATTTTACGCACTATGATTTAAATCAATGGTTTGATGCATCTTTAACCAATGTAATTGAAAATGAAAATAATTTAACAAAGAATCAATGAACATTCAAATGTGCGATAACGTACGTAGAAACACTAGAAGCCTGTGTCCTAGACTACAGAGAATCGGTTGTCCACTAGCGCGGCATCTCCTCGGCCCTGTGCGAATGTTGTGTTCTGTAAATGTACACTCAACGTGGTGAGTTTAAAATGTTTGCAGTTTGATAACTGAATTTTATTTTCCAACAATAAAACTATTTTATGACATAGACAAGATCACAAAGAACGCCTTTTTTAAATGACAGTCATACTATCTATTTTTTTTTAAATCACGATACTAAAACAGCATTACTTCGTAGGCAAAGGTATAATCTTTTTTCACTCTTTAATATCGTTAAAATCGGAATTCTTTGTGTTTGCAGCTACATAAATAAACCCATGTTACATTGTACAGCAAGACGCAAATCTTGTGTATTAGATAACGGAAGACCGCTCGCTAGTCCAGCCGCGACCTATTTCCTCGGCCGCGGGCAAGGGATCCGATACGTAATTGTTCACATACACAGCTCGGAATCCAGCTAGAATAATGTAATGACATCCACCTCCCTGCATGAAATTTTTTGGAAAGGACTCTTAACCCTATAGTTTAGCACAAGACTTGAAGCTCTTAACAGAGTGTATGACATACTATAGAAAAGGTGCCCAGATTCCTTTCAATTTATTTATCCCACGTATGTTAACTTACAAAATAGGTTTTATGTTCATATGTTTTCATAGATAAACTAAAACAAGGTGGCTTATATACTACTAATTACTTTACTATTAACAAGTCTATTTGTTTATCTTAAAAAAATTTAAAAAATGTTTTTGTTTCAAATGATAAAAATACTTGCATAACTATTTTGATCTTACAACTTTATAATTACATTCTATTTAATGATTTATTACTAAATATGAACAAGCCAAGGAAGATAACTCCATTATGAAGAAGCAAGGGAAGATAACTCCATTAACTGTTATAATCCTCTTCCCTGAACTCTTTTCAAATGCTTTCGCAATATCTTATCAATAACTTTGATGGACAGCATCATTATTTTTCTATATTCAATGATTAATTACTAAATATGAACAAGCTAAGGAAGATAACTCCATTAGGAAGAAGCAAGGGAAAATAACTCCATTAACTGTTTACCCCCCCCCCTTTTCAACTCTTTCCAAATGCTCTCCAAATGCTAGGTCCTGAACCCTGACTTAGGGGTCATGAATTTCACAATTTAGGTAGAGGAGTTCATAACCATGCATTCAGTTTTTTGCCCACATGTGTGGGAGTAAAGATTTTTAAGATTTAATACATTTTTACTATATGGCTATATTGGCCCCACCCTAGGGCCTAAACCCCTGTCCCAGGGGTCATGAATTTCAAAATTTAGGTAGAAGACTTCATGGACATCATATCCATGCATTTACTTTTTCACAAATATATACGGGAGTATAGAAGAAGATATTCTAAGATTTTATACATTTTTACTATATGGCCATTTTGGCCCCACCCTTGAGCCTGAACCCCTGACCCAGGGATCATAAATTTCACAATTTTAGTAGAGGGCTTCATGGACATCATATCATAACCATGTATTTAGTTTTTAACAAATATCTATGGGAGTAGAGAAGAAGATTTTCTAAGATTTAATACATTTTTACTATATGGCCATTTTGGCCCCACCCTTGAACCTCAACCCCTGACCCAGTGACCATAAATTTCACAATTTTGGTAGAGGGCTTCATGGACATCATATCCATGCATTTAGTTTTTAACAAATATCTATGGGAGTAGAGAAAAAGATTTTCTAAGATTTAATACATTTTTACTATATGGCCATTTTGGCCCCACCCTTGAGCCTGAACCCCTGACCCAGGGACCATAAATTTCACAATTTTGGTAGAGGGCTTCATGGACATCACAACCATGCAATCAGTGTTTTCCTCACAGATTTTTGAAAATTTGGCTGTTTTTTGCATATTTAGCCCCACCTGTGGCACCCTGGGGGTGGTAGAGCCACCAATTTCACAATTTACATTCCTCTTACCATAGAAATGCTTCACACATAAAAATGGAAACAATTGGCCTTGTAGTTTTTAAGAAGAAGTTAAAAATGTAAATTGTTAACGCACGACGCATGACGACGGACGAAAACAGATAGCAATAGGTCACCTGAGTTTACTCAGGTGACCTACAAAGGTTTAAACACTTTCCATATGTAAACTGGTACACTTTATGTAAGTTATACGCACAAATACCCCGTTTATTTGCCAAATAAAACACAAATACATGGTAACAAGTCTAGCTTTTTACACTTATATTACGAAATAACCGAACAAAGTATTATTGTTACGACATTAATAAGATCATAATGAACAACTTTTGCAGCGACAGCCATATCGAAATCTTAACCGCTTTTGAGTTATAAAGTGAAAACTTTCAAGGGTTCTAGGCCTCTAATTTGAGGGGCCAGCCCCTTTTTCTTGATGTCAAATGAAAGATCTTTTGAATATAAATTTTCTTTGTTCTACATGTCTTAACAAAATATTTCCGGTAAAAGAGAAAAACTAAGAAAACCATGCAAAATCACAACGCTTTTTTAAACTCATTTTTGGAGCCCTACCGAGCTTCGGCGCTTTTTGCGCTGGAAAATTATAAATGCCCTATTACATATCTACATTCTTTTGTCTATCATTCCTGAAATTTTGAACACAATATCTTTTATAGTTTATGAGAACGTTCGTGGACAAACCGACCCTCTAAAAATCGTTAAATTGTAAATATCTCAAAAAGCGGAAGTGATGTCACCATTAAAAAAAATTTGCAATAAGGTTCAGAGCAATATCTATCTGATCTAAAAGTTTCGTGTAAATCGACCGAGTAGTTTTTGAGAAATCGCTTACACAAAATATGTGAGAAAAAAAAAAGAATAGGGAAAAAGAAACCAAACGAAAACAATAAGGTCTTCCGTTGGAAACGGAAGACCTTAATAATTTCAAGAACTATGTGCTTTAATAAGCATTGTGCTTTAATAAGTATTTGAATAAATGATGGAAATCATTAAATTTAATTATAATCAATAAAAACGAATTTTTCCAATTTTCCTGTTTTGTCGCTATTTTTCCCAATTGAAAGGGCCCCAGCCCCCAGTCCCAAATTGGAGAAAAAAAACACTGGCTCACTGTTCTGAGGCACAATTCCTGATTCCAGGAACCCTACAAGCCAGCGGAAAGCAGGCTCATCCCTCTGTTTCTTCGCTAGTTCCTCTGGACTATACGAGGAAAGAGAAATACCCTCTTGGTCTGATACTTCTGCCGATGAGTCAGGACCACCCCCAGACAACTGCATTTCTGCCCGTCCGGATGGGCCACGGGCCTCATCGATCACAAACTGGGGCTCGGAACACGCATCAGAAAGAGCTAGAGGCACTGTGAGCAAGCTCACAATTGATACCCCCCGCTAAGAAAAATCATAAATCATGTATTTTTTCTATTATAGAAAATAATGGATGAATCTATTTCACCGTCCATTTTCTATAAATATCAACTGTTCTACTTTTTAAAACTGTTTATTCTTATATGAGTACACAAACCAATTTGTATTCTTTAAATTCCATTTTATTTCAACTTAAGTGTTAATGCATGAGGACATTTGCATCCTAATGTTAACAAACATGACTCGAATCAAACGATAATCCACATTCAAGCAGTCATTAAACATTATGCATTTTTGGTATACCGAGCACGATTTTTTTTCCAAAATTTTTTTTCCACACATTCCCCCCCCCCCCCAAAAAAAATACATCGGGGCAGGCCATTTCCAGAGAGACAGGCGGGGATAAGAATATAATTAATTTTATGTGGCCTGACACAAGCAAGCTTTGTGTCAAATTTTAGCTTCTAATTATTTCCATTAATACAAGACATGACACAGACAGGAATTAAGCATTTTTTAAACAATGACCTTGAACTTTACCAATTGACATTGGGTCAAGGTCATGACAAACCTTCAGGTTATAAGCAATCTTTATATGAATTAAGAACTTTCAATATTTGTCCATAAAAAAAGATATGGACCGGACACGAATTTTGCACTATTTCTGCCAGTGACCTTGACCTTCACCAAATGAATTTGGGTCAAGGTCATGACACACCCTTAGGTCATAAACAATCTTTGTGTGAAGTAAGATCTTTCAATGTTTCTCCATAAGAAAAATACGGACCGGACACGAATTTTGCACTTTTTTCTGCCAGTGACCTTGACCTTGCCCGAATGACCTTGGGTCAAGGTCATGACACAACCTTTAGTCATAAGCAATCTTTGTGTGAAGTAAGAGTTTCTAATGTTTCTCCATAAGAAAGATATGGACCGGACACGAATTTAGCACAGACAGACGGACGGACATGGTGATTCCTATATACCCCCCCCCCCCAAACTTCGTTTGCGGGGGATATAACTACATGTACCATGCACACCAGAGGAACTTGACTTTCTCCCAAGCCCACACCCTCATATGACTGCTCTATTGGCCCCTTACTAAGGAACTCGCGGCAAGCCGTAGGCAATCCATCTGGTGAGGGTTGGGTTTTAAGAAACCCCTTCTGCGTGTTCTTCTCTGAGAACAGGGATGCAAGAGGTATCACATCATCTACCTCACTCAAGAAATCCTGCCATCGCTCATGTGCACGTCGGAAGTAGTGACAACTACCAAACTGCAAAACCTCAAGTGCAACTGTCAGGCCCAACGGCCCACACGGCTGAATCACGTCTCGAGAGAGAGAACGTCCGCATTAAGATGATTTTTGCCCGGCCAGTGAATGGTGGTCATGTCATACTGCCCGAGTTCCTCAAGCCACCGCGCTATTTGTCCCTCTGGGTGACGAAAGTTCATTAACCATGTCAAACTGTGATGGTCTGTGCGCACGGTAAACTTCCGGCAAAGGAGGTAATGTGGGAACTGACGGGTAAACCTGACGACCGCGAGCAACTCCTTACGAGTAGTGCAGTATCGACACTGTTCTGCGGACAGTACGGAACTTGCATACCCAATAGTCCGCTTGCACCCATCCTGAACTTGACACAATTCCCCGCCAAGGCGAAGTCTGAGGCGTCAGTATCCAGAATGAAGTGCTCGTCATGGGTCGGAATGGCTAATACTGGGGGGCTAGTAAGACGCGATATTAGATTTCGAAAGGCTTGTTCTTGTTCACTGTCCTACCGGAAGACAGCCTTGCCCGTTATGGCATACAGCGGGGCTGCGACATCTGAAATGTGAGGGATAAAGTTCCGGTGATAGTTCGCGAACCCTAAGAATCTTTCGACTGTCTTTGTATTTAAGGGTCTCGGCCAGTCTCGAACTGCTTCGATATATTAATCACCCATCTCAACCCCCTCTGAGCTCACCGAGCGGCCCAGAAACTCAACTTTTTGCCGAAAGAATTCGCATTTTCTAGGCTTGAACTTAAGGCCATATTGACGGGATCTCTCAAACCCTTGCCGCAAGTTGTCCAGATGTGCTTGTGTTGACTCTCCGAGATTGAGGACGTCGTTTAGGAAGGCCAGAGCTATCTTCCAATTTAACCGGTGAAAAACGAGGTTGATTGCCCATACAAATGTAGCCGGAGGCCAAACACCATCCTCGTGAACTCGAAAAGCCCATACTTACTTATGAAAGCCATCTTTTCCCGATCCTCGGAGTTAACCTTAATCTGCCAGTAAGCAGCGTTGGCATCTAGTTTTGAAAACCAAAGGTTACCCGCTAGCGTGTCGAGACACTCCTCTATGAGTGGAAGCGGATAGGTGTCTTTAACCGTCACCTTGTTAAGCGCCCGATAATCGACGCACCACCGCACAGAACCGTCTTTTTTTCCTTATCAACACGGGAGCGGAGGCCCAATCTGACGTGGACGGTTGTATTACCCTGCAGCCAGCATACGGTCTAAGTGGCCCTCTTCCTCCCCCATGGAAGACTGCTGGAGTCTTGCGCATGCGTTACTCGATAGCTGTGAACTCGCCCAGGTCCAATTCACTAACGGCGAATACATCTGAATATTGTGTTATAAGCCGCACCGCCTCATCGAGCACGTCAGGCGGAGCGTTGATTCGGATGTCATCGAGTAACCCCTTGATGTGTGCGGGTACTTTGGAAGACCCATCCGCTCTGACCTGTCTCACAGACGCCTTCGGATTCCCTGCTTCGGTCGCAGGTGTCGCGGTTGCTAAAGGCAGGCCCTTCCGGAAAATGTGTGCCCTCTGCCAGAGGTTAATGAGGCACAACTTATCCCTCCTTCTGGACTTGTTAAATGACCTCGACAGAATTACCCCTACCGGAAATTCTTCTATGGGCTCCAGAATAAAGTCAGACATCTCATCAGCCATTTTGCAATCGATCACCACCACTGACAATGCAGGCAAACGCACGCGACGCACCAAGAAAGCTTGCACGGAGGGAGAGTTTGCTTTGAACATGGGCTGTATTGTCAGACTAGCCCCGACTCGGAATTCCCCTGTGTTGCTGTGCAATTGTACTCCACTTTTTGTTCCTGCATAAAATCAATGCCCAGGAGCATTTCATCTTGAAGTGGGGCAACATGCACTAGTTGTCTTAACTGGTTCCCCCGTGTTTCCATAAGGGAATTCCCTAGAGAACCCACAGTCATGGTTGCCCTGCCCCCAGCGAGGTTTACATCGATACAAGAGGAGATTTCAGGACGCGGAGACATCTTATCATAAACTCGCTGTGCTACAATTATGATCTCAGCCGCAGTATCGACCACTGCGCTCACCAGGGCACCATTGACCTTCACCGGTATGCGCCACGCACTTTCCCCATAACCAAGGCCCCCCGATCATACCGATGACACAACTCGAGTGGTCGCCCCTACTGTTGGAGTATCTGAGAAATGCACCTGCTTACTATCAGCCTGTTTACTAGTACGCGGGCCCTGACAATGTGTTGATTCAGACCGCGGTCGGTTTGGGCACTCCCTCCGAAAATGCCCCTGCTGATTGCATGCATGGCACAAACCAGACCATCGCTGACGGCGGCGAGAACTAGATGGGGCCCCCCCCCCCCCCCCGGGCCACTACGGGTACTCTTGGAGCACTTGTCCCGGAACTCTCGCCCCTACAGCATGCTGCGCGACTTCCATAACCCGGTCCCCCCATTGCTCTAAACTCTCCTCGGACCCCTGAGTCATTGCGTTGAACTCTACCTGAGCGGCAGCTTGGAGCGTGCCCTTTCCGAACCGCTGTTCAAAGCACGAAGCTAGTTCCGCAAAAACTCATTTCTCCTCCACCCTCCCCCCCCCCCACCCCCGCGAGGAGAGGGTATGAAAATACTTTAATGCAGGGCCTTCGACCGATGCACTAAGGGCCAACAAACTTTCGTCATCTGCCCACCCGTAGTACCTTGCCAAAGTTCTGAATTTGGCGTAAAACAACCCCCACTATTGTACTTTAGACTTTTTTTTGCCTCAGCTAGGATAGGCACGGGTAAGCTGACCTAGCATGACTACCAACTGTGGCAATCATAGGTGCCGGAGTACTGAAGGTGACATTGTACCCCACCTGATTCTCAGGTTGATCCCTACTGTACCCCTAACCCAGGGATAAGTGCGAGTTGCTATGGGTTCCAGAGGGCTCTTAACCGGAGTGCACAACCCCCTGTGAGATGGCAGACTTTCAAGTACAAGCGTATCTGATATTGCCCCACCATACAATGGTTCCCCCAGGCCACAGCCCTCTTACTCTGACGGGCATGGGCCCCGACGTGGCTGTCTGAGGCATGACTTACTCCACTGTCTCTAGCATTTCCGGGGTCCGACACTAAAATCCCTTGGTGTTCACCATACCCGCTTGTCTCGACACCTGACTGCTGCCCCTTGGCCTGACCCTGCCCAGGGGAGCCACCCCCATGAGGACTACCCTCCCCCATGCTACTTGGTGTCACCCGAGCAGTGCTCACAGTGCTTGCAACCCTGGGAACACTAGCATCCACTAGAGAATGCCCGGTGTCTACAGTCCCTTGACCCCCAGACTGCGAGCTCACTCCTGCCTCAGGAGGCAGGTTGCCATGTGCAGTATCCCTGGGGCTTGATCCATGATAGTGAGTTCCACCCAAGGACCCTGACATCCCCACCAACAGTTGTGTAATCTGGGCTAGCTGGGACTCTATAGCTCCCATCCGTGCCTGCAATTCAGGCACACCTTGGTCCCCTCGGGCAGACTCCATGGCCCGCGACTGGCCCGACCCTACTGTTCCTAACACACCCTTTTTTTCCAGTGAACCCATTCCCACTCACCCCCTGGGTAACGGACATGTCTACCTCCCCTCCCCCAGTACAAGTCTCATCCACGACCCGCGCGTGGGGAGTACTGTTAACTGGTGGCCTAAATGGTGTGACGAACCCAAAGAGCTGGTCGAATCTGTCAGGTACAGGGCCCCCCATAGCATCCCTGTCCCTTCCTGGAGTCCCAGCTAAGCCAGCCGGCTTAGCTCCCTTGCCCCCCGGGACACCCATACCATTCTTCACTCGAGATCCACCCCTGCCCAGACCAAATGACCAATGCTCTTCCGCCATTTTGTCCCCAGTCACAAATCACGTGTGTTCACAATAGTAATTCTACCTAAATACCCACTACACAACAACTGAATACACACAAAACCGGTAATTTATATGCAATAAAACTTTACATTAAAACTTTAATCTTTAAAAAATAAACTTAACAAAATGTCGACATGGCCGAACCGCGCGGTCCAAACTGACCGCCAGAAATCCTATAGGCGACGCCAATGAAGTGATTTCTGCGGTCAAATAAAGAAACAACAAATCACTTGTATATAAAACAATGTATTTCGGCAACATAAGACAGGAACCTACAATACTGTGAGGAGTGGTGGTTGCACGTGGCTTGCAGCTCGACGTTTTCCGGAAAAAGAGACAGATACAAAAGCCCGCGAAACCGGGACGCCGAGCCCGATATAAAAATAAACAAAACCCCCCCCCCCCCCCCCGCCATAAACACTACATTTTCCTATCGTAAGAATTTGTTCAAAAACGTACATTTACGCAAAGAAACACATTACATCAATGGTCAAGCGGGATAGACTGTATATTTAGGGTCCTCCGTTTCCAGCTGAAGACCCTATTGTTTTTGTTAGGTTTCTTTTTTCTCTATTTTTCACTATTATTATTATTATTATTCTTTTTCTTAACATTTTTCTTAAAACTCAAATGTCTTTTATGTACATTTTTGTTGATGACGTCACTTCCGGTCGGCTGTTATATTCGTTTTTCTTTTTGTAAAAAGTGATCTTGTCCTCCCTTTTTCTTAAAAACGATTAAAGATAGAAAATTGAAAGTTTCAGGAATGATAGATTTTTGAATTCCTAGGGCCGATCAGGTAAAACCACGATCGTCCGTCACTTCCGGTCCGCTCAAACAGCATTTTTGGAAAATTGTGTTTTGAAAATTTTTCAAATTAAATAATTTACAATATTGTTTCCATCAGAATATGTTTTAAACCTATCAAATTTTAATATGAGCAGGTCGTCCGTCACTTCCGGTCGTCACCGGAAGTGATTCCAAAATTTAGATTTTTGGAATTTTAAAGCATATGCGTTTTGTAGACATTTCTGTACTGAATTCAAAACTAAAAACCGTTTTAAAATCGGACAACGCATTGCAGATATATTAAAGTTTAAAAATGGCCTTTTCCTGAAATCTTAATTTTGCAGTGTAATTCCAAAAATTAGTTTAAAAGGGAGTTAATATAGTAACTCGTACCAAATGTCAACATTTTAATCCAACCCTATCATTAATTCATAATCAAACGGAAGACCCACTCGTTGCTCGCAACGAGATAGATCGTGTCTAGTTATTTCTTCTTTTTCTTCTAACGGTACAACATACCGAGACAAAACGTGTGGAAGACCAAAAGCAGACGAAATACTGATGGCAGATGAAAACGCAAAGAGCTACGCTTGCCGTGCTATTTTATGAGGGTAACCGATTCGAAGCCAGAGCCATACAGATAAAGACATTCACCGTGAGGCAAGAAAAAAAAAGAAGTTAATTTGTCACGCTTACCTAATGTGTCCAGTGCAAGACAATGTGTATGTTTACTGGTTCTCGAACCAAGGCGGGTTATCCGAAAGGGATCAGAAGACGTTGACAATTACAGCGCAGAACGTACGTTCCTGATACGTCCGCTATAGTACTCGCGTCTATAGATGGTACGATTGCAAAACAGGCAGCTAAAGATTTACACATTCGGGAACGATGGACTTTTCACAGCGATTTGACGAAATTCACTTGTCTGTACTTCCTACGATATGACGTCAAAATCAACTTTGACGTCACGATCTGCAATTCATTCGATAGTTCTTAGGGAATGTACTATAACGTTAAAATTGAATTATATTGCAACCGTAATAAAACCGCTTGTTTCCTTTACATACATGTAGATGATGTCGTTAATACTAGAGGTTCAGAATTCATTAATATCAATATTCAGTATCAAATAATCGGCACTTTAAAGGTTCGTTTAAAGTAAATGACTATATATAAACTAATGGTTTGTAGACCCTCTCTGCCACGTGTAAACAACTGAATTTTCATGCAAGTGAAAAACAGCTTGGCGCAGGTGAATGATCAATACAATTTTAGAAACTTTTACGTAAAATTGGTAGAAAATGTAAGTAACCATGTGAATAATGCTTGGGACACCGACATATTTATCCCAATTTTATGTAAATCGATTTTGATTAGTAAAAATGTACCTTATTTTGATGATTTTGCGAAATGTTTTAAAAGTAAATAATAAACGAAATATTTATTTAAAGCCGAAGAAAGAACTTCAAAGTATATGACATAAGAGAGGTTTTTTCTTAAAAATATTTATGATTTAATGTCATTAATCACCCGCGCCGATGTGATTTAATTAGATCATTTGCAATATTTGCACGTCACGTGACTACAAAGTACATATGACGCCACAAAAATGCATCAAATATAATGTTGAACATCGTTGTCCATTATTTGATAATGATTTTATGATATACTCCTGTCCAAGTATTTTTTTTTCGTTGATTTTAACAATACTGTTTTCCAGCCGTATTTTACATATAGCTCTAGGACAACTTAACATTGCTGCGTGCAATGCTATAGCTACCTACCTTCATAACCCGATAGAGGCACCAAAGAAAGCATTTTTTTGTTTATAGTTGCATCTAACTTTGAATTATTAAATCAATTATTCATGAAAATAGAGTAAAAGTACGTAAAGTATTAATACTATCAAATAATGCGTAACAATGAAAGAACAGACAATTTTCCAAATATGTGAAGGTTGCCATGGAACCTACAGTCAACTTGAAAGTATAAGACAAGTCCGTAGAGCGTATGCTCTCTAAGTAGCTTTAGTTTCGCTCGATCAGGAAATAATTGACGCAAATAAGCAGCAAAAGCTTGAAGAATATATCAATGGACGAAGCAAAGAATATTAAATATAGCTGCTGGAAATAAAGTTGACATTTTAATGCTACGCAATGCATTGTAAATAAACCCAGACCGGGTATAATAGACCCGGGCGCCCCTAACTAAGAAGGTTTATAAACAAATGGGAATAAACAGGAAAGACAAATAGGGGAAAATATGTAGAAATTAGACACATATAGATAAATAAATAAATACATAAATACACAAAACCTTCACACTCCCCCTTCCCTAACACCGAATGTGTATAATAATACACATTAGTCCATAGATAAACATATGTATGCACAATAAATATACATAATAATTTAGGATAACAGACATTCAATTAATCACTTACAATATCAATGTTTTTAAGATAACAACATTCAATTAAGTACTTATAAGATCAACAATTTTTTAAAGCAATAAATCAACATTGATACAACTTTCACATTCACACAGTCTATAACAGTCACATTCTCTCCTCAAAAAGTTTGTCCATGGCTTGCAATCTCTTTACCTCGCACTCTAGTTCACGGTTCTTCCTCTCCAGTTGTCGTCTATGATTCTCTCTCTCTCTCTCTCTCTCTCTCTCTCTCTCTCCTCTCTCTCTCGCTCCAGTTCCGTTCGGTCTCCCTCCTCGATCCTCTTCTTCACTATCGGTCTCCCAATGACATCCATCCTGTTACACAGCCACATCAAGCACGCCTCAGGGAGGTTTGATAGGTAGAGGGTAGGTAGGTTCAGCCATCTGGTTTGGGTCCCTGTGCTCTGCTGCTTTGGGGCTTCCCTATCCTGATATTCCTGGATGGTCAACTTCCTGTTCTTGTTACTGGCTTCTTCCATTCCAACTCCTTCCTTTGAAGCACTTCCTGCTGCTATAGGCTCAGTCTGAGTAGCTGTATTACTATTTAAATCCGTCGGAGTAAACGCATCATCTGCAGGGGAATCCTCGTTCTGGTGTTCCTGTGTCACTGATGTGTTGGTAGCTCCGTTCACACAGCCCCTCTTAAAAATGTTAAGTCCAGGTTACAAATAACCCTTGTTCTCCCGCTGAACGACTTCACCTTTAGTGAGTATGAACACAACCGTCTCCATGTTACTTTTATGGACTCTGCGAATGTGGGTCCTCATATCTGATTTTCTACAACATTCTTTATGGCAACCATTTACTGAGCAGAGATATTTAGTGGTGGACAACTTGTGTCGCTCATTCCAGTACCTTGAAAATTTTGACTTGGAGGGAAACTTTCTGAAGCATCATACAGGATCTCGATATACTCTGTCTGGCATTGTCCAAGGACTCAGGGTTCAACACTAACGGTAGACCGGCGGCCCGAGTCCACCAAAAATTTGGGAAGGTCCACAAACGGTTCAGGACCTGGTGGACCGGCGGCCCACTAAAATTTTAAACTTTTATTATGAAAATCACATTATTAATGCAAATTCTTACATTGAAATTGACCAACACAAATGATAAATAAAGTTTTGTGATCGCGGTAACTTCACCAGAATTTCCTCACAAACAGAAGTTGAAGTCACTCTGTCTTCTGAGTTCATGATTGTGTAAATTAACCTCATTGGCAAGAAAATGATAGTAACTAATAACAAAGACATTTTCACTGCAAAATACGTACTAAAACAATCATAATTTAATCATTTGGCTATCCTCTACATGACAGTGGTAAGTGGGTCATTGGGTTGGACTAATACACCTAAATACACTGAACTAAAGAGACAGATTTTATTTGTCACTTAGCTTACATAATGACGAGATATTTCCTCTAATAAAAGTATTAATGCATTTGATAAATCAAATTTCCAAAATTAGATAAGCTTTCATTTTTTTTCAAAAATTGTTTGACATTTTATTAGCATGCTTCTCAACCAATTAACATGTATTTTACGTATAGTCTGTCCCAAGATATTTAACAATATTTAAAATTAAGTTTTGAATTTGTGTATATCATTGTAAACTTAAAAAATAAATGAAGTCTCCCTGATTTAATTCTCAAACTTCTTTCTATATATTTTTCTGTTAGGGAGAAGTGAAATTTTCAGACAAAAAATTCTGGCCTTATTGTAAATATAATATGCTATGCTAGTGGAAATGATGATGTAGAAAAATGAAATAAATTCAGTAAAGATAACACATGTATGTGCTCAAATTAATTGCATGAGCGTGAATAGCATGGAATAAATTTATTCAACAAAAATTCCAACATTAATGAAGGTCCACCATAATTTGTGAAGGTCCACCAAAAATTCTTGACCAGTGGATCTGCGGTCTACCAAGGTAAAAAAGTTAGTGTCGAACCATGAGGACAGTATTAACCTCGTTTATTTCAGCATATAATTCAAGAAAATATGTCACCTAAAATGAAATTTGTTTATTATGTAAGAGCTTTATCAATGTTCTATATTCACTAATAAACAGCATAGGGTTAAAAGGAGGAAAAAAAAATAAACTGTATAACCTATCCCCAGCCAAATTATACAACAACTGTCATTTCTATGACATAATCACCAGTACACATCCCAACTCTCAGAAAATCACTATTCTCTCATGGAAACTAACAACACCTGGTAGATAAGACACAAAACAAATCTACTAAATTCCAACCTTATGTATTAACACCACGTACTACATGCCCTCATGTCCTCAACAGACATTAAACTTGGGTTTTTTAATAGGTTTATACTTCATTAAAACAAACAAATAACATATACACCACCCCCATACAAATATGTTTATTTTATTTTTTAAAGGCGGAAATCGGGAAACAGGTTTTACGATCCTTCCTTTCCAAGAGAAAGTATCAGAATGTCTGGATAGTGCTGGCGATTTTTGAGCCAAAGGCTCGCTTTTCTCCTGATCGCTCGTAATATCACATTCAGAGTCTGAACTTTGATTACATAGACAAGACCTGTCTTGGTGATTGTCAGAATCATATTGATTCTGTGAAAATCTGTCGCCATGCAACCGCTTTAGGTAATCACTATGGACCTCAACCGTTTTTCTTGTTGTTTAATGTCTTATCTCGTAGGTTATGTCCGAGAATTTTCGAACAGCCCTGTAGGGTCCTGTCCAACCTGATTCTAATTTTTGGTTTGTTTTTTTGTGGGTAACATCTTCATATCGTCTATTGCAAACTCTCGTGGATTCAGCCGAACATCGTGGTATCGCGTCTGCCTCTTAAAACCCGATTGCAAGTTTTCATGAATTCTTCATACGTGATTCCAATGATATTGTGAATCCATTCTACGGAAGAATGGTAGCAGCCAAATAAATAAATAAATAAATAATAAATTAATTAATTAATTAATTGATTAATTATTTAATTAATTATTTAATGAATTACGCAGCTAGGTTAAGGCCTCCCATAGATTTCACCTCATGAATATCACGTGACATTTCATGACGTTAGCTCCGCCCATTATTCATGTATTCATGTTTTTCTTACTTTCGATATAGTAAAGCGATCGCTGTTAAAATTTATCGATTGATTGCTTTAAATAATCATTTTGAATTTTATTTTAAACAATATTGAATCGAAAATCTGTGACTAAAGGCGTTTATTTCTTAAAATTGCATTGTCGTTTGCTTACCATCCGCGTCAACACAGCGCTTTCACTCGCCTTGTTTTTGTTGCGAACAGCTGACAGCGGTGTGTAAACATTTTCATAAGATGCATGGCCTGCAAGACGCCGAGAGTGGAAAATGCAGCTCAACCATCGTTTAAGAGATAATAAAGGTATGTTTTAATACAGGATATGTCGTGTTGATCTTTTCTTTTCAAAACATTTGCTCTTTTCAGTCCATGCAGTGTACCTACACACGTGTTGTTTTGCCCATCTTCGCTGTTTTGAATTCTTATGTCTAATTAGGCTATACATTTATTTCTTTTGTGTATTGAACTACACACCAGACACTGTAAACATTGCACTTGAAAGAGGTGGGGTTCCCATGGTACATAATTGTAGAATGCTGTACAAAGTGCATGCATGTTTTCATGGTGATTACACATGTTTTGCACTTCAGTAAAATTTTGAATCTTAGATGATATAACTCATTTTGCTGGATCTGTGCTTACAGTAGATATTTATAACACTGTTTTGAATTCTTATTTGTTATTTTGCTATATACATACTGTATGTACATGTGTGTCTTAGTTTTTATTGGACTATTTCATACACACCATAATAGGATACACTGTAAACATGTGGGGTCCCATGGTACACAAGTGTAGAATGATCTAATCATCATGTGCATGTATGCATCATGATTTCTTTACTTAATTTAATAAAACAATATTGTAGCATATTGTCTTCCATGGCTTTGTTTATGAAATAAAAATTCAGAAAGATTTGCATGTACATATTTGTATGTGCTGCATTAAAATTATATGATTAAATATATTTCATGTGTTAAATATGTGCAGTAATGCTTCATAATAATCTGATAATAAACCCCAACCAGTAACATCCAACATTTGTGGTGGCCAGACTCGGCCGCTTTAGACCAGACTGCATAGTGGCTATATAATATTCAAGGGGCACAAGCTTGAAACTGACCTGGTTTGTTATTATTCACTACCTGATCCACATGTACATGCATACAATAACATATACATTTCCTCAACAGCAGATTATTTTTAATTAACCAATGTAAAACTTACATGCTATTCTACAATTTATTTATGTATTTTCGAATTTTAGGGT
>WFKH01011926.1:49748362-49796819 GCA_016163765.1 Magallana hongkongensis | reverse complement strand
TAACCAGAATCACATCCGTTTAAACATTTTCCATTAGTATGTAAACACGGGGTAAGGTCTCGGCAATTCCCGCATGTCTCTGTGCATTCAACGCCATAAAACCCTTTATTGCATACTGGTGAAGAAAAAAAAATTAGGGTGTTAGTGTAAACCCCTTTAGGGAATAAAAAACATTGTTTTCTTATCATCACATCTTTCCCTTGGAATTTGGGAAATATAGATAAATATGAATTTAAAAAATAAAAAAAAATAAAAATTCCAAAAAGAGTTAAAAATGGAATAAGAGAAAACAAATCAACCTTTAGGCAGTCTCTTTAACGAAATTTAAATTCAGAATTTCGTTTTGTTTACACTGTCTACTTGGTACCAAGAAGTTGAGAAGAACCGGAAAGTTAGAACAATTTTTTTTTAAAGCTTTGATCACAGTTCTTATCATCTAATCTTTCCCTTGGAATTTGGGAAATATAATTTACAAGTTATGTTTCATTTCCCCTGAAAAGTTTCAATAGTTAAGCCTGACCCAGTTGACACAAAGAGATGTTCTAAAAATACTGTGGACGGGGGATAGATCACAAACAACACAGATAAAATTTATACAAAATGAAATACCTTCAGAGCAGTTCTCTCCTTTCCATCCTGGTTGGCATCCAGAATCGCATAAGCCACTGTACATATCACAGCCTGTACATTTTGCATCACATTTCTCACTGCAATCTTTTCCAAAATATCCATACTGGCAAGCTTGCAAATTTATAGGAAACATTCATTTTCATAATGAAGTAAAACTCCAGGTAAGTTTACTTTTATTTCATTTTCAATGAACGCTTTCAAACCTATGCGTATCAAATTTTCGGTTGTATAATTATTTTCTTGTATACTAAGTCACATATTTATATCGTCCTCTTTAATTATTTTTTTCTCTTTCTCTCATGAATTTTACTCAAAATCTAACTATAAATGAGGAAAGCAAAACATACAATAAACTTCCACTTCACAGAGTTCGTTGTATGCGTAGGAAGAATACCCATCAGGATAGGGAGGGTGCGTTCTGTCGTTGTAGTAAATGACTATTCTTCCGCTAATGTTTTTTGAGCATGTTATGTTCATTGGATTTGGTATTGTTGCTGTTGTGTAGAAATTGTCCTTAAAACATAGTATGCCATCTTTCTTATTAGTTGTGTTCGACACGTAAACAGAGAATCCCAAAAACCTTGTGGTGTAGCCATTGAATACATCTGATTTAAATTTATGACGAATCAAATTAAAAGATTCTACCATTGTTATCTTACATCATCTTGTTTTGAACTAAAAACATTCTTATTTTTTTATCAGCGCTCAATATAAACTAGATTACCGTTGTTTACTAAATATGATCATTTAAACCGTAAACTGTGGTATCATAATCACTCGTAGAAGACTAATTTTGGAAATAATTAATTTTGGTCAGATCAACAAAATCACATATTTCATAAGTAAAACAAATGTACATGAAAATTGGTACATCCTATCTCTTCTCATTTATATATTATAAAACATTTATAAATTTTAGAAAGACGAAAGCTGATGCCAACGAATATGAATGAAATACTGAATAGGCAAGCCTCTTGTTTAGATAAAAAAAAAACCTTACTCCATTGCAAATTGTCTGTCCTGTAATGTATAGAAATATGATGAATTTTATATAGTCCCCCGAGGTCCACCTTCCACTCTGCTGTGTGTTTATAGTTAGCTGATACTGTACATTGACCTCCACTAGCCGAAAAGTCCGATTTAAGTCCATCCACAGCTTTTTCTGCACTCCATTGACTATACAAATAAGGATATTGTTGCCATGCTGATCTATTCAATGCGACGTTTTCTAATGCCAAAAAAATAATTTATTGGGATAAACGAAAATGCATGTAAATGATTAATTACACGTAATGCTATTCCTTTTATCACATAACAACTGGGCATTGAAAGTTAAATCCAACAAAATAAAACATAATTTTGTTTATTTTTTTTATAAAACGATTTTCGTAAATTTATATTCATGTTCAAAAGAGAATGATTATGTAAACAAAATGTTAGTTATTTGTCGGAATGTGTTTTTGTTTTTAAATATTAAATGCTGAATATATGCAAGTGTTTTACCGTAAAATGCTCCTAGAGAGAATACAGCACCCCATATAGTACAAAGTAAACCTGCACCCATAAGAACAAGCTATGGAATTGAAACTAGAAAAACATACATTTATTTTAATACAAACCTAGTATAAACAATATATTTGTGCTAATGTTGACAGCAATGAAAAAGTAATTTGAACAAGGTTAAGTTTTAAGTTTATAATTGTAATTTTCATTGTTAGCCTCATATTGTTTTCATTTTGTTAAATACACAAACCCAATAACTAATGCATTGCATTATGTATCATAACACTATATAATATATAAATATATTAAATCATTTATCAGGCGTTCATTTTTTTTTAAATTTGATTTAATAATAAGAGTTTTGTTATTCTATATTTAATTTATTTTTTCTTGCAAATTTAGTGCAACACATTTTAATGCATTGAAATGGATAACGGTTTCGAGGAAATTGACTGTAAACGGATAGAGATATATAGCTTAGAAATGTCTTGTCATCATGTCTTACCGAGTCAAAAAACAAAACAAAACAAAACAATTGGAAAATGTGTTGGGGTGAAGCGAGGGATCAATACAAAAACAAAAACAAACTTTGTTCGCAAAGGGGGAGTGACATTTTAATGATAAGTAAACCGAAGACTCACTTCTTAAACATAGGCGCTATAATTTGATTCAGTTAATGAAAGATACATCGTGTATAAAATCACAAAAATAACGTTAAAAATAAGGTATAAGGATAAAACTGTTTTTTTCACTGATTTTAACTGGAGTGCATATGTTCTGAAGCCGTTCATTGTACAGAATACAAACGAAGAGTGTTAAAAATTTAATGACATTTCCCCCTCGCATGAAAATCGTGTGAATATTTCACTGAAACCACATTGATACTTTAGATTACTTACTGAACCGTTTCGGAAGAAAATTTCATGTTCACATTTTCACCAACTAAGCTATAGTGTATTCATTTCAAAATAACTAGAAAAAGAGCAAACAGTGCACTCGAAGTTAGGGCATATAAAAAAGGAAGGTCCCTACTGGGCATTATACCGTAGATATCCATCGTGAGATCTGTGATATATTCAGAAATGGTCAAATGTATCATAGGTCTGTTTGTTGGTGAGTTGCTAAATTTAAAACAGGTAACAAACACCTTAAAGATGTTGCTTGCCAAGATCGCCCTGCAACAGTTACAACCAATAACACCATTGTAAAAACCCACCACATTTTACAGAAATACGCGCGATATTCCGTGAGGCAATTGGCGCGGATGACAAACTTGTCGTTAGCACGTGTTCATGGTATTTACACAAATCCAAAGCTTAGAAAGATAAACGCTAGGTGGATATCCATTAGATAAGCGATGAACAAAAGAGAGTCTGTGTTAAAAATGCAAAAAAAAAAAAAAAGAAGAATAAAAATTGTATTCAAAATATAACAAAAAGACTTTTCATAATTTAGTTACTGGTGATGAAACCTGGGAATAGCATTTTGAGCGTAAAAGTTCAAAGTAAACAGAATCTGGTCATCATATAATACAAAACGTTCTAGTTTTGCTACAATGTAAAATATTACAAACCTAAGGAAGGGGGTTTTATATTATCTTCGGAGAATCAGTCACATAAAAAGTTATTTTAAAAAAAACTGAAGAAATATTAAGAAAGTCGTCGCCGCAAAACGAGTATGAAGTATCTCTGACATTTGCGCGGCATGTGCCTGCTCATAGAGCAACTTTTGCAACCGAGTATATGGAAGAGTAAAATGTTACTGTCCTACCACATAACTTGTTTTCTCCAGATTTAGCCTCGTGCGACTTTTATCTGTTCCCTAAACTTAAACTTCACCTATATGGACAACGATACAAATCTTTTGGTCTGCAACTTATCAGTATATGATGGGATTCCCTACTGGGAAATATCAAAGATGTTTTTAGAAGTACATTTTTCTAATTTTAATAAATGTGAGTAAAAACAGCCAAGTGTCATTATTTTTGGAATATCCCTCGTATTTTCACTTCTTTTCATCGGACCGATAATGCTACTTAAGATACTGAAACAATTATGAAAATATGTTATGAGGGATGTACCAAAATTAATGACACTTTTTCACCCACAATTATTAATCTTTGATCCTTTTATTCGTCACTGTCCTTTAAAGTACTCACCCTTGGCCTGGATTTTGGCATAAAACATTATGTATCATGCAGTTTCTTCTAGATACAGCACATTAATGTTTAATTTAACACAAAGCTACAACCAAAAGTGTCCTGTATCGAAGTTTTTGCACGATATACTAAACAGACAATGTCATGTGTCATAATCTGAATAAATTCATGTAAGTAGATGGCACTTTTACATTGCATTCATTTGTATTGAGAACCTAGATTTTTTATTAGGAAATTTTAACATTTTTTTTAAAATTGAAATCGGCCGATTGAATTATTTGTTTTTATTTACACATGATGCAATCTTCGGAAACTTGCTGAAGAAAAACAAAACATATTACATTGTAGAAATTCGCTTTTCGAATCACATGAAGACAATATAAACAAGCCAACACGGTTTTAAGATTTGGGATCCTGAGATACAGGTTACTGGATATGATCAGGATCGCGGAACTCAAAACATGTACTTGTGTGTTTTTGTTTAGCGACATTTATTTGAGGTCCTATTTACTAACACTATTTTTGTTGGTTTTTTTATTGCTACAAATCAGCAAGTTTATTGTCAGCTTCATGGATAGTATATTTTAATGTAACTCATTTAGTAAATTGTCGTGCACTTATAATAGAATCCACGTAAGAGTAATATTTAATTTGTATCTTAATGCTATAGTTAACTTGCATTCTTTAGAAATGATACTATCAATGATACTTTATCCCATACAATAACTCATTTTAATGGTAGGTGATGAATTATGGAATATTAACTATGGATATTCTTTTGGTGGAATATTTTGAAACGTGATGATGCGTGGTGGATAGTTCGGAGCGTTGTGGATTCTAGTTTCTACTATAAATGCAGAGGCCCCCGGAGAAATATATTTTCCATTTTAATCGTATTTTTACATACTTAAAAAAAATATAAAAAAATAATACCGCTGTTATTTATATTGAAACCGGAATCATGGAAATTGAATATTTTTTTTTATGTTTTTTTTTTATAACTTTAGAAAAAAAAATCCAACTTAAGGAATACGTTTATTCAGGGGCGACAAAAATTCCACCAATAGGAACGAAAAACTACTTATTGTACATTGTAGGCCTACTATTGTGGTGCTATTTTTCACTTTTAAATAACTACGTCAATGACCTACTTTTTATGCTAATGACCTCTGAAAGTTTATTGAAAAAATGGTCAAAATTGTCCACCCTTTCCAAGGTTTTTTCTATTTTCTCTATTTTATAATCATTAGAAGTAATGAAACAATTTGTTGGTTTGAAAATGATAAAATACGAATAGCTCTTCTTATTTCATATTCAAAGAATCGTTTTAAGCTCATATTTAAAATCTAATTTAGTCCGAATTTCCTGAATAACAGAATAATGATCAGCAATAAAAATAAAAATCTTTAGATTAAATTCAAAACTGCGTTATTTTTAAATTGATAACAAGATCCGTTTCTTAATGTAAAGTATCATTATTTACAATGACTCCTAGCAAAAAAGGTACCCCGTAAAATCAAAAACATTTCTCCAGTAAGTCAAAACAAATAAAAAAAAAAAAAATAAATTAACCGAGGAGACAAACAATACGAAAACATAAGATGCGATTCCTATCCTACGTATAAACTAGGTACATGTACATGTATCAAGTTTTGTACAACCAGACGTAACATGCAGCATTAACCTTTTACTTAGAAAAATAAATCAGTATTGTCTTTTGCTTATATAAATATGCACTAATTGATTATTCCATTTTATTTATGAACGCGATATATCAGCCGGAATAAGGGCCTATAAAGAGGAGCTCCAGAGGCACATTACTGAACAAATCAAATTTAATATGATTTTTGTTCTTTTCTTGTTTATTTATAAAATACGGTTTTGTGTATAATCATATTATAATCAAAATTATTATAACTGCATATTTATATTACTTACTTATTGTGTCATACTGCAAGTTTTGAACCGTTGAAAAATTGTGCAATGTATTTATAGTTAAGGTATGCGGATGTGTTTCTTTCGAAGGGAAATGGAGGAAATAAAGACAAAATCAGTTT
This sequence comes from Magallana hongkongensis, assembly GCA_016163765.1. Taxonomy (NCBI): domain Eukaryota; kingdom Metazoa; phylum Mollusca; class Bivalvia; order Ostreida; family Ostreidae; genus Magallana; species Magallana hongkongensis. The sequence goes on along the minus strand of WFKH01011926.1, from coordinate 49,790,471 downwards.
AGGGAAATGATCAACAGCAATACACCATGTCAATCAATAAAATTTAATTTGGGTCAGCTAAATCATTATTTATAACAAGGAAATTGTTGAACATATCAATGCAAAACATTAAATAAATTAACAAATCTTAGTTTATTAGTTTAAATTCTCAACAAATGTTTCCTGGGAAAATTAAACCATAAACAGTAAAGTAAAAAGTAAAAGTAAAAAAATATATTAGAAGTAGGCGGGCAGCATTTTAGGAGTATGCTTGATCATTTGAAATATCTTAAACCTGAACAAAATGATGTTACCAGAGAGCCGAAAACACCAAATTGTAAGATTATAATCGTTTCAAATGTACAATTGAAAAAAGACAAACCACAATCTCAAATTATGGGAAATAAAATGAATGCTCTTGCACCTGCCATCGACGCAGAATGATGCATAATTCAAAGTATATTTCGGAACATGAAAGGTTTCAAGGAAATTTTTTGAAAATAATTGTCTATGAAGTGTCTTTAATGCTTATTATTGCGATTGTTTTGCGATATCTCAAAAAAAGTATGTGTTTATCTGCAACAAAATTGTGTATAATCCTAAAAATCACACGTTTATAGTTTATTTTTTTTTATTTGGAAATATTGTGTATATTATTTAAACGTTTCGCGTTTTATCGCAAAAAAACCCCGCGTGTATTGGTAGCAGTTTTGGGGGAGGAGGGGTGGCAAAGGTTTCGAGTTTAACAACAGGTAAACTTTTATTCATGATAAATTATTTGTTGAATACAAAAAAAGTCCAGTGGGTTGTGGTTATAAATATTAAAATCATCAATATAAAAAATACCGATTATGTTAAATTCTATATACATTGTATATATTCATTTTTGTCATGCGAAATCGATTCCTTTGCAAGCGAATACATTCTTTTATTCTTTTATGTAAGAAATAATTTGAGCAACTTATTTCTTAAGAAGGAAAGTTGTATTCTTGCAAACATTTTTAAATTAACATTGAAGATTATACATCATTTATTGTTAAACTTCATAGCGTTCTTTCTCATAGCAATGTTGCAGTCTATCGATTGACAAGATAGGGTTAACGATTTTGTTTGCAATTTGAAATTTTCCTGCATCAGTGTTACGCCAAACATATAATCCTTGTTATATTTTAAGCTTTGATTACTATTTTATCATAATTTTTGTAAGTGTAAGAAAAAAAAGAGAGATGCAATCTTTTAATGTTCATTCCTCTTGATTTAATGAATATTTAATCATTTGTACTTTTGATATGTTGACAAGTCAAAAACCGGACAAGACTCCATATTTAAAAGGAAATTAAAATCCTTTTGAAAACCGAGACTTGCGAAATAGTTTTGTTTCCTTTTTAAAGTCTTTAATTTCCTCATTCAGCTGCTCTGCGGAAGTTGTGCACGTGGTCATTCAGGAAAACGAAAATGAACTCAATTAATCTGAGATTCAATACAGTGATAAAATAAGCAGTAATATTATTAACAATAAATATCCAACATGGAATATGAATCAGACTTTCAAAATATCGAACCACAAAATATGCACCATGTATACGACCAATAACCAAAAAAAAAAAACCCACTTCAAAATGGTTTAACAAAATACTACTCCTGGCCAGTTCATGTAATCTAAATCTAAAATCTAAATCGATAAAGTGTGTACGCTGTCTTTAATGTGCAAAGACGGATACTGTTAAACTGGTCATATCAAATTGCAAATATTGTTTTTTTTTCAAGTGTTTAGAAATGTACATGTAGCGGTGCTTAATAAAAGTAATTTATTGTTCTAAACATGTTCAGTGTTAGAAAAAGATAACTTTAGAACTCTTTTAAATGCGTTGTTTTTATTAGATGGTACCTTAAAATTGGTTATTTACGCTGGTGGTTAAGTACGCGTTTTCTACGGTCAGACAATACGCGTTGGTATTAAATACGCGTTTGCGTTATTTTCCACTCTAAAATTGGACTATTTTAGTCATACGCACGGAAGTATATTACGCGGTTTTAAGCTTATTGCGTAATTAGTGTAAATTTCCCCCACGCGTAAATAACCATTTTACAGAACATTATATCATATGTAATACATTATAATAGCATAAATAGGACCCAATGGCAAGTGTAGTGATCCAAACTGAACCTTAAAAAGAAATTTTGTTTAAACTGTCGTTAAACTGCTTGTATTCAATACAAATAAAAAGGTTTCATCTATGCATAAATAAAATTTTCTGCAAGGTGTATGTGCAAACCCATTTTTTAACCATACGTATTCCAAAAGAATCAACAACCAAAAAATAAATTTCTGTCATTTTCCGTTAGGGTATTCAATTGCTAACAATTTGTATTCCAATTGTATATAAAGGTTAAAACTATGCAAATACATTAGGTTTTAAGTGACTTCAATTTGCGAACATCATTTGGATTAGTGGATAGCCTGAGTTTATGCAGTGCAGAAACACAATAAAACGTTAAGTTTGTGTAATGAAACCTGCGAAAAACTAAAAGTAACATTAAATCTAAGTAAAGTTTACCAAGGGTTTCTAAAGTGCTAAAACCGATTTTATCTAGTGTATGAACAGCTCTCTTACATATAGTAAAAAAAAAAAATTGTAGTTTGTTGAAAATATAATCAATGAACTATAGAAGTATACATCCTAATGAACAACAATTTTCAAACCTAACATTTACGTGACATATTTTGACATTGATTTTTTTCAACTAAAAAGAGTTCCTTCTCAATTTTTGGCAACCTGTGTAGCAAATATGACCGTCAAACTTCAAGTTAAGTTGAGTCTTTCATATAAAGTTGCGATAATGGTTTTTAAACAAAACAACATTGTTACAATTAATGATGCAACAGTTTTGGTAAAATGCTGAAAAAAATTATATTTTACTAAAATTTTTAATCAAATCTGTTAATAATTTGAAACTAGAAAATTTACCAATTTAAAGGGTGCTCGCTGATAATTTATAACATGAAATGGACATTTATTTCATATTATGTATGTACTTAGTGTAGTATTTATTGAATGTATAATTGAAATCCAATTGAACTTTACATTCAAATATACAAGTTGGTAACTTTTAAGAAACTAAATGTACAGGAGTGGGGAGAATAACTTAAGGGTAAATTTATATTCCTATCAAAAACATACTTTGTAAAAAAAAAAAAATAATTTGTAGCATTATATGAAATAGTAACTTACTTCTAATGTTGTTCAGGTAGTTTTAAGTAATGAACCATGAGTATTTGTTTTAACATTATAACTTTCCGCCGTATAAGGATGTGTTGTATTATTTAATCATGTGGGGAAGTAAAGATAAAAGCAGATCTGGTAGTTTAAAACTGCGAAAAAATCAGTAAAGTTATAATGTTTGTATTTGTTTATTGTTCATGACTTCAAAATTTTTAATCAACTTTCCTCAAAACACCCACGTGTCATTTAAAACTTGAAAAAACGAAATCATATTTTTGCATTAATAATTTACACACAGGTCTGTCTATTAGATATGTTATCGATTCTGAAATACAAAAATGAAAAACTGATATTGAACGTTTTGATGAAAAGAATGTTCTAATTAATTGCATGTGCTAATAATTAAGTATTGATATGCATGAAACAATGTATATATCAGCGGCATACATATGCAGATTTAGTTTGAGTCATAATTTCAGTTGAGTGTGTGTATTTAACAGAAAAGCAGGTAAAAAAAAAAATAATAAAACCTACTGTAAACAAAAAATGAAGTTCATTTTAACATTCTTATTGTAATTTGTACAATATTTTTCATCGTGTTCTTCGTAATAGGATCCTTAAACAGTTCCCTTTCCGTAAGGCGCGATTCGTATACTGCTCTCGTTCGGCAACTGTTCTTAGTCACAAAAAACCCCCACAAACCACTCTCTAATACATAATTAAAATAAGCTAATTAAGAACGAATGCATTTTAAATTTATATGTTAAGGAAATGGCCAATAGATATGTGGAACATATATTATAATCAAATAAAACACCTGTACAATATTGTTCATTAGATGAGTTTCTTGTTTGTAATAATATATTGGAATCGGATACACATACGATACAACAGATAAAAAAATACGGTCTAACTTTTAAGTGCAAAAACAAATTTAAAAAAAAAAATGGGAAACCGATTTCCTTTTTTCCATCAAATACAAATAAAAGTTTCAACTATAAATGGTAATACAAAACATGTTTGAAAACTCTGGTGTTTATTAACTATTCATATATTTCCTGGACGTTCTGATGTTGTGTTTTGATGGTAGTAATGCCCCATTGTTGAAGTATTTTGTGTATTTAATGTGTACCCTGCCATTCCTTATGTGAAGTGCTGTCAACCGTGCTGACAATTCCTTTCATTGTTAAAAATGACAAACTGATTTTCTTTTTTTCCGTCAAATACAAACAAAAGTAAAATTTCCTATCAGATTTTATCAAATCGTATCGGAATTGAAATTCCTATAGGAATTTCTTGTATTCCGCTAGGAAATTTCTAATTTCCTATAGGAATACTGTTTTTCCTATGGGACAAATTATTTTATTTTATGAATTTAGTTTTGAAAGGTAAATATCTCACCTGCCAGGTGAGATACAATGATAACAAATGTGGTTGTAAACAATTTAAGCAATGATCGATCATATGGCATATTTGAATTTTTCGATATATGCAGTTTAGACGGGTGCAAAAATGCCACCTTGGCACTGGCATAAATATCCGGCACAGTGTTAATCTGTAAAATTTGTAAATTCTTAAACGGTTAAAGTATTTTGATTATAATGTACTTTTATTCACATAAATATCGACTGGTGTCCCATACCCAATTGAGAGAATTTTATTTAATATTTTCTTTAGCTGTCAAGTTTTCTGCGACCTTGAAAGGTAATCAGAACATTTATAAAACAAAATAATAGAAATTAAAATAAAAGCAATACAAATTGTTTTTTCAGTGGAGTTTTTTCAAAGTTGACATTTTTCAATCTAACTCAAAGTCAAGGTCATACCAACGTTTGATCGGATTCCAAAGGTAAAGGAAATGAAGTATTTCAATTCTATTTCGCGGCACCGGTGTACGACTACAAGTACTTATAAAGGGATAAATCCGACGAATATGATTTGTGTTTTTCAAGTTATGTTGTAATGACTTAATAATGATTTTTCTTTCATAAAAAAGACACATATATTATATTACACAGGCAAAAGAGAAGCGAATGGCCTTATACTGGATTATATTGATTATATCACTTCTTGTTTTGGATGCCATGACACTTAACAGGGATGTTATGTTAACAAAAGATGCCGCTTTCAGCGACCTGCTTCCGATAACAGGCATTGCAAACTACATTGAAACAAAACATAGCGATAGCAGAATACAGTGTGCTGCTGTATGTGTGTTTTGTGCAGGATTGCTGTATAACAGGATGACAGGAACATGCCATCTTCTAAAAGCTCGTCTACCAGAGAACTCTTTTGACAGGAGTCGTAAAGAAATCGGATGGGAACTTTACATCAATTCAAAAGGTTTGTCTTTGAGCTGGGAAAAATCCGCTCATCTATTTACAATATATATTAATTAAAGAATAATTTGTTTTCACTTTCCTAAAATTTACAGTTTGTGAATCGGGATGGCAACTCTACAATGCTCACTGTTATATAAACATCCAGAAGAAGGTCACATGGACAGAAGCAAAAGTAGTTATTTCAATATGCAAACTATTTATTTTTAGACTATAATTATTTTAAAAGATAATTTTATTGAATATATTGCATTACTGATTATTAAAGCTTGCTTCAAAATAAAGACTGCTCATGAATTTATTCTTAGCAATTAGAAATCTGATTACGCTACGGAAAACTGTCCTCTTCCTTTGTAAAACAAAATGCGTGTTCAAGTATTTGCAACAAAGTCAAATCCAACAGTACAAAGTTGGAGTTGTTTGGAATTTTTTTCTGTATTCTCTATTACTTCGTATATATTAATTATTCCGAACTGTCAATACGAAAATAATTTGATTTCATTTTTAATGTGATTAACATACAGAATAAGGGATCTTATTACTTACAGAAAGGTATCGATTTATCCTGTTTGATTCTGATTTATAAGATATTTTAATTTTTTCTGCCATTTTGTAATGGATCACAACCTAATTCAAACAACATGTCGGCATAGGACATATGTTATTCATCAATCCCACTTTAATCTGCTCCTGTCAATTAAACATATTTGCCTACATAAAAATTAACCTGCTATGCACCAACTGAAAGTCAATTGAAAGGTGACTGCCATCCAGTCACGTGTTCTGGTCTTTCAATGTTTTGTAAGAAGACACATTCTTGCAGGACTATTGTAACAACGTTGGTGCCTATCTGGGCAGAATAGATACAAAAGATGAAAATGACTGGATTGTGGATACAATTTTACCGGCCATGAATCAGGGTAAATTTTGATCAGCAAAAAAAAATTATGATCTCCCTACAACCTCACATTCCACAATTCATGTATGAAATTTGATTTCACGAATGGCATATATTATTGTAATCAGCATTGTTTTTTCAATAATAATAATTAAAAAAAATAATAATAAAGTAAAGGTTTTCTTTGTCATATATTTTTTTATCATTAAATGTTGAATAATTAAATAGACCTATACATTAAATGAGAATTATGTTTACATTTTAGCTCACCTGAGCTGAAAGCTCAAGTGAGCTTTTCTGATCATTTTTTGTCCGGCGTCCGTCTGTCTGTCTGTCCGTCTGTCTGTCCGTAAACTTTTTGCATTTTTGACTTCTTCTCCAGAACCACTGGGTAGATTTCAACCAAACTTGGCACAAAGCATCCATAGGTTAAGAGGATTTAAGTTTGTAAAAATGAAGGGCCACGCCCTCTTTCAAGGGGAGATAATTAAAAAGCATTGAAAGTTTGTTGGTATTTTTCAAAAATCTTCTTCTGTAAAACCAATTGGCCAGAAAAGCTGAAACTTGTGTGGAAGAATCCTCAGGTAGTGTAGATTAAAGTTGTTCAAATCATGACCCCCGGGGGTAGGGTGGGGCCACAATGGGGAGTCGAATTTTTACATGGGAATATATAGAGTAAATCTTTAAAAATCTTCTTCTCTGAAACTGATCAGCCAGGAAAGCTGAAACTTGTGTGGAAGCATCCTCAGGTAGTGTAGATTCAAATTTGTTCAAATCATGATCCCCAGGGGTAGTTTGGGGCCACAATGAGGGGTCGAATTTATACATAGGAATATATAGAGTCGGTTCAGTCTTCAAATAGTCTAGATTAAAATTTGTCAAAATCATATTCTTCAGGAGTAGGGTTGGACCACATTGGGGGGAGGGGGGGGTCGAATTTTACAAAGGAAAACATTTGAATTGTTCACAAAAACTCAAATGTTTTATCTATGGTTTTACTTATATGCAAGCATTTTGACATATTGTTGATTCTTTAAAATTGTTTAGACTCTGGCCCCTGGACAATTCTTAGACCTCACAAGGGGTTCAAAGTTTGATGTAGGTTTATAATACATATATAAACAGTTTTAAGTTTTAAGTCTGATCATATTCTCGAGAACTGCAATGCTCAATATGTGATATGACTGTAAAATCATCCTGTTACAAAGGGGCTCAATGATAAACATAAGAATATGCAGGGGATTTTTTTTTATACAGGATCTATTATACGACATTGTTCAGATATTTTGTATATGACTCCATACAGCTGATTTTATTATGTCTGTTGTTGCTCAGGTGAGCGATGTGGCCCATGGGCCTCTTGTTTCTATATGTTTTAGTCCACTGAAAATGAAAATTGCATATTCTTTTTTTTTTTTTTTTTTTTTTTTTACAAAACGTTCTAATTCTGCAAAATGAACCATTGTTGCATTTAATTATCAGTCACAGAACGCTTTACACAATCCAATAAAACGATGTGAAAAACCCGTTTAATAATTTTTTATGAACTTTGTCATATTAATTTTAGGAAAAAAGGTAACAATATGTTTGTGAGTGTTCTTTTAGAGGAGGACTATTGATTTACAATGTTAATTAGTATTATCTTTCCTTATAATTATACATGACAATGCATATGCGTATTGTTAAGCCACATCATTGCATCAATTCCAGCCTTTATTGCATATATTGATATCATTTTTAACCTTTCTCTATTTTTTTTAGCAAACCCTTAGTTACGTGAGATGTGTTATTTAATATATCAGCACAGTAACTGTAACGACTATTACAACCCATATACTTAGTATTTAAATCGCAGATGGTGTCACATAAAATCAAAATAATTTAAAAAATGTTAAAACTATTATTAAAATCATTTCAGATATTTGCGTTGCGATGCCTTGGCTTTGTTGCGAGACTTGGATCGGGGCCAACGACAGGGATATGGAGGGCGAGTTCCAGTGGACATAGAAGAAAACGTGAAATACGAAAACTGGATTCCTGGTGAACCTAGCGACCATAACGGTTCAGAGGATTGTGTGAGAATATGTGACAGTGGTCTGTGGAATGATGTTGGATGTGATCGGTCTAGCAACATAATCTGCGAAAAAGATCTTTAATTTGTTACCATTTAATACCTCTCATGATAATATCCATACTTTTTTTCTTTTTGCTATCATTGTGTATACTTGTACCAAATAGAGACATATAAAGTGTATTATGATTGTGTTCTATAAATGAAGATGAACGGCCACTTGTATATTTTTAAATTAAAGCTGAACACCGCTCGTAAATAGGCCCCGTCACACAGATACCTGGTATATAAACCCTTCGATTTCGTTACACCCGATTGCACACCTGAAACTCGTGGCCGACGTGTAGTATTCCTTTCTTGATCTTTCGGATTTATGCATTAATTTCTTATTCTATGTGCATATTCTGTTTGTAAATAATCCATTGAACAATTAATTTGATGTTAGTATTCTCCTGGCTTGAAAAAAGTGCGTAAAATTTGAAAAATTCATTGCGACCGAGTAACACGGCGAGGCAAGATGTACGTCCACACAGGTGAGACCTCTACAGCGAAGTACTTTGAACTGTTTAGAGGTCTGCGCCTTATATAGGGGTTGTAGGGACAGCAGTGGTGAAAGAGAAATATGGTGGACAGTGCCCATTTACGAGCGGTGTTCAGCTTTAACATCAGCAGAAACGTGCAATTTTATTGATTTTATCGCCCTCCCCCATATCTCCCAATCTTTCTCTGATACACAATAGCTTACTGGCTCTGAAACATATCTAATTTTTGGTTTCGTGATGTTACAGTTTAAAGCATATTTCAGAAGACTTTCACACTAAATCGGTACTCTTATGTCGTACTAAAATTCATTTGCAGATCCTTATATATCTAATTAATTTAGACCTTAATAATCTACAGGTTATATTAGGATGCTGCTAAAACACATTTTGTCCGTGAACATTGATGATAAGTACGATACACAAGTGCTCGGTTTATTTATGAGATGTTTAGTGAATTGCATTCACCTAGGTTTAATACAAAAACCATTCTGTTAAGGTACACGCTGTTGTTTATAAAGCGTGATTTGTCAAAGTCTAGCTTATACGATTGAATTAATGTATCGGTTTAAAAACGTTGTATTAAAGTTACAAAACCTGTTTAACATGTGGAAATTTACGCCATTTGTTTGCTGATAATTAAATTAATAAAATAAATAAACAAAATATTTTATGATTTTCTTTGTCAAATATTAAATAATCCTATAAACATAATAGAATATCCGGGTCTCTGACTCTTTGATTGTCTGCTTTGATCGTGCAGCTATGGAATACACATGTGCTGGGAGCGAATTTGGAAACTTTCAAATGAATCCGACCGACGAGATTCCAACCTTAAATTTCTAACAGTGGTGAGGAAGATGTACGTCCACACAGGTGGGACCTCTACAGCGAAGTACTTTGAACTGTTTAGAGGTCTGCGCCTTATATACTATAAATTCCTATTTAAACGCGAGGAATTTATATCCGCGTAAAATCGCGAGAAGCACCCCTCGCGGATTTTTAAATCTCGCTATTATTTTCTGTAAGTTGGTAATTATAAGAAATATGGATAAATGTTCCGCGTTCGCGATTTTATATTCTCGCTATTTGATACAAAACAGTGGGATCGCGGAATTAAGTACTCGCGTAATATAAGGAATTTACAGTAGGGGTTGTAGGGACAGCAGTGGTGAAAGAGAAACATGGTGGACAGTGCCCATTTACGAGCGGTGTTCAGCTTTAATATCAGCAGAAACGTGCAATTTTATTGATTTTATCGCCCTCCCCCATATCTCCCAATCTTTCTCTGATACACAATAGCTTACTGGCTCTGAAACATATCTAATTTTTGGTTTCGTGATGTTACAGTTTAAAGCATATTTCAGAAGACTTTCATACTAAATCGGTACTCTTATGTCGTACTAAAATTCATTTGCAGATCCTTATATATCTAATTAATTTAGACCTTAATAATCTACAAGTTATATTAGGATGCTGCTAAAACACATTTTGTCCGTGAACATTGATGATAAGTACGATACACAAGTGCTCGGTTTATTTATGAGATGTTTAGTGAATTGCATTCACCTAGGTTTAATACAAAAACCATTCTGTTAAGGTACACGCTGTTGTTTATAAAGCGTGATTTGTCAAAGTCTAGCTTATACGATTGAATTAATGTATCGGTTTAAAAACGTTGTATTAAAGTTGCAAAACCTGTTTAACATGTGGAAATTTACGCCATTTGTTTGCTGATAATTTTAAATGTGTAATTTCATTCATTAGAGAAAAGACATTTTTCACTATTCAAGGTTTTATAATATGAGTGTTTCTCCTGCGAGTATTTTTTTTTTTATTTCCCTTCGCTTTTGTATTAGAGAAATAATAAAACAGTTGTTTCTTTTTTTTATTTTAACAGCCACGTCGACAAGGCAAAATACAAAGAAGTCCATTTTTTCTGTTGATTATGGACATCTCGACCTCACACCTTACATGAAAATCGAAAGACACCTATGAGACGGCAGTGTTGTAAAATATAAATTACCACACTCAATCGCATGTGTCTTTTATCAGATTTCGTAGTTTATATGTGGATACTTTTGAATTAACTACAAAAATTTATATCGCTTTAAACTTATTCTCCAACATAGTTAGGAATCAGTGTTGCTGAATGAATGTTTGATTGATAGCCTCTTCATTTTTACCTTTCATCGCGCCCCTAAAAAATATCAGTAAAACGTATATTTGATATAAATAAAAGGTATGAGTGAAACGTAACAAATCACCAAAAAAAAAAAAGAAGATCGGTTGCTAAAGTAAATTGATATACTCTAAATCGCTGAAGCAATCGTTAAGGTGGGTTTTTTTGTTTCACTAGTTTATGCGAAAAGATAGATAAACGTAGTTTTTTTTAAGGCTGACTAATACAACTTCAGATAAGTATGAAAAAAAAAAATGCATTACAGATTCAATCACTTTATTTAACGGGGCACGATGGCAGTTAAAATGAAGAGGCTATAAATAATTCATCAGTTCTGGTGACGTCGCAAAATCAAACATAAAAAAATCAAATTCTTTCTCCCTATCAAATCATTTTATTTGAAAAATTAAGATTCAGATGAACTATTTTTAAATGTCCATGTATGCAATTAGAAAATATGACTTCGGCACAAGTGATGTCAACATTCACACGTTTAAAAAAAAAAACAACACATTTATATCCGATTTATCATTTACTACAAGTTATAATTTTAGGTTTAGAGGTGTTTTATTTTTTTTTTTAATAAAAAAAGATCGTCAACGTCACTGCTTACGTAAAATGAAAAGTGAACGCATATATATGTTTAACATACGTAAGAGCAATAGTACATTGATTTTTTTCATAAGATTTATAATTCTTATACAATTTCACATACGAAAATCAATTATAACATTTTTTATTACTTATACATGATATACAAATGAGTAATCAGTTTATGAGAATATAAATCTGTTGCTGTTCATCTATTTCTAAAACAGTGATATAGTTGAATGCATGCTTTCCAAAAGCTATGCCCCTTTTTGAAATGTTTTGGGAAAGTTCTGTATTGTTTGCAGCCTCTGTAGTTAAATCGTTTGTCACGTTCTCATTTGACATTTAAATCTAGCTTTCCATATTATGTTAAGTGGTAATTTACTGACATGTTTCATAAGTTTCTGATTTGTTAATTTCGCCAAGCTCTTGATATGACATTTCGTTACAAGACTCGTTGGCAGTTCCACCATCTATAGTGTTTTGTTCTTTATTTACTTGATGCTCTGCTAGCCTTGGACTTGCTTGTCTTATCCTGATAAAAGATACATAAAAAAAGGTAGTATAAATCATGCGTTTACCGTGGCTATTGTTACATACATATCAAATGGACAATGTACATGTTATTTAGCATTTAACAATGATGAATGCAATGAGAACCCCATTCAGAACCAGTGAAATACAAAACGCTGCAACAAAACCATGGAACTCTGATTCCCAGTTTTTGCTAACTTCTTTTTTTTGATACTGAAAATAAATCGCGAAAGTTGCATTATCGCCACTTGCATTCGGAAAAGAGCATGGTCCTCAGAGAGGGTGGTGGCTACAACAATAAATAGAAGAGAGAGTTTCAAAATACCTGAACCAGACGACAACACAAAAGTACGCTGCATTTGCCAATGTTGGTACTTTTCAACTATTTTTGTGCAGTTAAACAAATTATCTTTTTTTAATAAAATGAAATGATAGAAAAACGATTTGAGAAAAACATAATATGTTGACTAATTTCATTTTTAAGCAATAAGCTCTAGTCCATGCACAGTATATGTATGTCCTGACGATAGAAAATCGTATAAATTACATCAGGCTACGCTTTGAAATAATTGCAGTTTATGAAAAGAGAAAGAAAAAATATAAACATTATGAAAACCTTGATTACTGCGTAAACTTGACGTCAAACATTAAATAAAACAATATTCTGAATGTCATTCACTATTATATTCTAACGATTTAAGCAAATACTCATTGCCAGTGATTTAATTGAAGTGTCATGGTATACTTAGCTTCGGAACACCTTAACCGTACTGTATAAAAACGGTGTATGTATGTCTCAACTCCAATATAACTGACCATCAAAACAATCATCCCCCTGCCATCCATTTCTACAGCCATCTCTACAAACACCAGACACGTGGTCACAGTCACGTGATGTTTTGCAAAAGCTGCTGATGATGGCAACCAATTCCATAGTACCCGAATTTGCATACTATTGAAATAAAACGAAAATAAAATATCAATTCAATTTATCTATAGCTTTTTGGTTCTGTCATTTTAGCTCGTGTATGATAAGTGCTTACCTTTTTGGCATCGTTCTCCTTCATATCCTGGCTTACACCCAGTAAGACACGTACCATTAACACGAGAGCAATATAATAGTTCAGCACAATGCCCACAGATCTCTTTACATTTCAAACCGTAGTTTCCACTCTTACATTCTAAAGGTAAAGAAATAAGGATATTTCATTACATCCTGTGTTTCCTAAATAAATAATACATAAATTTATAAAGATATACGGTGAAGAAATCAATCGGTATTTACTTGTCTTACACAAATGTCCAAAGTATCCAGCACTGCATCCAGTAGAACAGGTCCCGTCAACACAGGAGCACTGTGCTGGATCGATGCAGTGTCCACATGATTCGGTACAGTTATATCCAAAATATCCAATGTCACACTCTATACATAAAACGAAAGAAAATGGCCATTTTTAGGTACTTGAAGGTAAATTATTAAAACAAGATATAATGTCTATACAACGTATTAGTTGTACACTTTAGTTTTTATATGATTAAACTAACCGTATACTTCAAATTCACATAATTCAGCAAATGCATATGCAGAATAACCATCTGGATAAACAACTCCTGGCACTCTCACATTGTAGTAAATAACATATTGTCCATATACCGGGCAGCTGATATTTAGAACTGCCGGTATTGTGCTTTTAGTAAAATCGTTGTCTTTGAAACACAATGTTCCACCTAACAAGGATGTTGTGTTTGAGACATACACAGAAAATCCTAAGAACCTAGAGGTATAGCCATTAGAAGAATCTGCAAAGAATTAAAGTATCTAAAAATTAATGAAAAAAACCAACATATCAGAGTATATATTACATTTAGAGTATCTCATTAGCCTTGCATATTTATAAAACCATGCTTTGAAAAAAAATAAATTACATATATGATCAAATCACCAAAGAGGTTTGCATATAAACACAATTCTAAAATAATTATTGTTACATACCCCACTTTAAATTGTCCGTCCTGTAATATATTGTAATGTAATGAACATTGCTGAAGCGTGTTAGGTTTACCCACCAAATCGCAGTAGTTTTATTATTAGCTGAAATAGTACATTGACCTCCCAGAGCACTTAGATTAGACTTCAAACCATCTACACATTGCTGGCGTCAAATCTGCCTGCATCTGGTTCATATTGCTGTATTGTGAAGGTATTTTGTTGAAATGCCGGTTTGTGGAGGGCGATGTTACTCCTTATTTGACCTACAGAATCAATGAACAATATTTACATCCACCAAGTATGATTTCCTCTATTTCTTACGGAAATTGATTGTAATTCATAGCTCTACAGAAACTGACAGGACAGAAACCTACAAGCCCTGTATATCGATTGGTCGAATCCTTCAGCAACCTTGGAGAAATAACGGACTGCACGAAATAATCATCATGATGTCAGACTAAAATTCCCATAGGAGACGATTTGGCTGTTTCTTTTTTCTAACGTACTGATGTACATTAACAATAAGTTAGTTAATTCTACTTACATTTTACGATCAATTTATTATTTTGTTAAAAGATGTAAATATAAACATTAAAATGCATTTATGATGATTTTTGCGGGTTATGAAGGTAGCGATCATTGCAGAAAAAAAACCCTGACTTTATGTGTTATGTGTTTTTTCTGCAATATCGCCATTTTCATATCCTGCATGAATCGTGGAAGTGTGTTTGAAGATCGAGACCATGATCACTAGTGTCGAAAATTTTATAGATTTTAGCCATCCCTAGTGCTTATTAGACAATAATAATAATTTTTATTATGTATGCTGCATTGCACTCTACAAGTAAGCTATAATTTGGGATGTCCTGGAATAATAAAAGAATACTGATATATATTTATAAACTCAAATATAAGATAAAGTATTACCAGCATGAAAATAGTTATTCTTTATTTGCAAAATTTGTATTTATATACTCGGCACTGATTGGGCACAATAATGGAAAACCTGGTGTTAAATGATAAATAAACTGTATAACAATACATAAACTTAAGACAAATTATATGTTTAAATGCAAGTTTTGTTGTTATTACCCCTCAGAAATGTGCACCCCTTTTGAAAAATTATTTACAATTATGAACTTTGCAAGTCCTCTGGTTTTTTTTTTCTAAAGAATAGTTATCAACTTTTGGACAAACGGAATGACTTCTTAGGAAAAGGATTTGATAAAATATATGATTTGGTGACTGATTACTTTTCACACTATAAGTAGAACTCTTGATAAACTAACTTTTAAATGTTAGTTTATTAATCATTAATCAAGTATTCAATAGCTACTTTCGGTTAAATTTATATGGTTTGTAAGTTATTACAATAATTTTTTTTTTCTTTGGTGGTGTGTGGGAGGGGGTACCCACTTGTCAATCAAAACAAAGAGGATATAATCATAGGTCTGATCATTGAATTATGTATTAAGGATCGGTGAAATTTCAATTTACAAAGTGCACCAATCGATTACATCTTATTTAAAGACTTTCCTGATGATACGGAGGGGAACATGTAGGGGTCGTAACGTTAATCTACTAATTAGAATTATACACCAAATCTATACTCAAACGTTATAAATATTTCTTTTTTCATAACATTGAGCTTCAACTTGCCTGCTAACAATTACATATAGGTCCGTTTGTTCTGTCTTACATTGGCGGTGTAAGCTTACCTGACATCCTAATCGGTACAGTTTTATCCTAAGAAATTTATTTTAAGGTATCATAAAAAGACTGCCTTTAACATATTACACGGAGAGGATAACATCCCTTGAATAGCAGACCTAATGAATCGAAACCATTAGGTTTCCCTTAAAGACATATAAACCATTTTTAATGAATTTTGAAACTGTCTAAAGAGCTATCAAAAAACATCAACAAGATTATATCTATCTATCTATCTATCTATCTATCTATCTATCTATCTATCTATCTATCTATCTATCTATCTATCTATATCAATGTATTTGATCTGTTTATAATCTTGTCAGCAAATAATTAACACAATAAGTAAAATAAGTTCAATAACTAATATTTAAACTCAACTCACCATTGACATAACGCATTTTCAAAACTCCAAAATATAAAATCAGGGAATGAATGCTGAAACAGAAAAAGGTAGAAGAGAAAATCATTCTCAGCTTTTTGCACATTGTCACAAAATGCTGTATGAGTGAACCAGTAGTCAACCAGGAAGAATATTGACTTTAATATATGACGCAGTTGTGTGTTCGTTTTTAGCAAAAGAAAAACAAACTAGAGCCGAGCTCGTGGCAAAGCCACGAGTAGGTCTTCCGTTGTTGCTGCGAGTTAAAAATATCTATGATTTGGTGTCAAACGATTATAATGATTAAACTTTCAGTTCTGTTTTCGTTTTAAAAAAGTGTTGTGACTGAAAGCTTGTTTGAAAACGTGTTTTGAAAAAGATGGGAAGAAAGTGCTTTAGGAAAACTATTTGTCGAACACAGTTTGTGTAATCGTTTAAGAAATTCTATAAACAATATGAAGTTTATTGGAAGCAAAATTTTTAAAGGGTAGCAAGCATTGTTATATTCATGTACTCATGATTCATGTCAGGAATTGTATTTTTAAAAAAAAACGAACCCGCCTACAAAACACGAAACAATTTCTTTTAGATAATTTCTGTATTTTAATCTTTCTAAAATTTTGAAGACTAAGTGCAAGTTTGAAATTGTTGCGTGCTGTCAAAATTTAGTTATTAGTCAAAATTGATGGCATCTCTGAACATTTCAACAAAGAAGTGTGTGTCGTCTGATATTATCTAATGATACGTGTAGAATTGGGCATTCAAAATAATAATCAACTATCAAAGATCAGTTTATGCAAAAGTGAGCGTCGAAATTTTACAACAGATGGTGCTATTTCATAGACACCGCTATGTAACATGAAATTCAATAACCTTATTTACAGAAATAAATATAACTTCTCTTGTTGATGCAATAATATGCAAAATCCCTATTTTTAAGTCAGTTTTGTTTTCTCCTTTATCAGATCAAATGTAATTCTCTCTGAGAAAGTTTACTTATGTATTTTGAAAAAAAAACGGGAGAAAATTCTATAAAATAGGCGGAAAATCGGTTTTTGTTTTCAATTAATGTAAATAAATGTGCATTTCCCCTAGCCAAAGGTTTCTTATCCGCACCGCTCCTCACTAACCTTTGGCATATCGTGCTATCAAAAGTCGGGATTTTTTTCGTCACGTGACTCCAAGCCTATTTATAAATTGTGCAAATGATGACAGATACCGTACTTTAAACGTTACTGGTGCATTAATGGCAGCCTCCATAGACACTAATATTGACAAGTTGAAAGAACGTTTTAATGCCCAGTGTTTTCAATTAAAAGGAATATTGTTAAATATTACATACATATATAATAGATTGAATTCATTTGAAGGTTGTAAGACTGGGAGCGGTAAATCCTTCATCTATGAGTGCATGTCAGATTAGGTGGAACTTGTAATTGCATCACTGCAAGCTACAACTAGAAAAAATAGTGTTTTGAGCTATGCGTGTTAGAGACACTCGTGAGTTAACAGTACGAAAACATTGTTAATAACATCAGATGTGTTTTGCATATTTTTGATAGGTCAAACGGTTTTAGTAAACCCCAATCAAATTTTAGGGGGAAAATCCCAACTTTTGATAGCACGATATGCCAAAGGTCCGTGAGGAACGGTGCGGATTAGAAACCCTTGGCTAGCGAAGATGATAAATGTGACAAAGGGGCATACATGTAATCGTTCGGATTTTTGGGGGTACCATTTACATAAAGTAAATTTGACGCACGTTCCATGTTTTTTGTTTTGTTTTGTTTTGTTTTTTTTTTGTTTTTTTATGCTTTCCTCTGTTTTATCATAAATATATATTAAGAAATTAAAATTCCATAACAATCTAAAATGTGCAGATTTAAAGAGGGTGAGGTGTTTGTTACATGAATCCATGTTTGTATCCTTGGGTTTAGCATTGTTTAAGATTATGTAAATTAACCGCTCCCACTTAACACTTGCAGTACTTTGATTATTTCTTTGGCGACCGACTGCATTGCATAATATAGTTGTATTTCCCGAGAGCAAATTTTATTTCAGATCTTTGACTTAAAACTTTTAAGTTATAATATCTAATATATACTATTCTGTTCATAACCATGGAAGTTTGGCGTTTTCACCAGGTTAATTTATAGACATTCTCAGATTACGATTTCGCAAAGGTAATGTCAAGATGATTGACTTCGAAAAATACACTTACTGTTTAACAATTATGAACTGCAATAAAAGCACCCTTCCAAGAGTTACTCAATTACATAACAAATGTTGATCTGCAGCCATAAATAATCTGGGGCTAAAAGCTGTGTGCGCTGAAGTGAAACGAGATGTTTGGTCGCACGTGGCGATTGAATTAACACAGACTGACCGAATAAACAGATAAACGAACGGGTGGGAAAAAGAAACGCGTTAAGGAGAAAATGTTACACATGAGAGGTCACCAAAAATGATTTCGCCAGATTTGGATATCTTTTTGCCAATTAAAAAAATCATCCCGAGCAGTAGGCAGGGGGGGGGGGGTACAGCAATGATTTCGTTTTCACAATGAACAAACGACAATTTAGAAAAACTACAGTTCTAAGTGTAACCGCTAGAATCCAAACAAACTTGTACCACCGGGGAAAATATGGTGTTTCTATTTATCCGGCGACAATAATACTAAAATGCTCTAGATGGTAAAAAGCACTTTATTTAAACTTTAGGAAGGTAGGGTGAATTCTGGGAATCCAAAAACTACACCCGAACAATCCGAAGCCTAATTTTGTATTTGCGGCTATATAAACTCAAACAAGTAGATATTTATGTAAGACGCGACTCGTGTGTATTTGATAACCGCTGACCGCTAGGTAGTGCAGGCGCGACCTATCTCCTCGGCCGCGGGCGAGGGATAGGTTACGTAAATATACAACACACCACACGCACAGCTCAGAACCCAGGAAGATTTGAAATGTTTGCTGTACAATGACTAAACACTATCAAACAGAAGTTTTTTTTTTACTTACTTACTTACTTACTTACTTACTTATTGCTTCAGACTGAGAATGATATTGTTTTTATTAAAAAAAAAAACAAAAATAAAACGATTTCTTAATTGACCCTCTACCGTTTATTTCAATTTAAGAAGAATAATCTTTTCTTTGTAATCAAAATTTTAAAAAATATCTGAGGTTGCAGCTAAATAAATGCATATATGAGAGACGCAACTCTTGTGTATTTGATAACCGCTGACCGCTAGGTAGTCCAGGCGCGACCATGGCGACCGATTTTTCGGCCGCGGGCGAGCGATAGCTTACGTAATTGCATACACGCACACAGCTCTGATTCCGATAGATTTTAAATGCATGCACTATAATATTTGAAATGTATTACATAGATTTTTTTTTAATCCGTAATTTGTGTTTTAATAGAAAAGAAAAAGAATGTTTACATTTTCTGTTCTCGTTTTAATGATTGTGCAGTATAATGACTTAACAAAAATGACTTTTACCCCTCACCTAAAAGCATGTATTTTAAAAAATATATTTTCTTATGAATTAAAGCCTCTTGTATAAACCAGCATACTTTCCGTGGTAACTTTATGTCAGTTGTACGGACAATGACTTTCGTTACTTGCCAAATAAACACAGGTACATGTTAACATGTAAAGCTTTTTACACTCATACTACACAACTCACCAACAAAATAACATTGTAACCACATTTATAGGATCCCAACAAACAACTTTTCCAGCGACAGCTATATCAAAATCCTAGCTGTTTTTTAGTTATTTAGCAAAAACTTTCAAGGGCCCTTGGCCCTAAATTTAAGGGGCCAGCCCTTTTTTATTGAGGTCAAATGAGAGCCCTTGACATTCTGCACAACTTTTATTCTACATGTCTTAACAAAATATTTTTGTTTAAAAGATACAAAGGAAAATATGTCTAAATTTTCGCACTTTTTGGAACCCTGTTTTTTGACCCCCTACCTTTTTCTAAATAAAGAACGTAATCCAAAAACGAAAACCGATGTGCACAACTTCAATGTCTCTGTTATTCAAATTCGTTGGATTCTCATTCCCTGCTATCATAGTCTCGGAGCCTTTGTCTGGAAACGAAAGGCCCTAAATTTTTTTAAAAGGGAAATAACTCGTTAATAGAAGAGGAATTTAAAGGTTTATGAAATGCTTTTGATAGTGTTTTGTAAAGTCTATAAGCCCTGAAAATTTGAGCAAAAACCGTTCAGAAATGAGCAAGATATGAAGCCTCAAAGTTCGCGTCTAGGAAGAAAAAAAAAAATAAGAATAAGAATAATCTTAATCTGCACAATAATAGAAAGGTCATAAATAATAAAAAAAGAGAAAAATGATCTATTTTCACCTGATTTATGACACATGCAGATTATTTTTCTAACCAGTAAGTTTATGCATTTCATTTAGTAAAATTGTACAGCGACCAAAACTAAACATATATAAAAATTATGTTTGTCATTACCAACAACACTTTAATGTTTTTAAAGTTACCCATTATCACAAACAATGGTGTTGGACTCGTTATATGAAACAGCGATATTTAAAGAGCAAAGTTTTTTGGGTTTTTTTTCAGTCGGTTTATCTCGGCCATGTTCATGTGAAGGGTGGATATACATTGATAAAGGTGTGGAGCCACTGGGTGCAATGAGTCGTTTGTGTAGGGATAAACGTGTAGAGTTCTCTATATTTTTTCTTCTGTTTTTCAATATATTTTGTTCAACAATTTTAATTTGCTTTAAAATTTTAGATAATTCTTCCTAATCTTTATTAGATTATACCGAACATAAAAACGTTCAAACCATGCATAGGTCTCCTTTTAAAAAATGTTATTGTTGTATCGCTCTGTTAGCATTTTATGAATAACAAATTCTGGTGTTATTTATTTCTTAGCCTTACGATTTTGAAATTTGCTGACATTACCCAGAGAGGTTTAAAGCTTTTTTTTTTTTTGGGGGGGGGGGGGGCCAAATTAAGGATGAGAACAGTAGTTGCTCTTTTGAAGAAATGGTTTTGAAAAAAAAACCACATAATTACTAGAATCAGGTATTTAACACTGAATATATTTTTTTTAAAATTAATTAAAATTCACATCAAAATGGAAAGGGTGGGGTATTAAATGTTGACCTTGCATCATCAACTTAAGAGATGAAGAGAGCGTTCTGTTTTATCAATTTTAATACAGAAACAATTTGACCTGTTATTTCATTATAGTTACATGTATGAATACTTGTTATTTAAAATAATTGACAGTTTATATAACAAAAACCTATATATTAAAACTTGAATGTTTAGGGATAAATTTAAGAGACAAACATGATGTAGGTATTAAGGTATACTTAAGATTTTTTAAAGTTTTTTTTTTAAATGTACAAACTATTTAAAATCTGTTTCATGTTTTCAATTTCCATAGTAGTACACCACCATCCAACCTATCAGCAATTCCTCAGTTCTGAAACATAATTAACCTGAAAACAACCGTATTCTGGTCGATAATTATGCAGGGCTTACAGGTAATTCGTTTAGTATATGTTTTGGCATTACAAACGCGTATACACATGAAACTGTTTTATTCATATGTTTCCTGTTTCGATTGCAAAAAAGATTTATATAGCGTTACGTGTACAATTCTTAATGTCTATCAATATTTTTTCTCCATCACTTAATCGAAAGGTATCATTTATAAAATGGCTTTATAAATGTTATTTTCGCTAGGTTCCCCGAGTTCTTCGTATCCACTGAATTGAATTTCGTAAAAAGAGGCATACTATGGAATGCTATGTTTTGATTCTGGAACGGTGTATGTGATGGAAAACAGCCCTTCTTTCGTTTTTCCAAAAAAAAAAAACTTGCATGTAAGAAAAATTAAGAATTTGCAAATTAAATAAAATATG
The DNA here is from genome assembly GCA_016163765.1 of Magallana hongkongensis. Classification (NCBI taxonomy): domain Eukaryota; kingdom Metazoa; phylum Mollusca; class Bivalvia; order Ostreida; family Ostreidae; genus Magallana; species Magallana hongkongensis. The sequence continues at coordinate 49,768,116 of WFKH01011926.1, read as the reverse complement.
ATTTAAGAATCGCTATGACGACGTTTACCTATTTTCCGTATCATATATACATATATTGTATTGTTCTATTGAGACAAGCAAAATGAAAAATGATCTGATAAGGAATTAATGCATCCCTCCTTTAACAACGTTTACTTACAGTCGATTCTGAAAAGTATTTGCATCGTCAATGTTGAACAAAATGTTTTAAACTCAACGTAAATTATGTCAATTTAAATAAGATTTCACTAATACTTGATGAAAACGTTTTTGTGGTTACTCGTTCTGGATTTCACCAACAAAATCTGATGTTCATCAAAGTATAATAAACCTGAAAAAAAACATCTTCTTTACAACGATTGTGCCCGAATGTCCCCGTCCCTGCCCTTACTGCAACTGCTGGACCAACTCAGAAGATGAAAATTTTGAAATATGTTTTCGATCATGTTAAAAACTTGTTCTTAATTCGCTTGATAGGAAAAACTTTAAGATTACCGTGAAACCCTTTTAAAAAAATGATACTGTTGACAATGTGTTTGATTGAGTTTTAAAAGACTTAAGACCCCACCGAGAACAATTACCAAGGCATGTGGTATTTTGTAACAGTATAAGTGATATTACAAAGATATATTTTGCGTTCATTGAAAACTGCAGACAATATAGAACAAACTTTGAAATGTTTCACAGTAAAACAGATGGTGAAATCAAAGACAACACCAGAAAAGATATGACTCATGAAGGCAATATTAGAATACTGTATAAATGCAGCAGGAACGGGCGTAAACTTCCTTCAAATACATAATGTGGTGCACTATGGGGTATCCATAAACTAGTTTAATCTATTCATGTTTAAACAGAAGTTGTACGTATTGTGAAAGGCAGTGAATGACGGAGAAGTATGTTTTGTGTCGCTTTCCAGACAAAGCATTGTGAACTTTCACCTTTACATGTGTGTTGTGACGTTTATGAGAAACAGTGTTCATGTGACTGTGATATTTGCCCACAATCACATGTGGCAGTTAAAGATGTCGATGAAGCTGAATCTTCTGAAGATGAGATGAAACGAAATGTAATATCAGAAGAAAGACTTTTGCTAAACCAACAGTTGGAATCGTTAAAATTTGCATACTCTGACAGAGCAAGGGATGGGCTTATTAATTCCAAAGAAGTTCATGGTTTTACAGAAGAAATAGTCAAAGATATTGTTTCGTTTCTAAATGTCAGGTTTTATTTACTGCAGAAGATATTATAAAAAAATCTATTTGGCTTTTTTATATTGCTCAAAAGATTTGTAAAAGTAATATTCGATGTATTTAGAGATGAAACTATGTCCAATGTAGTTGAAAGTGATAGTTCCACGTCAGAATATTAACTGTTGAAATTACAATACTAGTATTGCAAAACATTACAGCTAGACATATGTATGAATCAGTGCCAGCAATGTTAATATCTGCAATTACTTACACATTGGTTTTATTTTGCTATATGTTACACTATTAATTAATTGCATATGAGTTATAGTTGGGTTTTTTTTTGTTTTTTTTTTAAATTCAGTTTGTATTCTAGAATATATTGATATGAAAATAAATTATAAATACATGTGCCTTTTCTTAAAGGTTTATACATTAATATTGGGTGTAACTTACACTTAACTACACTTAAGGGGAAATAAAGAGCAAACAATTATACAAAGCTCAAAATGAAGATGAAAACAAACTTAATGTCACATTTATAAAGGACAAAACATCAACAGGTGAACTTGATATAAATTGGTGTTAATGATTAGAAATATGTTTCTTTTTAATTATGCAATTGTTAAAAAAAATATCAACTTTGACCGGTGACACCATTTTTTTTTTCATTTTATTTAAAGGTTCATTTGCCGTCTGATAGGATGAAAGCTTTAATCCTAAAAGATAAAAGAAAATGTATTAAATTTAAAATATATGAAATTGTTCTTTATCAAAAAACATTTACGGCATAAAATAACAGTTCTGAAATTTTAGGATAGAGCTGATGGTTAATTTGTTGACCACTTAGCCTCTTTACTGGTAAGTAAACACTTGAAGTTTATTTGCCAATTTCTTGTTTTATGGTTGTTGATAGCGTCTTTAAGAGGCGAATTGTACATAGCTCAAACCGTCCTTTATGGTGCATTGTGAATGGCTAATCTTTTGACAAGTCAACTTAATTGCCAATGTTCTACCAATTTTGTAAATACTTTCTCTGTTGTTTTGTACACAACTGTAAATTATAGAATGATCTAGATATACAATACTTAGCATATGTCACACATGAAGCTCTAATTCAAAGGAAGTTACAAATTTAAATAAAATCACACTATAGATAAGGACGATTGTTCCTCCACTAGTACTCATTTATTCAAAATGGTGTTTTTGTTTGCTTACACTAGAAAATATCAATATCAATGAGTGCTTTTAAACTACTTTAAAATTACTTTTCAAAATAGACAGCATGCATTTTTAGCTTTCATGTAAAACTCTTTTTTGGTCAAAGATATATAAATAATTATTCATATTAAACATTATCATTGCAATGCTTATTATACAATTGAACATTACTGTTTTTGTTCATACGTTTAAAGAAGACATCAAATTAGATATTAGTATATTGCTATGCACTTTAACTGGTATTTATTTATCAACATGTTGGGGATGCATTGATATTCTTGGGCATTCTTTTTTTTTTCTTGTGATTTTAGTGATATTCACAATTTCACTAAATAGTACGTAATATCGTTGACAATGATACCATTAATGCAATATGTTATTAGGTGTTAATATTTTTCATCAATATGTAACGTGGATCAAACAAACAACAATTCTCTTAATATTGTTTTCTGTTCAAATATTTGTGACCCCAGTGAACCACGCTTTAAAATCGAAGATAATGAAGGTTATTAAAGACAACGAAATGTACACATATATAGACATTAACAAAATTGATCTATAATCGTCGGTTACTGCTGCAAATTAAGTCTAAACAAAGCAATTCATCAACGCTTAAAAACATATTTTTCATGATGTGGTCGCTTCTGTCATAGCCCTAATGTAACACCAAACAAATTAGTTTACGGTTAATCTAAAAGTCTCTCTCTCTCTCTTTCTCTCTCTCTCGCTCGCTCGCTCTGCTCTCAATCTAACAAACACCATTATATTAAAAGAAAAGATGCCTAAACAAATTCATCTTAATCTATAATTAAAACAACATTGTGTTTCAAATCCGATGGAATTGCGCTACGAGATACGTCAATGTCGTATTGATATATGATTAGAGAACGGTAATGTCTTTGATAACATATGTTGCATCTTAAAAAAGAGCATATTGATGTTATTTTCAGTAAGGAATTATGTTAACAGTGAACGTCTAAACCCTTAGAAATGCATGTTCGTGAGGTTAATAATAGATCATTCAAAGAATGAAAGCATGAATTGGATTAAAATACATTCAGGACAATACTGTATTCTGGGAAATATTCACCCCCGTTTTATTTTCGCCCCGTTCGTCAACGGGCGAATTTAAGACTGGGCGAATTTCAATGTCTTATATGTATCACTCTTTGAACACAACTTTGGGCGAAATCAAGACAAGGCGAAACCGTTTGCAAGTCAAAAAGAGCGAAAAAAGAACAGTGCGAAAAAAAACCTGTATACAGTATTATTTATACACAATTTTAAATATGTAAATGTAGGCTCAGTTGACAATCAGTAAAAAGATGTATGCCAGTTTATGCAATTTCCTTCTTAACGAACATAAACGTGTATGTCTGTATGATAAGAAATACTACTCAAGTCTTTATTTAGTTTTCCATTATGTGGTTTTTTTTGTATTTATGGTAATAACTAAGAGTTCGATTTAGTAATTGCTTGAATAAATCAATTTCTCAAAACCGTGTAAAAAACATCTTTCTCTTGGTTTTGTTTTGGTTTAAAATGATTTATTATTCTTTAGTTTTCGAGTCATAGATAGATAGATAGATAGATAGATAGATAGATAGATAGATAGATAGATAGATAGATAGATAGATAGATAGATAGATAGATATAATATTATATGTGTTCAGCGTTTTCATTCGAAACAATTCTCAAACGCCACCGAAATAACTATACATACAAATTGTATCATATGCGTTTTATTTGAAAGCCCTGCTTTTTTGTGTGATTATAAATCTCGCTCTTTTTCAAAACAAATGTTATGCGTTTCACTTTTTTTCAAATCAAGTGATAAGAGTTATTATATAGAAATATTTAGTTTGTTTAAAGACATATTAAACTTGTAATTGTTAATACATTTGAAACATTGAATTGTATGTACTTTGTTTCAGTTCTGTTTACAGTTTCCAAGATGACAAGTATTTTATGGTTCATCTTTTGTATGGTTGTCTTTCTGCTTGTTTCATTAGAAAGAACAGAAGCTCGATGTTCTGTTTCCAAATACAAAAATTGGGTACATTATGTTGGCTACTAAAAAAGTATTCAAATGACGTTGCAAATAAAAATCCATAAATAGCCAATGCTGACTATACCCAAGATTAGTCTCAATGTCAAGTCCACATATATAATGTAACACCAATCAAAACAATATTTTGCTTTTGATTATTAAATACATTATTAAAAAGCACGTGTGTATTAATAAAAATAATATGCAGAAAAACTATATATAACATGATATTTGATAAATAGAAATCTTACATACAGGACAATTGGCACATATTTGAAAAAAAGACAGTTTGATATAAAAAGACATACAAATATGATATATACTGTTAATAGCTCACGGTTGAACATTTTAGTAATTGTCACTAAACAATTTATGTATGCATACATTCGGACATTCATGTGAAGTAAATTCTTTTTTTCAAATATTTTCCTTGCGACAACTCTAAAACAGATTAATCTTTATTACAAATGGTTATACAAAGTTTGCTTGAAACTGTTCATTGATGACCAATGTTACATACTTTAACCTTTAAAAAAGGGCACAACTGTTTTTAAAAGCGTGATTTGTCATATTCTAATTCTTATGATTAGATTCATTAATTAGTTTGAAAACATTACATCACTGTGGCGGATTTTGCTACACATATGTAAACATGTGTACATTCATGTTGTTTGTTTGCTGATGATTTTAAATATGTACTTTCCTTTATTAAAGTATACACGTGGAAGCAGAGACAATAAATTTTCACTATTCAAGACAAAATAATATGAATATTTCTCCTTTGCGTATTTTTTTTAATGTTACCTCTCTTTTGCATTAGGAATATCAATGAAAAGAGCAGCACACTTGCCGTATTCTTTTTTACTTTAACATCACCATTTGGAGAAGCTCCTGCGATTTTGGACTTTCGACTTCGTACCTTACATTTAAAGTTAGTTGTACCAATACGAAGGCAGTGTTGTAAAAAGCTATTATGACACACACAATCAGAGGTTGTATCTCAATTTGATATTAGATAACTGTTTTCAAATGTTCGTGCAATGCAGATTATTAATTGTATATGTTTAGTTATACTTTACTTACTACAAACAGCCAATTCGCGAGCTTGGAATTCTATATACGGTGGTTTGATTATTACTCTTCGACATCAATTTTCGTGAATTTATTTGTATAGAAGATGGTTTTGGATAAACGATAAGAAGCTAAAAATACGGTGATCATTATCTCTTGACTCCTATATCACAGTGAAAAAATATACTGTTCATTTTTTTCTTTTTTTTTGGACTTTACTTTTCACACACAATTATTTATTTAGCTAGTTATTGAAACTTTTCGGACTCTATGCTTGTAATTTCAAAGGAACAGAGTGTTATGTCTCAAGAGTTACTAAGCTGTTAAAACAGTATTGTGCAATTATTAGGGTTTTTTCATGTCCAGGACATCAAAGACTCATTGCCATCACCTGCCAATTTTTACTCATTGTTTAAATTCTTATATATAGTCATGTAAAATAGTTCATCTTTAGTCCGGAATACGGCGGCCAGCATCGGCCAGTCTTCACTCATAGTCTGACCCATAGTCTGAGTTCGGGGGCCAATACCGGCCATATCCGTCTCGTTTTGAAAACATGTCTCATTAATTGTTAAATTATGAAAGTGTTTCCATCGTTGAGTCTCGTCCGATAAATTCAGAATCCTTCAAGACTTGGTTTATTTCTTTGGAATTGAATAATGGTGGACCTTGGGAATACGGCACACCTACCCTTTGTTAAAAACCTATCGGACCACAGTATGCGTCAACCTTATATCCTGTACCCTCTACGCCATTATTATTAGGGAGTTAGAGGCTTAAAGGCCGAGATTTTTAACCGGGTGGTTTACCTCAGGTAAGTTCAGGTGGGGGTGGAGCCAATATCGATAAAGGTGTGAAGCCCCGAGGGAAACACGCTCGCTTGTGTATACATGTCAAAATACACGGAGTGTTAAAATGCTACCAACAGAGTTTTTTTCGATGATCTAGAAAAATATCGTATTTATATATGTACTTGGAAAAGGAAATTGTCGATCCTCGAGATGAACATAAAAGTATAAAATAACAGCGTGCGACATGGGCCAAATCTTTCGTTTGTTTAAACAAGCTTCTGACGGGATCTAGTGGGAATTCATTGCGATGTTTTATGCAATATGTTATCATCGTACCGTACTCAAATACTAATGCAACATTTATACAATATACGTTTGTATTACTTCTCCGATCAGCTGCTAAAGTGCACATGATTCTACTAGCTGCGCATGTACCAGAGTTGTCTGTACTTGTTTCTTTTCCGGTTTCGGCTCGTGAAATATTTTAAAGAAATATGATAACTTAAGTTATAAATCGTGGACGCAATATTTGATTTAATTTAATTCTGTATTCTCAATTATTTACACCTTTTTAATAAAAGAAAGTTTTCACAGATGATGGGCGCCACGTGATTTTGACAGACTGCAGGTGGTCAGCGCGTTTGGTGTGGTACATAAACCAAGTATGAGTAAATTTTTAATTCATATCTTTCACAGTTTTCAAGAGCAGAAAATTTTATCTCTGTCAACAGTAGTTTCTTATGATTATAGTGCTAAAAGATATGGCGTTTTATCGTCACGGTATACATCAAAAGACAAAAGTTAATTGCACGTTCGTCGCGAGCGCTAGACATGGTATACACAGGACGAGTAAACGAGTGTCAATCATTTTCTAACATCCAATCTGGGGCCTCAATTCAGTTGATTGATAGGGGCACACTGACCAGGTAAATTTGAAGGCGGTGCTTATTTGCTCGGTCTTTAAATAGTTTAAGTGCCAATCCCAATTACTATGTATTTCGGTGGTTGGGAACTAAATTGAAAAATATTTGCAATCAAACAAAATACGATGGTTGATCAACATTCTGTGATACAGAGGCAATGACGTTATGAAAAACCAACTTCTGAGCGTGAGATTAGGATAGTCTCGGCATGCCGGTTGAGTTATTTCTGCATTTAAAAAAACCCAAAAACCTTTTTTAATTATTTACAGTATCTTTTTTAATGAATATTTATTCTACACTGGATTTATTTTACGTGTACATTGCGATCAGTTAAATTAAGTAATCTACAAAAATTAATACATGTAAATATATGCTTAAAATATCGTTAATATTGTTTTTTTAACAACATTTAAAAAGTTAATGCTATATCTGTTTTAAAATATTAAGTTTTTTGGTGTGTTTTTTTTTTTCTTTAAATTTTTAACCGTGTAATTCGCTGTGACATAAATAAAGAGTCAAACTAGACCTCACATTATGATGTTATACAATGTTTTAAGCATTTACATTCAGATAATTTTACAACATTTAATCAAATTTAAAGTAGGTTACATAAAAGATGATCCTTAGGCTTCTGCAGAAGCAGATTGCATATTAAGTAGTATGTACCACGCAGGGAAACATCTCTTAAGTGGATTAAGTGACAACAGACGCTTATTCTACTTAAAGAACTAAACAGACAAGGAACAACAAATCTCCATAATGATGTGGTTTTAAAGATCGAAATCTTTATTATGTCAATGTCCTCTCTTGATATGACTGGTGTACTGGTTTATAAGTTAACAAATAGCTATCCTCTCTCTCTCTCTCTCTTTCTCTCTCTCTCTCTTGATTTGTGATGATAAATAAGAACATCATTACATTACTATTTAACTTGTTTTCTTTACAAGAAACTATTCTTTGAAGGTACATAGAAATATATTTTTTTTATATTTTTATTTGCAAATTCATTTATACGAGAAATACTATTGTATTTATACATGAAATACGAATGCGTAATTAATTTTTTTAAAAAAAAGCACTTAATATGAAATCATTTAAATTCTTGGGGACCAATTTTCGTGGATTGTGGGTATTTTCCTTATTCCTGGGGATGTATTTTCGTGGATGCATCGGTTGTCGGTTTTAGTAAGAAAACTAGCTTTTTCAAAATTTGTTTTCGTCGAGGATGTAAATTCGTTGGGTAGGGCTACCCAAGAATACCACAGAAATTGCGCCACCGCGAATTCTGATGATTCTGCATTATTTTACATATTATGTTGGTTTGTTATGTCTTAAACTATGAAAAAAGTATCATAGTAGCTGCTGTAGTCTTGGAGAATGTAGTTTTGTCATTTTACATCAAAATTCACTTTTCATGGCGTTTGTTTTGTGGTAATTTACTGACATGATGCATAGGTTTCGCCAAGCTCATGATATGACGTTTCGTAACTTGCCTCTTTGAAAGCATCATCATCTCGTTTGCTATTTTCTTTATTTAATTGATCATTTGACAGCCCTGGATTTGCTCGTCTTATCCTGAATAAATATACATAAAAATACAATTGCATTTGTAAAATTCATGTCATGTGATACACCCGGCTAGTATTACTTAATATTAGTATTACAAATTTTATACACATAATATTTACCGTTTTACAACGATGATTGTAATAAGGGCGCCATTTAGAACCAGTGAAATAGAAAATGCCGCTACCAAGCCATGGAATTTAGATTCCCAGTCAGTGCTATCTTCCTTTATTTTTGATACTGGAAATATATCGTAGAAAATAAAAAAAGACACGCATATGATACTTGTTTTTAACCCTCCCCCCATTTGTAAAATGTTCCCACTATTTCACATTTCAGTAAAATATGTGCATCATTTTCAAACTTTTAATAAAAAAGAATCAAAACCTATTACTATGCATATTTCATCATTATCCAATACATAAAGACGTTATTTAGAGTATGCAAGTACTCATCGCATTAGAGATATTCAATGAAATGATACAATGTTTTAAACAAAAAAAAAACATGTATATAATATAGGATTATCTTATGTTCAGCATTAAATGGGGTTTTAAAAGAGAGATTCATGGTTCCAAGTCATAGTAGTATATCCCAGCAGCAGAAATACACATCAGTAAAAATGTATATTCACGTTGCGAATTTTCATTTGTATATTCCTTAAATACTTTTTTTTAATTTAAGGCAAATACAGGGTGACCCAGACTATTCGTATGAATTAAATATTATTTGGACAAAACTTGTAAATTGGGACTCAAATAAAAATAAAAATTGGTTTATTTTCTCCCAACAAAACTTTACAGATTTGTACAGCCAATACAACTCTTAAATAAAATTGCTTCATCTGAACATCAATTGTTGCGTATCAACATATGAATATAGCATAACACTAATGACTTTTCAAAAATTAAATAAACAAAAAATAATTTAATGCCGTCAGTAGTGCAAATGAGATATATAATAATTTAAATTGATATGCTGACCATATTACGAGATAAAAACCACACGACGTCACAAAATTAAAAAAAGTGCTAAATATGAGGTACAATTTATCAGAAAGATATAATAAATATTTATGATCAGTGATTTTCCGAATTAATAGCTTTTTTGATGTATTTCTAGTTTCGCGGCGCCAATACATTACTCTCTAAACACTGTATGTATGTTGAAACTTTAATATAACTGACCATCAAAGCAATCATCTCCCTCCCATCCATTTCTACAGCCATCTCTACAAACACCAGACACGTGGTCACAGTCACGTGATGTTTTGCAAAAGCTGCTACACTTGATGGCAACCAATTCCATAGTACCCGAACTTGCATACTATAGAAATAAACCGAAAATAAAATATCAATTGCTCTTATGAATTTCCCAATTTATCTATAGTTTTATAGTTCTGTCATTTTAGCTCGTGTGTGATAAGTTCTTACATTTTTTGCATCGCTCTCCTTCATATCCTGGCTAACACCCTGTAAGACACGTGCCATTAACAGGAGCGCAATATAATAGATCAGTACAATGACCACAGGTCTCATTACATTTCAAACCATAGTTTCCACTCTTACATTCTAAAGGTAAAGAAATAAGGATATTTCATTACATCATGCATTTCCAAAATAAATAAGGACAGATTTTTATAAAGGTATACGGTGAAGAAATCAATTGGTATTTACCTGTCTCACACAAACGTCCAAAGTAACCAGCATTACATCCAGTAGAACAGGTCCCATCAACAGGGGAACACTGTGCTGGATCGATGCAGTGTCCACATGACTCGGTACAGTTATATCCATAATATCCAATGTCACACTCTATACATAAAACGAAAGAAAATGGCCATTTTTAGGTACTTGAAGGTAAATTATTAAAACAACAGATAATGTCCATAGAACGTATTAGTTGTACACTTTAGTTTTTATATGATTAAACTAACCGTATACTTCAAATTCACATATTTCAGCAAATGCATATGCAGAATAACCATTTGGATAACAACTCCTGGCAGTCTCTCATTGTAGTAAATAACATATTGACCATATACTGGGCAGCTGATATTGAGAACTGCAGGTATTGTGCTTTTAGTAAAATCGTTGTCTTTAGAACACAAATTCCAGGATATTTCATTGTATTATGTGTGTTTTCTAAATATGTAAGAACATATTTTTATAACGGTATACGGAGAAGAAATCAATTGGTGTTTACCTGTCTCACACAAATGTCCATAGTATCCAGCACTGCATCCAGTAGAACAGGTCCCATCAACTGGGGAACACACTGCTGGATCGATACAGTGTCCACATGATTCGGTACAGTTATATCCATAATATCCATTGTTACACTCTAGAAAGATAACATGAAACTTGCTTTTTTTATTTTTTTTAGAATTTACACAAATTTAATAATACGATATAAAAGTTCAATGTACCATACTGTATTACATCTTATAATATTGTACATAATGGGTTATGATATGATAGAACTAACCATATACTTCAAATTCACAGATATCAGCAAATGCTTCAGTGGAATAACCCTTTGGATACACAACTCCTGGGAGTCTTTCGTTGTAGTAAATTACATACTGTCCATATACAGCGCAGGTGGTATTAAAAACTGCCGGTATTGTTTCTGTGGTGAAAACATTGTCCTTAAAACACAATGCTCCATCTAGTTTAGATGTTGTATTTGAGACATACACAGAAAAACCCAAGAATCTAGAGGTAAAGCCATTTGATGAATCTGTAAAGAGTTAAAACATTCTAAACTTCATTTAGAGGAATTAACTTCAAATATAAATACAAATTCATTTAATGTACTTAATTAACATATTACATGTGATATATATTTCAAATCGTGTCTTTTGATTAAAGCTGGTACAAGTAAAGTCTGATTAAACACTCTAAATTCTATGATATACACATTTAGAAGTTATATGATGAAGTTAATGAAAGACAGCTGTAAAGATATCAAACATCCAATAAATCATTGTTAAATAAAACTTAAATATGAACACAAATCACAATAAGTGTAATATAATGCACATTCTTTACTCAAAGACAATTTGTAGGTAAATTATGAGCCATATTAGGCCACGGATCAGTGATCACAGACGGACGGATGGACCGACAAACGCACAGACTGATCACTAAAGGGCGCTCGCAGAGCGGGGCCCAAATTATACAAGCTCCAAAACATACACTTAGCGTGATAAAAGGTATTTACCCCAAACCAAATTGTCCGTCCTGTGAAATATTATGATGTGATGGATATTTGCAAGGCGTGTGAGGTTTACCCACCAAGTGGCTGTAGCTTTGTTGTTCTCAGAGATAGAACATTGACCTCCAAAGGCACCGAGATCGGACTTCAAACCATCTACAGCATTACTGGCGTCAAATGTACCTCTATCTGGTTCAATTGGGTGCGGAATATATTTGTTTTGTTGAAATGCAGGTTTGAGGAGGGCGATATTACTTGTTGTCTGACCTACAACATTAATGCAATGTTTTCATTTGTTTGCAATACCTATCATAGTTGCATGTCTGTAGCTCCTGGTCTTAACAATTCGGATGGACGACCATGGAGCTACAGTGCCACCCATTGAAAAAAATATATTTATTGCACCAGAAACTTGCGCTTGTTTTGGACTAATTAACCTTATTTATACGCAATTGGATTATACGCCGTGAAAACAATTAGTACTATTAAATTTTTCATGCAATTTACTACTGATATACTGATATCTTCCATGGGAGTTTTATCAGTATGGGAACTACAAACCTGCAGCTATACTTATAAAACTGCAAATAGAATCTTCGTCATGCCAAACCCCATATGTCGATAGTAAAACAACTTCATTTAAAGACAAACAAACCATAAAATTATATTTCGAAACTATTTAAAAAGCTAGCCTATCAATCTTTTTTATTGCAAAGGACGATTTTTTCAACACTACCTTGTTAACATAATTAATTAGTGATGTACAAGTAAAGTATATATTTACTCACCACAGGCATATGATAGTGTCAAAATTTTGACCCATAATATCAGAAAAATTATGCGGAAAATGAAATAAAGAGAATACAAAATCATTGTTGAATTATATGTCCACAGTATGCCGAATGAGTGATTAAGTAGTAGGTCAGGAAGTGATCTCACCAATTCACATGACAAAGTCGTGTATGTATATTTCAAGGACGTAGTTAAAACATTATATGTTCCTTCTACATTTCTATACTTATAAATTAAGACATTTTGCCAATAAACTACGCAATGCGTAACTGCTTACACCTTTGGTATTTCAACATATATGAGTTGATGTCTGTAAGCTATAATTGAATTTTACCTAATAAGTAATTATTGTAAAATAAGTTAAAAACCTACTTTCATTTTCGATAAACCAGTCCGAAATAGCAAAAATGAGAGTAAGGTGGTGGACACGCTTAGGCGGATCCAAATCAGTGGGAATTTGCATCAAAATATATGCTTGCTGACAAATAATGTTGAGTGATTACGTAAAGAGTAAATATATTTATTTGGAACTTATTAAGGGTATACAAAGAAATTAAAATTTGACAAAAGTTGAATTAATGAAATGAACCGGTTCGTTTCTTGAATGCGTGATTTTAGTTTTGATGGATATAACTTTCCAGAACGGAGTAACCAAGAACGCGGTTTGACTAATTAACGTCATGGCGGAGAGTGTACAATATGTACATGTAGGATGAGTTCATCATGCATCGCTTGCAGATATCTTGGATCGGACATCGTTTGTTAATAAAAAAAAATGTTATTAATAAAATGTTTCAATTTGACGCGATTTTAGTTTTGATGGAAAGAGAACGGGAGTTGACTAATCAACATCATGGCCGAAAGTGTTAGGCGAGTTTCATGTAATCATTGGGTAGATACGTTGGACTATAACTTTGGTTTAAAATATTATGCAAATTAATATACGTACAAGTTTAAAATAAATTAATACATTTTTATACCATGACAGATTGGTAGTAAACCGTATAAATTAATTTGTGAACCTACTGAACCTTGAACATATTGTGCTAACGTCTATATGAATAAATGATGTATGCATGAAACTGGGAAGTTGAATTCAGGGATGGGGATTAGGTGACAGTCTTTTATCTAAAATTCTTACTTGGGTCAATGATAAAATTATATAGTGAAATTTGACCTAAAGATCAAAATATAAAAAAGAGATACATCGCACTATACTCCCACTCCCTGATTTTAAATAAAATTTAAAAAAGATTGTACTTTTTTTCCAGTCATCTGTAGCAAAAGGAATTCAGGTCATGTACGTATAATCAATTTCAGTTAAGACTTTCATCACTGCCCGCTCCTCTAAATATATAACTATACAGTTGCTATTTCCTTTTAATTTTATAGAATAGGCTAAGAAAAGCATTAAAAAAAATTTCGGACACAGTACATACAAATGTGAACAAAAAAAATTGGTTCAACATATCAAGCATTGCATCACATTAATGCGAATAATTCCCATGCTTGAGCGGGATATCATCTAATGACATAAAAAAAATACAATTATTTACATTATTACATAAAGGCTTGTATTTCCATCAAAACCTTGCAGAAGTATAATAAACATTTCCTTCATATTTTTTCTCTTACCTATGGCTGTACATGTACATTTAAAAAATCAAGTTCAGTGGGACGATGTAATTGAAGTGTTTAAAAGATAACAATGTCAGATTGTATTATAATAAACATGGAAGAGTCGTTAAAAACACTAGCTAGTACAACCAATTACTTAAAGGTGGGTGACTGGTCACGTTTGAACTCAAAGAGAGCGTAACTCAAATGGTTTTTCTAATCACGTTACACCATTTTTTATACATTGATTCATGTTGAAATCAGTTTAATGTAAAGAGTTCCCATGAGTTTCCAAAATGTTAATAATGAAGACTCGCAAATTGTAAATTTTCTCTGCCAGAAGAAGTATGTTTTTACTTTGTAAGACATTAATATACAAGTTAAGGGGGGGGGGGGATTTGAATCCACCATTAGATATTTCATCTCCGAATGAAAAAAAAAATGGCAATAACATACCGTCAACCATCTCAAAAATCCATAAAACGAAATACAAATTCAAAGCAGAGCAACACAGACCTCTTAAAAGATAGGGGTAGGATCAGGTGCCTAGGAGTGAGCATCCTCTGCTGACCGGTCACACCCGCGGTGTGCTCTTTGTGGTAATCGGAAAAGTCCCTAGACAATAAGGTAGTTAATTATGGTCTAACAATTAGTATGAAAACGTCAGTCAACATGCGACCCAGTGGAAGATTGTATTTGCTTACAAGGTCGTTGTATCGGCCATAGAACTTACGAAATGATGAATTCAAACGAGACTGTTGATAGTCCTGTTTTATCAACTTGTTTGTCAGTAGCTTGCCTTGCCTTAGAAATTGTTCATACGAACACCATGCCCTTGCAGATCGAATTAACTGAGAGACAAAAACACTTTATGCAGGTGATGAAGGTATATTGCTACAAAAGTAATTAAAGTTGACTATAGAAACATTGAAGTCATCGCATTTATCATAAAGTTTTATTGTTAGGTTACCATCGATGTCCATTTCCGTAAATTATCCAAATATGAAACAGGTGACGCAGACTCTGTGGTATCTCTTATTTCAAGTTCACTGGGATATATCGAGTCGACGTAAGTATGGAAATAACAATTGTTAATTTATAATACGTCGTCGATATATAAGAATGTTGAGTTGAAGGCCACAGCGAGTGATTTATTTTTGCATTTCTTCAAATAGAGTTGAATATCGGCAATTTCATTGTAACTATTGATTTATAAAACGAACTCTGCATTCCTTACAATACATCTTTGTATCTTTGGATGATATACTTTAGCAATAATATGTCACAAACAATGTCGTTTGTTTTAGGTAAATAATACAGCAATGTTTAAAGACGGTTCTTTTTTACCAGTCGGTTTACATCGGGCAATGTTCCTTTTAATAAAGTTTATTACGTTGGATATAAATTGATACAGATGTGATGCCATGAGGTAAAAACGAGTTTCTTTTGTAGGTGCTTATTATTAAACTTGTGCAAGTATTTATACTGCAACTCTAAAGACATTTAAAAAATTCGTTTTTTTTATATGTATAACTCTCTTTTCCTTCATTATACCTAACGATGTATCAATTGAGAGCATTTCATATCTTAAGCATTGCTTTTTAAATTTAGATATATTTCAGCATCCATCTGGTCGGGGATGTTTCAGAATATTCAAGGACTACATGAAGCATATGCTTTTGGCATTGAAAAAAGTGTAGACATAAAACCGTTTATTTACCTTGTTCAATTGTTTGATGACATGACAAAACAGGTTCATACGTATACAACACTCAATAACTCAATAACTATCAAGATTTTTATTTTAGTCCATCATTAAGTCAAACAGAATCAATTATAACATGGTTTCATATACTTGATCGCCATTAAGTTCTCCTAGTTCTTCGTATCCAGTGGATAAATTGAATAGAGAGAGAGACATAATATGGGAGTTCAATGCTATGTCCTGATTCAGGAAAATCAAAAGAGTTGGTAAACCGTTCTACAGATGCTATTCTAAAACAGGACGACGAATTGAACATAAGATTCGATAAAGACGACGTTTATGTTGTTTTCGTATCTTATATACAAATAATGATTTTATGTAGACAAACGAAAGGCAAAAAGGCCGATAAAGGAAATGACACTTTCCTTTTTTAGCTATCCCTCTAAAGATTTATTCTGAAAAGTATTAGCATTGTTAACGGTAAAAATATGATTTTAAAACTTATATCATGCTATTATACAAAGCTTTTACTAATACTTGATGAACAAAATTCTTTTTTATTTTTATTTTTTTTTTTTTTTTGATCCTATCTACGAAAATTCTTTTAACCCCCCCCCCCCCATACACACACACAAACTCCTCATGGGTAATTGAACATGAGAATATTTTTATAACAACGAAACAACGAAAGCCAGTATATGTACCGGTAGTTGCAACAAAGAAGATTGTACATGTAAACAGTGCCAAATAAATGACATAATTATATTGCGTACTGATTTTCAATGCAGAACTGCCAGGACAGATGATATAATACCTGATTAAAGGTGGTATTAGACATATGTCAATATTTATGTGGATAAAAGTGTGTTATAATCAAAATTCTGTCACGGTGACGGTTTCGAATTTAAAAATTTTAAAATACATATATTTGGCAAAAAAATCTCAGTTTTTAAAATTTTTGAAAACTTCAGTAAAAAATTTAAAAAAGCCCCAGCAGGATTTGAACTCTCCACTTACAGGCACGTAGTTAACCCTCTAACCCATTGCGCTTCACTGTTAAGTAACATCATTATTTTTTTTTTTTTTTTTTTTTTTGGGGGGGGGGGGATTATTGTTTATTTCAATAGGGAGTGCATAACAATATGCAGGTGTCCTGACCACCTTAAAGCTTAAATATGTGATTGACATAGTTATTTACCTAATAAAAAAGTGCAAGGGGTTTTAAAGAATAAAGTGATGAAAAAACATGCATGTTACAAATAACTGATAGTTGTCTGAAGTTACGTACATCTGAAGTAACGTACACAACACCGGTCTACAGCCGCATTTGCGGGTACAAGTTTTACCCAGCTCTAAGGTAATATGGGTTTCACGTGGTGTACATACCGGTATGTGTTTTCCATATGCAGAATAGCATTAATTAACATGCACAAGGTCGGTTGCGGATTATCATTTTGCGTCATCTGCGCAAGGTATTTGTGCATTACTGTCGTAAAACGCAAATGTAGATTAAATTGTTCAAATATACAACTTATCATGTAACGTTTTTATTTTAAAAAATACTTATCACAAAAATTATGTTTAATGAAATGAATCCTTAGAATAATGTTCAGAAGTATTTTAATCATTTCTTCAAAATCAACGTTATCCACGTTGGAGTCAACTTCTTACGATGACGTCAGTTAAAACTTTGACGTAACAATTGACAGAAAAAAGTCGTGCATTTTTTATTGCAGCGTCAATAATTCAAATTGTATAATTTGCAAAATAATTTTTTTTTTTCATTTGTAAGACTTGCACTATTGAGTTGACCATATATTGACCCTATGACATTCAGCAGTTAAAATTGATAACAATAAATGATTACAATCAAATGCTTATTTTCCAACTTCCCTTCTCCCAATCAAATTGATTCTAAAGATTCAGAGTTTTTTAAAATTCTTACATGTGTACAGTAGCAAAGAACTATATATGATAGAAGTGCATATTTGCCCCCTGTTTTAATAAAATTTTATTGCAATAAACATATATTCATTTCACTGGCATTACAAAGACTTTGACTTGATGCTTTACATGTGTCAATTTTTTTTTAGTTTGATGACGTTTTTCTGCCTAAAAACAGATGTCAAAATGATCATGTTTTTCAACTCAAGCAAATTTTCTGCCATTTTTACGACTTCACACAGAGAATTAAGTATGAGCGCAGCTTTGAACAAGGATGCTAATTTAACATGATGAGTACAATTTCATTTCACATTTATGAACGAAAGGAAAATCTTGTTCAAAGCTGCGCTCAGTTTGAATTCATTAAATACATGTTGTTAAAACTATATCGGATTACGCTGTTGCTATGGCGATTCTACTTCCGGTTCTGATGACGTTGACGTCGACGTAGCCAAATAGACAGACAACGCTGACTTTTTTTTTTATTTCGGTACGTTTGATACAGACTTGTTGTACAGCCTTGAAAGTCGGAAAATACCATGTTCTAAAAATAGATCTGTCAGAGGTAAGTTAATTCCATTAAATGCATTTGTTTCATATCGAATAAGTCATTCTGCAGAATACAGTGCGAGGCGTATGAATTTTTTTTTGTAAAATTTTCCACCTGCACACATAATTGCTTAGATAATAAGTGATATAAGTGAAACTGCTCAACAGTGATACGCGTTGAGATGCCGTTCGGAGCTCCCGATAAATAAAATTTCTTGTATCGATTATACAAATCTATTATCATCTACACATTTAAAAAAATACAGTCCGTATTTAAATCATTTAATAATAATAATAATTATCCTTCATCATGTTCATACCCTGCAATATCTGTTTACATGATTTACTCTATCGTAACTTCTCGGGACAGTTTCCATTCTCAGTATAAACTTTATATACAACGTTGAAACCTGTTTCAGTATGACATCAAATGTGGCGCAGGGGTATGTCTCTCGCCTGCTATCTGTGGGATGACGAGTTCAAGCCTCAGCTGCGGCGAAAATTTTTTTTTTTATTTTCATTTTATAAATGAAGAAAAACGGAAATATTTTTATCAGTTTATGTTCGCATATTATGAAACACATGTATGCCCTAATTATTGAATAAATGAAGATCAATTACTACTCTGGGTAATTTCATACCACAGTTTTTTTTTATCAAGTATATATGGTATTAAAAAGTATAGCTACATGTATTAATGAAATTTTTTTTTACTACATATAGAACATCAGATTTCAGCATTAAAATTCTTAATGAAATTTTTACAGCATTAAATAATATATTTTTGATGTTCTCAATAACTCAGGTTTAAATTGGTAGGTCGATGACTATAATCATAAGTTTGAAAAAATATACATTATTTATTTAGTGAATTGGATTTATTAAAAAAAAAAATACCACGGCACATGTACTAATTATCAGAAATCTTGACAAATAAAAAACCTTTTTCCCAAAATCGTCAAAATCCTAATCCCGGGGGGGGGGACTGTAATTTAAAAAAAACCACTCTATCCCACTCTTTCCTGCTGAATCAGACCCTCCCTGATGCTATGTGCCTAATGGTAAGGTTAAAGTATGCCAAAAAAGTGGGGGGGGGGGGCTGATGGGGCGACGCGCGGCCTCCTGCTCCCCCCCCGT
>WFKH01011926.1:49733229-49748262 GCA_016163765.1 Magallana hongkongensis | reverse complement strand
CGCCGGTTCCGACGTCTATGCAAGTGCTAAGGTTTTCGAATTTATAGACATTTAATTCGGAAAAATAAGTACATGTAGAATGCGTATGTAGATTTCCTCACCTCTTAACTTCTTTCTAAAAAAATCGTAAACTGAGTATTAATGATTGCTTTTTCTTTTACAGATGCCTAATTTAAAACAGTACCAATGCTGCCTTTGCTCTAAAAGATGCAAAGAAAACTCAAGGCGACATATTCCACCTGGGCTGGCATATAAACGGTATATCCAGGAACGCCTTGGACGGCAAACTCACTGTGATGATGTCATCTGTGGATCATGTTTTTCAAGAGTGTATCGTAGTTTTCCACATGTACAACATGTTCAACAAGATCTGGAAGAGGATTTAGCAGATCCTGACTTTATTTATGAAGCAAAAATAACGACTCCATCGAGTCCAAAAACGGTGCATCTTAATATCCCTGCTGCATCTAGATCCCACAAATGGTGTGGTATTTGTCATAAAGATTCGTCAAGATGCAATCATATTATTAATATACCATCAACAGCAATAACCCAGGCATTTATTAATTGCGGCGTTTTTATCCACCCAAAAAGCAGATGCTGCTACAAACATTTGGAGAACACTTTCTTTTCTAACGATGCACTTCATCTTCTGAGAGCAACAAAGACCAGTGACATGTTCTCCCACTCAGATGTTGTGAATCTGCTTACTAATATCAGGAAAATGCTTCGAGCTGACTGCCACCGGTTGAACTTTGATATTCCAGCATTCTTAAGCGATGAAGACTATGAAACACTAACTGGAATAACAAAAGATCAATTTAATGATCTTGTTACATATTTAGAGGATATCAGAAACACAGAAAATCGCTCTAAGAGAACATGTTTAGGAGTTTTCCTAACCAAACTAAGAACAGGGTTATCAAACAAAGTTTTTGGTGTGCTACATGATTTAACTGCTGCACAGGTTCAGAGAATTGTCACCACCACCAGACAATGTTTAATGTCAAGTTTCGTTCCAAGTAACCTGGGGTTCAGTCATCTATCACATGAAGAATTTGCCGCCTTACACTGCACTGAAACTGCAAAAACACTCTTCAGAGAAGATGACAGCAATGCAATCGTAGTACTAGATGGAACGTATATATATATACAGAAAAGCTGTGACTACCAGTTTCAAAGACGCACCTACAGTACTCACAAGAACAGATCCCTTCTAAAACCTATGATGATTGTAGGAACAGATGGATACATATTAGAGGTACTGGGGCCGTATTATGCTGATGGATCGAATAGTGATGCTTCTATTACTTAACATTTCTTAACTTCTAATGAAGATTCAAAGCAGTGGTTTAGAAATGGTGATGTCTTTCTAGTCGATCGCGGCTTTCGAGATGCAGTGGAATTTCTAGAGGATAACAACATCAGTGTCAGAATGCCACCTTTTTTTAAAAAAGAAAGAAAAACAACACTCCACTGAAGATGCAAACCTTAGTAGAATGATTACCAAAGTGAGGTGGATTGTGGAGGCCGTAAATGGTAGAGTTAAAAAGTGGAAGCTCTTGGACAAGGTGATGCCAAACACCCTCGTTCCGTCCATTGGTGACTTTGTGCGCATCACCTGCTCCTTATGCAACAAATACAGACCCCCCATTGCTAATAACACTGAGGAGGATGTTAAATGGGCAAATGAAATGTTGAATAAAGCTAAACAACCAAATCAACTGCTCGAGTTCCTGACAACAGAAAACTTACTGAGAAAAAGGAGCACGTTTTCACTTGTTGATTCAAAAACCCTCTGCGACTTTCCATCCTTGTCTTTAGAAGACCTAAGAAACATTACGATGGGTGTTTACCAAATTCACCAAGCCCCATTCTATGTGAAAGAACATTTGGATGAAGATGGAACATTTCAGCTAATGGTGCACAAGGAAAGTGACTCTTTGATTAAATTGAAAATTCAATCAAGACATTCCAAGTCAGTCTCACATACACTGTGGATACAGTACACACCGGAGCAGATCACTGGATGGTATTGCACTTGTAAAGTTGGGGCCAGAGTGGTCGGCTGCTGCGCCCACATTGCCAGTGCCCTGTGGTACCTTGGGTATGAAAGACATAAAGCAAAGCACAACTCTGGTGTTGACATTAACACAAAAAACATTGATGATGCTAGACACAGAGAAGTGAGTGTTAGTGATTCCGAAAGTGACCAGACAATGGAGGAGGAATGAACTTGAAAAACTTTCATGACATTGTATAATCAACTAAATGTGTTACTTTTTGTCTCTAACTTAAAACATCCAAGTCAAGGAGAGAGAGAGTTCATAAGTTTATTATTGTTTTTCTCATTATTTTTAAATGTTTTGAATGATTTAAGAATCATTTGATAATAATAATTAACTGTAAGATTTACAAAGCATTAATTAGTTGATTTTATATCCCGCTGATTTAATACATTCTTAACTAAATGTTGATTTCTCAATCAACATGTGCTGTATACATGTATGTTAATAACAATTTTAAAATGTTTTGAATGATTTAAGCATCACTTGATAATAATATTAACTAACTGTAAGATTTACAAAACATTAATTAGTTGATTTTATATCACTCTGATTTAATACTTTCTTAACTAAATGTTGATTTCTCAATCAACATATGCTGTATACATGTATGTTTATAACAACTTACAGTTTTTAATGTAACCAAGAAAGTTGCTTAATTCAATATTGTTCATATATATTATATATATTTAAAAGAATATTTTAATCATTATTAGAAGGGGGATTTGCTCGTTTTGTTAAAATGAACAAAAATTCTCCTTGAATCACCAGGGCATCACAAAATAATTGGACATTGTTTCTGGTGATGTGAGAGTAAACATCTATTCGTTTTGATCTTTTTTTTTTCAAGTGCTAACATAACCAAAATTCGTATGTAAAGTGAAAGTAGACTCGTGTTGGACAACTAACTAATTAATTCCATTTAATTAATAAAAATAATTTTGGCTGCACATCACTCTGATGTCAAAGAAAGTAAATACTATTTGTCTGTTTAAACTGTTGAGTTTACATACATAGTTTATACATGTACCTCAATTGTAAGTTGATAAGCTGCAGCCTAAGTTTACCATGTTTACATGAACCAGACGGTGTCAAGTTTCCTCGTGCCAAAGCTACTTCATACCCCGATCAGTTTAATTATGTTCAAATTAAAAATAATGTGAACAAAAATAATTTTTCAATGTAATTCATGTTTTAAAAAAAAAACAATTTGATAATAATTGGTTTTATTTACATGCATGTAAATATGATCTGATTTTACTCTTTAATGATGACGTCGTGACATTCCGGCTCATTAAAACCAGTCAGGAATGGTGCTACGCTGTTTCAAAAATCTCAAATACAGATAAAATGCTAAATATATTTATATTAATAAATGAGTTTTTAATAAAGCTTATCACCTGCAGATATATATTTTACAGCAAAATTGTTTCATTATGAAAAAAATGAAAAATGGGCCAATATGTGTAATTCGAACTAAGCTCGTTACATATAGACAAATGGTGACCTTGAAATGACCTTGAATGTCATGTTAACAAGACAAACAGTGTATATATAAACATATTACCACTAACTCTACCTACAGAGAAAAAATCATCAATATTGGCAAGGGGGCCATTTTTGGCCCTTATCATATATAGTTCTTTTTTAAAAAAAATTATTGATTGGTATTATTCTCTAGATGCACAATAAGATTTTGGAAAATAAATATGCTTTATAAATTTTAAGATTAACAAAATGTTACATGTATGTGGGGCAATTGTAAAGTCTCCTAAACAAGGCAGGGTCATCATTAGACAAGGAATTACCGACATGGGTCAAACACTACATATGAATAAAATAAAAATTCATTAATAGTTCCAGTTCTGGAAATCCAGAGTGTCTCCAAGCTTTAGGGGGGGGGGGGGGCATAACCTCAAAAGTTATCAAAATATATCATTATTTTCTAATTCAGAGGGGGGGGGGGGGTGGTGGTTTGAAAACAACTCTTGGGGGTCATGTACTTTACACCATTTGATGCATCATAATGACATTAGAAACAAGAATACATATGGTTTAGTGGTGGGGATCTCAGCAGTTTTCAAGATTTTAGGTATTTTCCTGTTTAATGGGGTCTGAACAATTCCAAAATAATACATGAAGAAAAAAGAGCCCTTCCTCTCTATAATAACTCATATAAACCTCAATAGATAGATCAACTTTCAATTAAGCAAGGTGTAATATGATGTGTAAGAAAAACATTTTTTATCAGTTTATAAAACTTTTCAAGACCCCAAATTATATTTTGATATTAATAGATCATTCGACAATTAAAAGAGGTAAATGTATTTTTCTTAACTATTTTGATCAAAAATAAATGCAAGGGTTTTTTTTATTTTAAGAAGAAAAAAAACCGCCATTTTCTTTACAGTTTAGGTTTAAGGAGGGATACATGCGCGGATCCAGAGCGGGGGGGGGGGGGGGGGGGCACAGTTAGATGAGTTTGCCGGGAGGGGGGTTCCCAGGCATATGTTTAGCACTTCTAATGTTATTTAAAGAAATTTGAATTCTGGTAAGGGGATCTGGACCCCCTGACCCCCTCTTGATCCGCGCATGAGATAAATGTAAATTGTTTGTTACTTTTTTACTACCATAAATGAATTTTTAAAAACCGTATTGAACATAAATAAGACAGTCCCTATCATATACCAAAACATTATGTGTCTATTAAATCATAAATGGAGTTATGGGATCTAGGTTGTTTTAGGAGTGATACACGTCAATTTTCTGCTACTATTTGACTCCCTTGATGAAATATAAATTTAAACCTTATTGCACATCTAAAGGACAGCGCAATCATATCCCAAGAGATGACGTAGCTACTCCAAAAGTTGTGAGAGGAGTTCTGGGTACCATACTTAAAAAACAACCCGTAATTTCTTGTTGCCGACTGATCCCCGTAATTCTGAAACCAGATTACACTTTCAATTGACACCCTCAAACATATTCAAGAGGATCATTTGGCTACTGCAAAATATGTTGACGTTTTAGAAACCAGATTTTTTGTAAAAAAAAAAATCCTTCTTCAACCACCAAATGAAAGTGAAATTTCCGAAACCTTATTGTGCATCTATAGGACACCCCAAAACATATTTCAAGAGGTGTTTTGATTCAAGAATGACTTTTGTTCATGTATTTACAATACAACGGACAAAAAATGTAATAGCATTCACTTAGTAGAATGAGGCATTTTTTTATTCAATAAACGCTGTTTGTTTATAGTAGAAAAAATAATTCAAAATGCCTCATGAATACGATATAAAATATTCTCGTTATATTAATCAAGAAGGTACGATGAACTTGTCAATTATTATAAGTCAATGCGAACAATGCGTACCATACATCTCTATTTCACACACTTAAAGGATAGCACCAGAGAATGGTTGATCATCAGGGGGGTCATATGTGGTCTCAAAAATGATGTAGCTCGCTGTCTGTTTACAAAGAATGTTCAATACGTTAGTAGGGACTGCTGGATATGTTGTATTATCATTGTAACAGCGGGTTCTCTGTCCATTTGTTGACTTAGATGCTGGTGAGTTGGAGATGTCCATATAAAACTGCCTTAATCTCTATGGCTGCCAATCATCATCCCCAACTGCAATGATTCAAGTTGATGTTGAGCTCTTACGCTTTTTTTATAACTAGATTTTTCAACATTTCCATTCAAACAAACATATAACCTTACATAAAACTAGTTTTCCACACAATTAGCTTTCTTGTTCAATCCTTACCAATTGTATAAAAATGCCGTTGTATAAGCTCATGTCCTTTTTTTAATTCGCTGTAGAAGGCAGACAAAAGAATCCAGCATATTAACAAATATGTTTAAAACTATTCATCTTGACAAACTACAAGTCACTTACCCTCTTTTCTATAATACATTTTCACATAACTTATGCTGTAAGGTACTCCGAGATCACCTTGAATCCAAGCAATGTTTTGGTTTACATCGGTATAAGAACAATCGCTAAAGGCGGTGTTTAGATTTCCATCATTTCCTAAAAATGCCAATGATTTCTCATTACATCAACATACCTGTTAGAGATTGTAATACTATTACTTTTTGCTTGGAAATTAGAATAACAAATAAATCGGTTAACAATTACTGAACACAAAACTGACCGAAAGTTAGGTATGTTATATATGTTTGTATATGCTAAATTTTTTATGCATTTCGCATAAACAATTCTCCTGCTATCAATCAAAATCAATAGTTGATTTTTTTAATTATATTTTATCATTTTTAAATTGTACATATTCCCAGCTATTTTAAACAACATTTGAAATTAAAAAAAATGTTTTCCTTTTTTTATTTATCTGCATGTTTATTCACACAAAAAGATGACACGAATGTCACAAACGGCTCAAGTTAATTGTATTGAAGTACAAATTATTAATTATTTTTTGTTAGGATTAATCAAATATTTTAAGAAAAATACTTATCTATTAAAGAAATTAACTATATAATGATTAATATTTCATTACCCCCCTCCCTCCAATAAAATATGCTAATAGTAGAATCGACAATAAGTTATCATAAACACTTATATCATATACACTAAAATGCGATTACTGTGGCAAATAAACATAAATACCCACATCATCGATTTCTATTAAATTTATTTTTTGCCAGTAAATAAGTAATTCAAATTTATTATTTGAAATACTGAATACAAATTCAACTGTTTTTTATACATGTATATGGAATTATAACTTTGAAATATGTTGATGGTTTTAAATTAAATGGAAACAATGTTTACTGTTGAATTCCAGGAACAAAATAATTACCGACAAGTTGATAACCATATTTGTAATACAGACCGATATTGAACTCTGTAAATCTGTGATTGTTTTTGTTGGAGAGATTGGTTTTGGTGGATATTATTATGGTAAAACAAATATATATATATATATATATATAAGTATCTAATGGTACTTTTACAACACATATTGGATAGTCTCTAGATCGGTTTGAAAAATAACTATTGGTATTCTTTTGTGTTTCAAAAGTGTCTAACAAAACTTGTGTCTTTCCTGCACAGCTGCAACGAATTATATATCACAACAAAATTATGAATTTGTTTTGAACTTTACTTTTAATTTCTTTTTTTTTTATGTGATTGAAATTACGTAATTGGGTGCATTCTGACGCCTTACAATGTAATATAAATGCAAAACTATGATTCCTATTTAATATAATTATTGATGTTGTTACATAGTTCAGTATATTTATTTGCATCGATAGGGTTTTGATATTGTCGAATAGCTACTGAAAAGGAACACATACAAATATTGAAATTTATTTAAAGTGCATATTTCTAAACGGTTTATTGAAAAGAGTCTAATAAATGAAACGTTATTGCCTTTTAATACTAAAAAAATATACACAATAATGTTCATAAATGAATTTAAAATGCAGTTAGCTGTAAATATCTTGTTAACAATTCAGTTTCTACGAGTACATGTAAACAGTAAAAGCAGGCTTGTTTTTCTTTAATATTATTTGCCAACTTATTATGAATATGAATGCATAAGTAAAAAGCGAAAACGTTTTACCGTGCAGAAGGTAAAAAGACAGACAGCAATGTTGTTCCTTGTTCTCAGTTTGTTTTGGACAAGTCCTTCGATATGTGATGCTCTGGGATGTAAGTACATATGACTTTGTTTTTTAATCAAATGACGCTCACACAAAGATATTAACGTTCTATGTTCAATTTGTGTGATCTGACCTGTGTGTTACAAATATGATATGTTAATGGTTCAAGCGACTTTACATTAAAGTCTCATTTTTGTATAGTGTAAACGCTTGAAATTAGCGTTTAAGTATGTAAACAGTTAAATAATTATAAATTAAGCAAACCCAACATTTTGATTTTGAAAAAAAAAGATTTGACCGCTATTGAAATTGATATATTATTTTTCTTCTATGTCAATTACCGTTTTAGTGATTTAAAACTTTTCATTGATTTGTTTTCATCTTATTTCAATGGTTAACTTTTTCAAGTTAAATATAATAGCTAACTAGGCATTAAGAATACCTAGCAGACCCTTCAAAGAAAAAAGAGAATAATATATAATACAGGAATTTTGATGTCTGAAAAGCAAAAATATTTTAGTAATTTGAAGTGCTTTTCAAAAAACAATTCTCTTTTATTTGTAAATGTTCAAGAAAACTATTGCCGGGAAGTTTCTTTATACGGGACATATTCCTTCGCTTTGGCATAGATGGACTTTTAGAGACTATTTATATGAAAATAAAGATTGTTTTTTTTTATATTAGTCATTTTTAGATCCATATACTTTTTACATCAATTTTTTTTTCTACCAACGATAAGCTCTGGTATTGTTTTGGTGTAATATATAATTTCGTTTTAAACACGCCTACCTATCACACTTACACAAATATTTGTCAGCTGATACAGTGAATGGGCACTTACTTAGTTACTGTATTAACAGTGGTGAAAACCATTTATCCAATAAGACAGTAAACGGGTTGTATGCATCTTTTCTTTCCGAATAACACTCTATTAATAGATAGTCACCGTGTTTTAGAGGTTTCTTTTATTTCTATTTATGAAAAATGACAATAACAAACTGTCAACCATCTCAAAAATCAATAAAGCGAAATACAAATTTATGGTAATCTCTGAAAATGACTTATGTTGATAACAAATAGATAACCTGGCTTATAATAAGCCCACTTGGCAGACGCATGAAAAATATTCATCCGCTAAGGCAGTAGATGGACTGTTTGAAACCCTCTCAGGAGGCGGGAATCAGTGTGCTATGTCCTACAAGTCGGCGACTGACGTCACGTGGATGGTCGACCTCGAGGATAAATACAGCATATACCAAGTTGTTATATTTCATAAAACAGACGGTGTATCGTTTGGTAAGTAAATTGATTCTTTCATGATTAGGTTTTGTTATCACATGCATCACTATCATTGATTCGCGTAGTGACATTTTGCAAAGACAAGGCTCTTGATATTCTCTCGCATTCTCGAATAAAAGTTGGTATGTCTACCACAGTTTGGAATGTTACAACTATAAAATTGAGGTTAATGTATAATACCCTTATTAAGTTTAGTAGAAAGTTAACGTTATAGCATGCACAAAATGCAAGTGAGAAACATAGCAAAGCAAAGCAGAACATATACGAATAGAAGTGAACAAACTTAAACGTTATTCTTTCAAAGATCAAATGACTGATTCCATGTTTTCCCAATTTTAAAACTTTTGAGCATTGCAAACTATTAGGTATAAGGAACTTTTTGATAAACAGTTGTCCTTTTGTCGAACAAGGCAAATATATCAGACAACTGTGACATCAGGGCGTAAACGTATTCCCCATTTTTTTTAGTATTAAACGTTTGATATTTCCTTTGTTTTACATGTAGTGTTACCTTACATTTTATAAAATGCATACATGTATACAATGTCAAGAAAACAAAAATATACATGTACACATTATGTTATATGTTTAAATGTTGCAAGGATAATATCAAGACATACGTGAATATAGACAATTGTTTATATCGAGACATAAATGTTCTGATGCAGAGGAGAGTGGTGCCATACATTTCAATCTTTTAATATTATCCTTAAATGTTTATTAACAAACAAAAATAAATCATGCATTACGAGCAACAATTGTTGTGTCAAACAAGAAAAAAGCAAGTTGCAAAATTACCAAAAAGAAAAACAAGATACTTTGTATTAACTAAAAATTGTTCGACTTATCAATTTCTACTGAAAAACAGAAGGTAATAAATAATTTGGACAACGATATTTAAAACCAAAGAGATTTGCTTTAAAAATACATGACAAACATCAATTGATCTTATAATATTGCGGGGTTTTTCTCTCTTAATTTCCAAAAGCTGATAGCACGTATGCAAGCAGGTTCTTGGGTTTTTCAATTTACATATCAAATACAACAGAGAAAGAGGGTGGAATATTGTGTTACCGCGACACCCATCATATTGCATCGACCATACCTGCCAGTGTCACTGCACACTGTTTTATGGTCGGCCGATACGTGATCTATTACAACACCAGAGAGGGACAAGTGACCAAAAAAGTAGACTACGCTGCATTAACGCAAATAAACCTGTGTGAAGTAGTTGTTAATGGTAAGGGTTGAATAGTGTTTGTAAACTTCTGGTATTACAGTTTCAGTGTCAAATGCTTGAATATCTATTACCAAAAAAAAATGTAATATATTTGAATTTATTATCATATCTCTTTAAAAAGAGTCTCCCACATTTTTTGGAAAGAGTTTTATGGCAGTAAAGACAATCCACCCTTCATAAGTTCAATGTTATCATTTGAAGAAAAAAATATAATACAATATACATGCACAATATAATAAAAGACATTTAGTTGTGAGTATTTTTATAGTTTTTCTAAAATTGTTTGCATTAATTGTTTGTTGTTTTCTACACATTAAGGTTGTCCTCTTGACTTCCATGGTGCCGATTGCTCTAAGGCATGTCCTATTAACTGCCGTCACTGCGGTCTACTTTCGGGACAGTGTGAGGGATATTGTAATCCCGGTTTTGATGGCCCTTCTTGCGATCAGTATAAAAGGAGTGAGCTACTTTGTTATTTCTTTAGGGATTTTTTGTGAACTTTGGCTAACTTTATTTTTCGTTTTGCGATACCTCAATCAACAATATGCATACTTAATGTCTCGATAATTTCTCTACTGTATATCAAAGCCAACATTGTTCAAAACAGCTCTGTAAAATGAATTTCAGGTACCAAACAATTGATTGCTTTTTCGTTAGAATTCATTTTTTTTTTCAAGTTTGATTTTTTTCAACTATTTTTTTTATAGTAAATTTGTCGTTACACCGCCCAACCTACCAACTGTCAACAATTAATTCGAGATATCCTAGTGATAGGCTAGTTGACGGTAAAGTACTGACTGGTCACATATCACAAGGAGCATGCACCTCAACATTGGATCAGAAAGTAGTTGCCATGTGGATAGTGAATCTAAAGAAACCTCGACGAATCGAGCGCATAAATGTATTTTCAAGAACGGATAACATGACTTGGGGTTGGAAGGATTATAAACTCCTAAAATTTTTATGATCATGGAATGTTTTAAAGAGCAAAACTGCACCCTATTGGTTTTTTGATTGTGTTTAAGAATGCGTTTGGAACGTTTTAAATCAATAACAGTATTATGTTGTTTTTCTAATAAATTGTAAACAACTTAATTTCAAAAGAATTATATTCATCGATATTTTTACAAGTCATGTTTGTAATGTGTTTATTCCTACAAGTGCTTTCCTTTTATTTCATTTGTTCATTATATTTATAGAAAAGCAACATTGGTGCTTTAACTAACATTATATTTCATTCATTTCTATAAAATCATTTTAGCAATGGTATTTGTGTCAACACTATATGTTGTCAATAAAAACAAGTTCACTACAAAACGATATTGAATATTTTATTTGCATTTATCGTTTTAAAGTACATGCATTTTTCATAATAGCATATAATCATAATCATCATAACCATGTCAACAAATAAACACAATTATTCTTATTAAATACATTATTTTCATCAATTTCTTTTTTCATATAAATTTCACAATACATAGCGATTGGTGTACGCTAAAAGAGCATTGTATTGAAAATAGATACATATATGAAGTGTTAATCTAATAATACGATACTTAATTACTAAGGTGTTTTATGTTTTTGAGAGACTGTTTTCGGAAAAACTTTTACAATGCCTATTATTAAAGACATGCTAAGAAAAACAATCTTTTAATAGCGTACGTGAACGATATAAAACTAGATTAAGCAGCTTAAACAAAGGCAGGTGGTATGGGACATCTGTCGATAATTATGTGAACTAAAGTACCTTACAATTAAATTACTCTTTCACCTGTTTAGAATTCTCAAATTTTACAATATTTAACCAAAAAATACCTCTTAAATTTTTGGAAATGTAACAATTTTAAAATCCTTATTTGGACTCTAAGTTATGACTTCAATTTTGGCAGTGAACCCTATAACCCACTTCGCTACGCTGTTAGATGACACACCCGATCTTATTGTTTATTTCGGTCAATAGTACGTCTCAATATGGAGGTGTTCCAAACAACCTTAGTTGTTCAATCATTATTTGATGGATTATAAAACAACATAAAGGATAAAATATATTTTAAACGATTTCAATAGCACAGTCTTTATTCATATTACTCACATGAAAATAAAAGAGATGGAGGTGTGTGTGTGGGGGGGACCCTCCCCATTTAAAAAAGAAAAAAAAATGAATTATATGAAATTCTTATTTAGGACAGTGATAAAAAATTATAATGTAATTTGACCTAAAGAACAAAATTTAGAGATACAACTAAATACCTACTCACTTGTTTGAAATACAATTAAAAAAAGGTTTGTTTTTTTTTCAATCCTGCCATAAAAAGAATTAAGGCCACGTACATGTATATACCATCAATTTTATTTTTGATTTTTCACCCCCGTTCACTCCTTTAAAAATATACAGCCATGCAGTTAGTTTTTTATTTTAATTTTAAAGAATAGGTTAAGAAAGCAATTAAGAAAAAAATCGGACACAGTATATACAACAATGAACAAAAAATATGGTTCAACATATTAACATTGTATCATATAAATGTGTAAATTGTTAATTCCCGCGCTTGCGCGGGATATCAGATAGATAGATAGATAGATAGATAGATAGATAGATAGATAGATAGATAGATAGATAGATAGATAGATATTTATTATATTTCCTATTGCAGGTATTAGCTTCATGTTAAACATATACACTGTTTATCCTTTGTATTTGTTGTACTACATTGTTTTTCGTATTTGAACTTGTACTTCGTTTGACGCCAATCTAATGTTTGTTTTAATTGTGTTATCATGTTTATCTCGTAAAACGTATTTGATAATCATGTCCCGTGATGTGTACAATTGAATGCATTTGATAGTTTTAGTCATAAACGATAATGAATATCGATGTTATATCTGAAAGTGAAAAGAGTTAATGTTTGTACGGCGAACCAACACAGGCTCAGAAAAGGGTAAGATTGGGCTTATAGTATTCATAACATTTAAAATTGAATTAAAAATCTCGATTTTTAACATGATATATATTTTCCTCTAATTCTATATTTTTTATTTTCAAATTCCACGATGACAGTAAATAAGGCATAAGAGTAATATGTGTTGTTTTATTCTTGCTTAATATTATCGTTATTTTATTATCGTTACTCTCAATGCAAACTATTGAATGGATTTTTTAAGGTCAATGTCTAGTAAATGAAAGATTTTTACAGCTTTATAAAATTCAAGATATAAATTATTTCAATGATGCTTCACAACAATAGCTTTGACCAATATGGTGTACTGGTGCTTAATTTCTGGTAAACACAATGAAAAATCATGTTTTTAACAGTCAATTTATAGGTAATATGAAAAAAAAAAATAAGTAACAAATCTCAGAGTTCTGTCCATATTTAACTAATAAAACATACAATAATGCCCACAGTTGCTCACAAACGATATTAAACAAGCTCTTGACTTCCTCTTTATAATGATGTCAAACCCAATATATTTATCGTATCGTATATTTATGCTACTTTTTTGCCATGGTTTGATAAAGAATGCGAAGAAACTGTCGGGTTTTTTTTTACATATTTCCTCAAAAGCCCATAAGTACGGAAATTTTTCTTTAAATCAATTATGACGTCAAAATGGTTTTAGCACCAAAAAGATTCCCTGGAATCATTTCCAACAGTACCGTCAACGGATCCCGTATTTAACGTTATTTTAGAGAAAGTTTAATTAAAGAATCATCTGCACCCGTTACAATTTTCAGGTAACTGTGGATAAAGCTATTATTTCTACATGTAGGATAAGATGAACTAAAAAAAAAAAAATACCGATTTTTAATGATTTTAAACATTTCCGACTCTAAATATTTTTAATCCATATCAATTTGTAGCATGTTTTCCGGCACTGTCTCTCGATGCTCAAGACAGTTAACCTACTCCGTTACAAGCAGATGCTACCCGGTGAACGTTTACCTTACGATCAACGGTATAAATCTTTTTACAAATCTTGAATTGCATGTTAAATAAACACACGATAGGTATGTTGCGGAGTGACAAAAATGGCTCTTAAATCGAACCCAAAACACCACCAAAACAAATGTTTTTTTTTTCTATAACACCACTATAAATTTATGAGCGGATAGTCGTCGACAGAAACATATGTTGGTCCAATAGAAGACACATAACACCAGATTATTCCATTCTGTTTTTTCCTATGAATTCTTCCTTATGAAAAACGATAATGAAGCTATCTTGGATATTTTCCCTTTAAATTCACATCTTTTGCAAATATTTTTTTTATCAAAACTCATCCAAATGGGCTGCAAAAATAATCTATGGAAAAACTATGAAGAACGGATCTTCTATATTACAGTTTGTTAAACAAATGCTCGATTCTACGCTACGCATTATTTCCTTTTTCTATTGTTGCGCTCATCGCTACAGACCCCCTATATAAGGCCAAGAACACCATCCATGCTTCACCGCATTCAAGTATTTCATTCTCCCGAAAACGTTATGTTGTGAATGAAAATGTGAAGCAACGCTTTTTGAAAAAAAAATATGACAACCACTGCACTGATAAAAGGAATGCAATAAAAAAGAGAAACAGAACAGACTTAACACCAGACCCATATTTTAAAAATCGATCAGTCTAGAACTTTCCCTGTGTCGTACTGATCAAAGTATATCATCGCACATGCAAATACCATACACTCTAGTAAATCGTGTAGCAACACCATGGAATTAAGAAAATGGATTGTTTATACTGGGATTTTTTGATTGATTTTTTTGACTAATTTATTTTTTGGCGTGTTT
>WFKH01011926.1:49706506-49718970 GCA_016163765.1 Magallana hongkongensis | reverse complement strand
ACACACACACACACACACACACACACACACACACACACACACACACACAGACAGACCCTGAAAAGTACTACTACACCACATGCTCGCTGCACGCTCGCTACACGCTCGCTAAACGGTTTACACGAAACGCTGAACGGTTTACACGAAACGCTACACGCTTTCCCCGAAACGCTAAACGGTTTGCACGAAACGCTGAACGGTTTACACGAAACGTTTCTCACACGAAACGGTTTGCTCGCTTTTCACCCGCTATGGTCACGCTTCGATTTTCGTTTAAATCGGGTTCTCTCGCTTTTTTACTTTTATGGTAATAGTTGTTTTAAAAATAAATGGTACGATATAATAGAAATATGATATTTCACAAATAAATCTTTATTTAAAATCGGCAATATTGATCTTTAATGAAAAATATTTCAATCACAGGAATAAAAAAAAAGCTACAGAACATGCACGTACATGTATTCATTGCTCGAAAGAAATATCACTCGTTTTAATGTCATAGGAAAAATGAAATTGTTCCGTAAAAATAATAATAATAAATACAGAAAATGTAAATGGCTTATTAATTTTAAAACATTAAAATAGAAATCCGTAACATTAGAAACCTAAATCTATTTTTCGTTTTTCGGCGGCTTTATTTTTCAACATTAGGAATTGTTTTGAAATGGTGTGTGAGAATAAAAACGTAATACATGTATTTAAATAAATAGTTATTCAATTACATTAATAGTAATTGACAATTATTTAGAAGTAAAGGATGACTGCACTTAGCGCCGGGTTTAGGGCCCTTTTCGGTCGCTTCTGTTGCGTTTATTTCTTAGCCTAATATCACTTTTGTTGATTTTCAAAGAGTCTAGTCTATTTCTAACATGAACTAAGATTTTAGACTGTTATACAATAAGCTCATTCTATGTTTTTCTCCTTACAACTTTCGAAAGCTTGTCTGCCCTTGACCAAACATTAGATCGATATTAATATGCATAAGAGGTGGAGCTGACATTATCAGATTGGTACTAAAATTAGACTAGCATTAATAACAATGCTATGTATAAAAGTTTATGTGATCACTCTTTCATCATAGCCCTATCTATTCTATATGGTAGACGTATATTATTTACTATGGTTTCTGTTATATACTTATCCGGAATTATTATGTTTGCATTGTTTGGTTTTCTACATTGTAATACGGAGTATGAATACATCTAAATAAAGTAGTTCGTAAACAGCCATTTTAGTGTTCACACGTGTTTATACCCTGTCCTGAACAATATAACCTATTGGCGACGAGGATACTAGGAATCGAGAATGGCACTCATCATCGGAAAGGTGGGACCATACGACGAAGCGTTAGAGACCTGGGAATCATATATAGAGCGTTTGGGCCAGTATTTTATAGCGAATGACGTGCACAACAATTTGAAGGTAGCTTCTTTGCTTTCCATTATAGGGCCAAAACATTATACGCTATTGAAAAATTTGTGCGCTCTAACAAAACCCTCTGCAATGACATTCGATAAACTAATTAAAAAACTAACCGATCATTTAAGCCCCAGACCCTCGGAAATTGCAGAACGTTTTAGGTTTCACAAACGTGAACAGGCTGTGGGCGAAACGGTAGCGGTATATATTGCCGAGTTGCGGCGCTTGGCCATTCACTGTGACTTTGGGGATTCGTTAGACAAAACGTTGAGAGACAGATTTGTGTGTGGACTTAAACAAGAACACATTCAAAAGAAGCTGCTGGCTGAACCAAACCTAACTTTAGAAAAAGCTATACAGACCGCGGTCGCCATGGAAACAGCAAGTCGGGACGCCATGGAGTTGCAGGGAAAACGGGAACACGTGGGCATAAACAAACTGTAGGTAAAACAGAAACACGGTACGTACGGGAAACAGAAACAGAAAATTCCGTCGAGACCTGTCAGTGTGACACAGGGGAAATGTTACCGTTGTGGTGGAGACCACAAGGCAAAGACTTGCAGACACTTAAACAAAAGTGTAGGTATTGTGATAACCCAGGACATCTAGAGAAAGTGTGTTTTAAGAAACAACGCGACATAGGTAGCAGAAAAATCCACTACGTTGATGTGGAAGATGACAGTGCTGAGTCTAGAAATGATTGCAGTTACTTATACACTTCGACTACAGTGACGTGAACAAGATCATGGTAGAACATATTATTGTAAAACCAAAAATCGCAGGAGTGGAAATTCCTATGGAAGTGGACACTGGAGCAGCTGTGTCTATAATAACCAAAGAGACTCTGGATCGATACCTCAAGAAGTACAAACTCCTCTACAGTGACGCTCGCTTGAAAACTTACAGCGGGGAGGAGATTCACCCAGTGGGAAAACTAAAGGTCACAGTTGAACTAAATAAGCAGAAAGAAACATTGGACTTGTTAGTTGTAAACCACGAAGGACCTACCCTCATGGGAAGAAACTGGCTACAACACTTAAGAATTGACTGGAGAGAAATCAAATCCATCAGACTATGTGATGAAAAGAACACAAATGTGAAACACATTCTTGAGAGATACAAAAGTGTTTTCGATGCAGGGATAGGAAAACTTAAAGGAATAAAAGGGAAACTTACCCTACAGGATGGCGCTAGACCCAAGTTCTGTAAAGCCCGAGAAGTAGCCTATGCCCTTAGACCACGAGTTGAAGAGGAACTAGAGAGATTGCAGAAAGAAGGAGTTATCTCACCTGTCAAGTTCAGCGAATGGGCAACACCCATTGTTCCCTTACCTAAGGCAAATGGCAAAGTGAGAATATGTGGTGATTATAAAGTGACACTTAACCCTGCAATGAAGATAAACCAATATCCGTTACCGAAAATAGCCGACATATTTGCATCTTGATGAAACTTCAAGACACTTACTTACCATCAACACTCATAAGGGACTATTCTGTCTGAACAGACTTCCGTTTGGAATCGCATCAGCCCCTGCCATCTGGCAGAGAGCGATGGACCAAGTTCTGGCAAACATTCCAAAAACCAAGTGCATATTGGACGATATGATAATCACAGGCTCAAAAGATGAAGAACACTTATATAACCTCAGTCTTGTGTTACAGAGACTTGAACAGTATGGGTTAAGAGCCAACCTGGACAAGTGTGAATTTTTCAAAGATCAGATCAGCTACTGCGGACACGTGATAGACAAGGACGGGTTACACAAGTCTGATGAGAAAACAAATGCTATTGAAAAAGCACCAAAACCTGAAAACGTGTCCCAACTTCGTTCATTTTTGGGCTTGGTAAATTATTACCATAGGTTCCTGCCGAACCTCGCTTCAGTGCTGGGACCCCTCAATGAATTGTTGCAGAACAATAAGAAGTGGATGTGGACATCAAAATGTGATGACTCATTTGCACAAGTGAAAGAACTTATAATTTCGGAACAAGTTCTGTGCCATTATAATCCAGCGTTACCTGTTCGTCTAGCTTCAGATGCATCACCCTACGGAATAGGCGCTGTACTCTCGCATGTAATGGAGGATGGAACCGAACGTCCTATTGCGTATGCGTCTCGTTCTTTGACTAAGGCAGAGAAAGCATATTCCCAGATAGATAAGAAAGCATTAAGTATCTACTGGGGAGTACAGAAATTTCATACTTACCTGTATGGACGCCCCTTTGTGCTGATCACAGATCACAAGCCACTTGTTAGTATTTTTCACCCAGAAAAACAACTACCAGCAATGACGACTGCTCGATTACAACGATACGCCATATTTCTATCGAGTCACAACTACAGCATAGAATACAGGAAGACGGCGAGTCATGGAAACGCGGATGGACTCTCAAGACTGCCTGTAACCTTGACCTCTACCAGTGAAATGGAGGAAGAAATCGACGCAGGTAACGTTTTTATTCCTCACAGTTAGAAAACTTACCAGTTTCTAGTGACACTGTACGAAAGGAAACGCAACGTGATCCTGTGTTATCGCAAGTACTGGACATCGTATTACAAGGAACATGTGATTTTCCACAAGAAAATGACTTCAAACCATACAGAAATAGAAGCAAGGAACTGACTGTTCATCAAAATTGTCTTCTTTGGGGAAACAGGGTCATTGTTCCTACATCACTACGCGGTAAAATTCTGAAAGAACTTCATGAAAGTCACCCTGGAATCGTAAGGACAAAGAGCTTAGCAAGGTCTTATGTATGGTGGCCTACTCTTGACATTGAAGAAATGTGTCAAAACTGTGTTGATTGTCGACATTACTTACCAAATTCGAAAATAACTTTAAAAAAAATTCAATTAAACAAATAAACAAATATCTGATACTACATGTATCAACTTACTTCCAAACTTAATCTTTTTAATCAAACTGTATCAGATATAAAATTGTAACAAACTACTAAAATTAGCAACTGTTTCAACCAATATAACGTTTGTTGAAAAATTACTTAGAAAATGTTAAAGTTCAATGATTAAAAAAAAAAGACTAAAAATGCGTATACTTTAAATTTCAGCCCTGTATATATGAGAATTAACCTGTAACAACAGTCACTTTAAAACACTGATAACCTCACTCCAAAGAACTCAGTCACGTGGTTCATTCCTTCAAGGACACCATGCACCCGAGACGCTCCTGCCTTCGTCACATTGCCTGTCCCTCGTGCGTCCTGACCGCAAGCCCCGGGCTCATAGATCTCTCGCTTACAGCCT
Organism: Magallana hongkongensis; assembly: GCA_016163765.1. Taxonomy (NCBI): domain Eukaryota; kingdom Metazoa; phylum Mollusca; class Bivalvia; order Ostreida; family Ostreidae; genus Magallana; species Magallana hongkongensis. The sequence continues at coordinate 49,714,286 of WFKH01011926.1, read as the reverse complement.
ACAACCACTTCTCACTAGTACATACTGCTCAGCGCAGCATGCGCCCCCGACATTAGTCTGTTGTCCACATGACCCTCCATAGGAAAATACACGTCCAGCGCCCAGAGTCTAGTACAGGAATTTGCACCAAATACTCCTATGCACTAGAAAATATCCCAATGTGACTAATGAAACTCCTGAAAAATATACAACCATTAACCCCTGTAACTAAATTACCTGTATACTTTACAAACTAACAACAAAACAAGCTTACCGGCTAGGAAAACATGTACCTTACAAAATTCCGAGTTCAATGACTACCAGTTTCTGTACCAGTACTATATCTAACTGGAGAATCAGGAACTGCAAAACGTGGCACCCGGCTGATGTCATTACCGGACCCTCTACTGATTACTACACCCAAACCAGTCACTTTAAATACTCGCTCTAAAAATAGCACACTCACCCGACATCCGTCACTCACATACGGTAACCCAGTCATGACAAAAATATAGAACACAAATATGAACACCATTATATACAAAAAACTGAATTAACTTTATTACACTTTTCTATAAAATAAAACTTTAATTTGATATACCTTAAACACTTTATAAAAAAAAATTGAATCATGGGGGCCAAATTTGGCTTCTATCATATATATTCCTTTTATAAAATCTATGAAACTTGATATTGGGCAGATAAACTAAGCACATTGTTATAGCGATCGAGGAAAGCACTTCTATAATTGCGATATTTATAACCCCAGGATCACAAGTGTTTTGGAATAAGGGCGAGTTTTATTAATCATGTTTTGGTTTTTTGGGTTGTTTTTTTTTTTTTTTTGGGGGGGGGGGGGTTCAATCGTCTTCTCTGTGACTGAGCTTGAAGCAAGCCGATTAAGTGCGTCAATACATTGTTAAGTCATGGAGCAGTGACATCAGATTTATATGTAAGATATCGAAAAAAATCTCATGATCTTAACAAAAAATCCCCTTATTGATCTTGTCCAGATCTATGATTATCCGTTCTTAGCTCTCAATCCCTCACCAAACACCTCACTCCAAATAAAGTCGTTTCTCATTAAGAAATGTCCCCCTTCCCTACCGAAAAAAGGGTAAAAAAAAAAATCCATACATGTAGAGAGGCTCGTTTGAAGTCGTCACGCTCAACTTTGACGACATCGAGAAAAAAAAAACTACATACAGAGACGGCATTACAAACATAACTATAACATTTAGATCATTTTAAGTAAACTTTAAGTGACTACGTACTGGACAGAAGGACTGAACGGACTGAACACCTTTTACAGGGAAAAAAATAATAACAAATATTTCAGTGGTAAATCAAAACTTAAACGCTTATCTTTTTGTTTCTTACAGCTTATGATTGGAAATGTCGATTCAAATATAAACATTGAACATTTTTATCGAAATTAGTATCCCTTCATGTAATATTTACGACTGCTGTTAAGACTAAAAAGTTGCATTTGTTCTAAATGATTTATTAAAGGAAAAAGGAATTCTTCTTTTAGTATTGTCAGGTGATCAAATACGGTCGGGGATGATCAAATTCAATAAAGCCCGCAGGGCTTTATGATAGATTTGATCACTCATGATATTGAAGAATTATTCCTTATTACTTTTATTTATATAATTTTCAGCTCTTGTATCATTTAAAAATGTTCAAAAAAATCATTGAAAAACTGTTTTTAACTATACGTTACAAAATGCATTTGTAGTATTTTCAAAGACAAATACACTAAAAATGTAAACATAAAATTTCATTTCAACTGCACGTTCATAAATAATTTATGGCAAGTTCCCGTAAATTTGAGTTTTACGGTCTCGGAGCTCGTGGTATTGAGTGCTTGCAACGTCATTTTTGAGCAGGTCGCCACATTTTGATGCTTGTACTTCGACTTGTTCGCTCTTCTTTGACTCCCTCCTCCTAAATTTTTATTTAAGAAGATAAAATGTAACTGTGTTTATTTCTATGCTGGACAATTTTGCATGATGGTTTTTTTTTTATGCTGACCATGTCTGCTTAATTACACACTATGAAAACAGTATTTACCTTGTGACCACAATATATGCAATTAGTATTCCAATGATGATGAGCGAGAGGCAACATATACCAATAAGACCGACAATAATAAATGTCCATTGCTTCAAATCGTCAGCAATCGAGGATATGGAAGATACTGAAAATGCAATAACAGCTTTGCAAACAATTTATTTTATATTTATTTAAAAATTAATCATCTTATATTTTTAAGAACGTCCTATTCTTAAAAGCCTTTCAAAACTTTACATATTTTACACGTTTGTAGGAAAAGGTAATTACCATTTCGTTCATTGCAGAAGTATCCCTTCCAGCCTGAGATACAACCATACTCACATAAACCATTGAAGATATTACAGCCATTACAAGTGTCGATACATTTTTCTGCACAGTTTTCTCCAAAATTTCCTTGTAGGCAAGCTGACAAAAATGTGAAGACGATATTTATCTATCTGTCTATCTATCTATCTATCTATCTATCTATCTATCTATCTATCTATCTATCTATCTATCTATCTATCTATCTATCTATCTAAAATTATGACATATATTTACTTGTGTTACACATTTCTCCTTCATAACCAGGATCACATCCCGTCAAGCATGTCCCTGTCATGTGAAAACATTGGTTTAGGTCACTGCAGCGCCCACACTTTTCACTACATTCAAATCCATACGATCCTCTATCACAAGCTATAAGAATATATATTTAAATGACAATGAGTTTTCTAGTTTCTCATAAATGAGATCATTTTAATACTATGCTTCGAAAAGTACTTTATCACGCCGAAAACAGATTGCCCTCCCGGAAAACAGTTATAGTGGCAACCCGTTTCCAAACAAAATTGTACGTGACACCTACGACTGGCAGGTCGAACGTCCGTTTGTCTTACGTTGCACTCTCAATCACTTTAACACAATTTTTAACGCTACGATCAGCCACGGGAGCAAAAACTGGCAAAACCCGTAGCACACGCACGATCACCAAACACGTTGGGCCAGTTGTGACTGAGGCTTAATATGAAATATTTATATTGTCATCCCGAAACTGTTATATTACCCTCCCGTGAACCTATTCTGCATATTATTTACATCGGGCTCGAAATTCAAGCAAATAAGCCAGTTACTTACCAAACGTAAACAGTTCCCCTAACATCAAAATGTCAGGACAACGTTTGCGATTCGTTTAAAATTAAATGAACTTTTTAAATTGTCTAGATACTGGGATTTTTTGTGAATATGATGAGAGTAATCAATTCAAGCGTGAGCGTCCTAAAAACAATGCCAATGTTATTCGGGGAATAGAAACAGCTCAAATAATGCAGTTCAACACAAGCATGGTGCACATTATGATTAATATCTTTTTTGAAATAAAAAAAATCGACTTTTTACAAATCATTTAACTTGGATTAGTAATATGAACATGTGTCATTTAAATACACTTGTAAATGGAAAAATACATTCGTAGATCGATTTTGTTTTTTTTTAAATGTTATATAAGATATACTACATGTCTCTTTCTGCGACAATATAAGAATAGCCGTGCCTTAGTGACAGTAAACCCCTAAAGAAGTATGTCGCCCTCTGCCTTCGGCATAGGGCGACAAAACACTTGAGGGCTTTTCTGTCACCTGTAAACAGATAGCCATGTTATGACCTTGAATTGCTAGTATTACAAGTTGGTCATTATGATACTTATGTATACCTAGATACTGCGCAATGAATTGTAGTAATGATAATTAACAGAATGAACTCTGTGACTCTTGTAGCACTGCGTAGTATTCCTCAATGATGTTATGCAACGAGGTGCAGACTACGGGCATAAAAATATCCAAATTGAGAGTTTATAAATGAGTGTCATATTTGGCCATTCTGTGTCTGCATCGATAGCTCTGGTACTCTATATTGAGTCATGTATTGCATATTCTATACAAACTTTGTAACCTTTTAGCCATGTATGAATGAATATATTATGAGTAAGTGATGCATCATACCAAGGTGGTGGACTCCGAGACTCAGGACTCGGAGACTCAAATCCTGCATCCATACTCTTTGATAGGCAGTTCTGACAGTTTTGTTACTTTATTTAGAAATAAAATACAACTCTAGAATTTGAACGATAAATGTTCACTCATGATCACCGTAGATGGGCCGAACTAGTCAGAACTGTCCATCACAAGTAAAACGTTACATATACTCATGTAAAATTATGTTAAGTAGATCTCTGATTTGGGCTGCTTTTAATTGATGTAATTTTGACTATACGATCACACTTATTAATAAACTGTTGGTGAAAGAAGTTCTGGACTCCGTGGTTACTGAGCTTGAGTCGCATCTCCACGAGATAACTAAGGTGGAAGGCTTACACACCTCCGGGCAAATATTCAGGTATGTCGCCCTCGAAGCCATGTTATGTTATTTATAATATATTGAACTGTGAATTTAACATACTAATTTTTAAAAACCCAAGAACCCTGTCAACTGAAATAACATAAATACATTAATCTTATTTATCATTATATAGGTATATACATGTTTGAATAAAATACTTACGTGTTTTGCACAGATCGCCCTGAAAACCAGCATCACACCCGTTTAAACATGTTCCATTAGTATGTAAACACAGGTTAAGGTCCCGACAATTTCCGCACTTTTCTTTGCATTCAACACCATATGACCCTTTTTTGCAGGCTGTTAAAAAGAATTTACTTTCAAAAAATCAAGAAGTTTTGAGATTTGTTGTTTGGTTTTTTTTTTATATAAAAAAAAACCATACTGATTGCCATTATTTATAACGGTCTCTCTTACACACACACACACACACACACACACACACACACACACACACACACAATTAAATTGTTTACTGAACAGAGTGTTACTGTAACAGTAAATTGAATCCTATTTTTCTGTTTATGTATTCGCACGCAGTCGGCTTATTAAGCCCCTTTTATCAATTTTCTTCGCATTGTCATGCAATATATTATTTTTTTTTAATTTGCAGTTTATATTAAGGTGGATCTTTAAAATTACTCAGTTTTTAATGTAATAGTTTGTCAAAAATGTATATATGTGCGCAAGTATCACATCGAGAATCCTTGCAGTTAGATAACTGAAAACTGTTCAATGCATTGAGAGATATGTCGACGAGACAAGAAGACAAGAAGTGTATGTGCTAATGACCCTCACCAGTTTTTCTTCATTAAAATAACCATGTGCATAGTTTACCAAATACCCAGTAGTAGAAGACGATGTTTTTATATTCATTCTTTAATATTTTTATCGGATAAAAGAAAGTGTGTATAAATATACTAAATTATTACCTTTGTGACAATAGTTTCCCTGCCAGCCTGTGTCACATCCAAAATCACACAAACCATTAAATATATTACAGTTTGTACATGTTGGATTGCATTTCTCAGAACAGTTTTCTCCAAAAAACCCATATGGACAAGCTGTAAATTATATGCAACATTAATGTAATAAAAAAATATTTTCTTGGCTCATTGCATAACCTATAAACGCCTAATACGGTTCGCATGAATAATTTATAGTCATATTGGTCAAATTAAGGACAATTAACATTATGAGTGTCATATTTAACAAAATACTGTTTAGGATAATATTTAATCTAGAATTTAAGATAAACAATTATGGCAATAATTTGAATTTATTTTATTTTCTTAATTGTAAATTTCAAATTGTATTTGACCATTTTATTTCCGCAACAAACTTAGGTTGGGGTTGTTATGTTTTCACTCAACATTTGGCATAAAAGAGATATGCAGTATTAAGTGACAACTAAAATATATAAAAGAATTATGTTTTTTTTAACTGATAATACCAATCATATATCATAAAGTAGACAAAGTAAAGATATTTATTAAATCAAACTCTGACATTGCTTAGTTCTTTTTTCCCCCTTAATTTTCTAAGATATCTTGAAGTTTTATTAAAAAACAACATGTATAGCAAAAACTAAAAATAAAATCATATAATATTATTGATAACAAGACACGATCTCGTTGCGAGCAACGAGGAGGTATCCTGTATGATTTGCAGAAACTTGATTTAACATAAAACATGATCTTGAAATGGGGGCGGATTCTTTATTCGAAGGAACATATTTTTTTAATCAAGCAATTGAGCAATGAAAGAAGAACATGGCATCCCCGTGACCCCTTATTTAAACGACTAGCCCCTATTTATTTGAGTTAAATGACAGTTCTTGTCATTTTGAACATAAATTGTTCATCAAGTGTTTAGAAATTCTATATTGTTCCCGAGATATATGAAAAAGAACGGTTAGGGGCCAATCGTTTAACTCCTTATAGGGACTGTTTAACCAAAAATAATGAAGGTTTCATATTTTATTGTGAGCGTTTTATTTTTCAATGTTTCTTTCCAAATATCTCTTCATTTTGAGATATTAAAAGTCAAAATTATTATACTTCTGTCTCCTTAAGGTTGGTCGCGGGTTTAAAATGTTGCGCCTTCTGCGCAGGATTTTGCGCACTACTGTCGTAAAACGCAAATGCAGAGTAAAATGCTCAAATAAACTGGTTATCATAGATTTCTAACGTTTTCGTTTTTTAAAAAAATTACTTATCATAAAAATTATTTTTAGTGAAATGAATCCTTAAAATAATGTTCAGAAGTATTTTAATCATTTCGCCGCTTCTTCAAAATCGACGTTATCCACATCGGAGTCAACGTCTTACAATGACATCAGTTGAGACTTTGGCGTAACAATTGACAAAAGTAAACGACGCGGATTTTTTTATTGCAGCGTCACTCATTAAAATTGAAAATATAATTTGCAAAATATAAAAAAAACCATGTTCGATCCTTTCACGTTTTGTGTGAGTGTAAACGTATTTTTTTAAACTATTACAAATAAAATAAAATTTGATTCGTTAGTTCCTTTTATTTTATACAATTCTATGTGTAAAATGGCTGGCAAGACAAGTTTTTAGAACCAAACAATTAGGGCGGAAAGCATAAAAACTATCCGGTCAATTTTGTTTTAATTTGGCAAAAACTTTACTTATACGTAACCTTACATCGCTAAAAATAAAAAGAAAATCTTTTGTCTGGAATTTTTCATATCTTAAATTAAAAATAATAACCCCTTTTTTCTATATAATCCTATATAAAATGTCGTCGATGATTCGGACATGCGACTAAAATTTGAGTGCAGTAAACAGATAAACTATCCGGTCAACTTACTTTATAATTTACACATAGTTTACTCATATGTTGTCCTTTCACTGGACAAATTAAAGAAAATCGTATGTTTGAAACATTCTCCCCGATACTCCTTAAAATCCCTAATTACGAAACAAAAGAGTAATAAATTGTTCTGTACTGACAAAACACTTGAAGATAAACATTACTGCTTCTATGAATATAACAAAATAGTTTAATATTAAGAGTTGTTATTAGAATATTAACAGTCAACTTGGCCCTATTTCTCTTGATGACAACTGAAAGCTCTTGTAATTTTTAACAATTTTTGTTCAACAAGTGTTTAAAATTTTTGTACTGTTTCCGAAACATCTGGAAAATAATGTTTTAGTGACCAACCCTATAAATCCTTTTAAGGTATATGGTTGCATACATGTATTGTTAAGTACATTATTTTGAGCATCAAATCTTCAGTATATTTTGCTTTTCGAAATATTTCTCCTTTTTGAGATATAAAACATCAGAATTGTAAACCTCTGGCCCTTAAAAA
>WFKH01011926.1:49678134-49694005 GCA_016163765.1 Magallana hongkongensis | reverse complement strand
GCAGTATTAATTAAATAGTTCGTTGTTCTTTTATAGTATTATTACTTTAGTATTCATTTTCAAAAATGCATGTCTTTTTCAGATTCTAAACTTTCTTTTTATAAGATTTATTAACGGCAGGGTTAAAAAACAGATGTGTTTGAACTAAGCATTTACGAGAGTAGCCATATATTAAGAAAATAAAAGTGCACTGCATATTTAAGACATAATATATGACCTATACAATAGTTGAAGTTGATAACGTATATACATGTAGCAAAAACATGACACGCGTGTTTTATATTATTTTCATACGCCTTCTACTATTAATCTTTTCTTCTGCATGCTTACAAAATCTAGCAGCAATATAATTTGTGGAATATAAGTTGTACTTTCAAGAAACGTACTTCTAAGATCATCAATCATATCATTTGGGTATAGTCCACTACTGCATTTTCCATAGGCGATAATGTTAACATTAGAGTTCATAACTCCGGTGTAACGACGAAAAGTGACCCCCGTAGAATATTGACCCGGTGGTCAAATTTCTACGGAGAAAACTGAGCCAGGGTTAGTATTCTATGACAAGTAGGGTCCTTTTTTCTACAGTAGAAAACCATTCCAAAACTGTAGATCTACGACCCCCCACACGTTGAAAACTGACCTCATAGAATTTTGACCTCGCTTATAAAATACATAGAAATTATAGAAATTAGAAGTGATACGTGTAGCATTCATGTTTGGCGAGGGGGAAGAGGGGCACCGAAAGCATATAAGAGATGGATGCGCCTCCCGTTTTACCCTGTTACATATATAACATCAGTGTGAACAAAGCGATGTCTGTATTTAACTTTACTTAAAATACTTGTCAGCTTGTCTAATGGTGCCCCTTCGCTAAGCCTTTTAAGCCTTTTAAGCGTTGTCCCCCCTAAAGGTACATGTATGGTGATGCGCTCGCTTGCGCTCCCTTTTTGCATAACTAAAGACGCTAATGATGCGTGTTTGGATGGCAAAGTCAATGAAATACACCAGGTTCAAACAGAATACGTTTATTGAGAATGGCGGCAAAATCACAACAACCAAATAGACAAGTCGTATTTCATAGGGTAAAGCTCGAACTAGACAATTTGTACTTGGACATATTCATTTAATTACCAAACATCTCCCCCTCCTAAACTTTAGAAATGTGAGTAAATTACGAGACTAGAGCATTTTGACTAGATTAAAAAAATAAACATTACAATTATAAAAATAACCCATAGACTTTAATTTCTATGATGTAATACAAGTATTCTACAAACGAGTGGGTAATTTTTCTATCTAGAAAAATGACCCCTAGTCAATATTCTACAGGGGTCACTTTTCATCGTTATACCGGCCTTAATTTTCGTTCAGCAACCAGAAACCCCTCATTCAATTGTCTCTCTCCTGTTAAAATTTCGTGGTGTGAAGTCAGATTCGTTTTCCGGCAAAATGCGTCTGTATTGAAAAACTCTGAAAATGAAAGTAAAAGTAGGAATTTACCAGTGTTTAGAAATGGTGTACATCAAACAACTTCAATTCTTTCCATCAAATGATAATTCAATTTTGATCATCTTTGATACTGTTTGTACAAAAGGTTTATTTAATTTTGTTTTCCAGAAATTTTGCATAGATCTGATTTGTAAACCGAAAAAAAATATGTATATTTAGTTTTAATTCTTTAACAGCAACTATTTTTGACACCAATGCCTTACCCTGAGAATACTAATGAAAAAGGAATTGTTGTTTTTATCGGTAACAGACATTCATGTATCATTCATTGATATGTACAACTTAATTCCAACGAAAATACAAGCGGGATATACATGTAAATGTATCAGAAAGTACATTGTACGAACTCATAAGACGCATTATATGTTAAAAGACTATAGCCACCTACAATACAATTCGACGTATTTATGTACAATCATAATTTTACGAAGGTTATACTCTTAATATGTAAACGGTGTGACCGTTAGACCTAGCGCATATTTAACACAGTGCAGTTTGATTTTTGTACAACAATTTATTTGAAACGCACACAGTAGGATCCGCCTTGTTGCCTACTCAAATCATTAGTCAAAGTTAAACTAAACGTCGCGCGCTCAGTCTACATTATGTCGTCATGTTTCGTACGTAAAACGTACAAGTCTTGTCGTCGGAAATTGCCAAAGAGAGATACGTGATTCCGAAGTAATAAAATTGAATACTTTACTTAGTATTCAAAAGATCAGTTCCTTGATGTTGATGTTTTTATTTTCCATCTGATAATTTGATAAGACATATTTATTATTTTACATCAAACTGATCATGTTGATTGCTTCTAGCTATCAATATATCATTATTGCCGATCATTCCTTTAAAAGGAATAGTTGTTTACAGATTGTCTTATGTATACGTGTTACCATTAAGCCTCGCTTCGCGACGCGGGCTTTGCCCGCCTCTCGATGCGCTCGGTATTACAAAGCATACGGTTGCGGATAGTTAAGATTTTTATTAAAATCACGGTTATATTGATTTTGTTATTTCCTAAGGTTTTAATTTCAACTTCCTAATGCTTATTTTTTATCAGAAAGTATTTTTATTTCTGAATGATTGAAAAATAAAGGTAATGCTGAAATCTAAATTTTCTTTCTTTTCTTAGCATCATTAAAGTAATAAGTTGACCAATGTTTTTTGGGAACGTTTAATTGCAACGACATACAATATGTACACATATTTATGCCCCATTATGTTATTAGTTTTAGAAAGTATAATTGCTTAATTATGTGAAATCATAAATTGTTCCGAGTTTAAAAAGGCTATTGTCATATCAACATACTATCAATATACTATCGGTTTGTTTGTTTGTTTGTTTGTTTGTTTGTTTGTTGGTGGGTTTTTTTTTTTTTTTTTGGGGGGGGGGGGGGGGTTAAACTGTATATAGCCGATAAATATGAACTACACAAGTAATTGGTTTTTTTTACCTTCATGTTTTTATCCCACACAACTTCCCGCAGTGGGTAAATATAATTGCATTATTAAATATGATGTGATTTGATGGTAAGTATTGTGGAATCATTAAATTTCGGCCAATTTTCGTTGATTGCATAAATTTAACAGGTTCGTGGGGACGTAATTTTGTGTATTCTCTTAAGGATGACGTTTACTCAGAATGAAAAAAAATTCCAATCATCATAATGAAAACCCATCTATTGTATGTTATAGACCTTTGATTGTAGTGTTATTTTTCACTTTAAAAAGAAGTAAGTCAATGACCTACTTTTTGAGTTACAATGTAATGGCTATTGAATATATTTCAAAATATCGAGAAAAATACATAAAAATTTTACACTACGATTGAGAATTTCTTAATTGTGAAAATATTAGAAATAATTAAACACTTTAAAAAATGAAATACAGTTTATGAATGGTAGTGGCACTAAATAGATATAAAGAATTAAAATTTCAGCAACAATTTATAAAAATATTCCAGTCCGAATTTCCTCTATTAGTTTTTAAATCCCTACCCGTTTTTGATCGACCTCTACAAAAAATTAAATGATGATAACACAAAAACATTTATAGTATTAAATTACTTATATTGACCTTATTCTGTTGGCATAAAATTTATATGAGGTCAATGATCAAAATTTTGAGATATGCTGTCTTTTATCGTTTTTAAGCATTTTTCAATATTTTTGCAATTCGTGCCATACAATAATTGTACTAAGTAAGCGAGGTAAACCCAACAGAAAATACGCAAAATTATAAAAACTAAAATATAAAATCTTAACGTTTAATATTAGAGGACTGCCAAACATGTTTGAGCGGAAAACAAAATCTGCAAAATTTAGTCCGAATTTCCTCTGTTTGGCTAAAAGTCAACTTTCATTTGAGCCTAATTTCATAAAATAGTAGAAAAATCGAATGTTATGTCAATAATAATTCATTTCATAATTATTTTTGTGTTTAGAACAAATTTTATTCATGACTTTGAACTTTATAACAATCCGAATTTGAGAACTCAAACCCTGAGTAAACGACACCCTTAAACTTACAAAGGAAATATTACTTTATTACCCTAATTTATAATTCGTGGAGGATGATAATTCTTTGATGAGAGGTACCCACGAATTCCACGAAAATTGAGCCACCACAAAGTCTAATTATTCCACAGTATGCCCTTTTTAAAGTTATATTGTGTATTTAATACATACCTTGTCATTCATTATGTGTAGAACTGTCAAGTAATGGGGAACCGTGGGGAATATGAGATTGCTTATTATGATTTCTTTCATTGTACAAAAAAAGACAAACTGATTTTCGTTTGTTCCGTCAAATCTAAAAAAGTTTCAACTATTAAGGATAACGCAAAAAACATGTGTGAAAACCCTACAATGTTTCTTTCTTAAAAACCCAAAAGTTTGTTTCGTGTTATTCATATTAGTTATCATTTCGGAAAGAATAGCGAACATTATTTATGTTTATATCTATATATTCATAATTGTTTTGTTATATCTTTAAAAAAAAATAATTCCTAAAGACAGATGGTCACAAAAACAGTTTAAAAAAATTTAAAGTTTTTTAAAGTCAAATAAGAAAGACATTTATATTATACACAATTTTTTTGTGTTGATTATGCAATCACATGGAAGTCACAAGAGTGTAAACAATTCGTATTCTGGATATATTATTTAATTTTATTTATCAGTTAACAAAAAAGCATTAATTGATTAAAATGTATTTTTATCCACATAAATATCGACAGGTGTCCATTACACCTTAAGAGGTTTATAACGTAATATTGTGTTTAGCTGTCAATTTACTGAGACCTTGAACGGTAATAAGATCAAACTAAAACAAAATAATATAAATTAAAATTAAAGCATTAAAATTGTTTTGCAATAGTGTTTTTCAAAGTTGACATTTTACGAACTAGCTCAAGCCAAAGTCATACAGACCCTGAAACGTGCTACTACACCGGTTGCAAAGTTCGGTTCGTTACGCTTTTTGAACGGTACGTTTCGCTTTCGCGGGGGTGTTAAGGAAGCATATGGGCAAATTAGCGTCTTATTTAGAATGTTATATCAAAAGTCGTGAAATTAAATAACTGTTTTGAATCAGATCAAAAACTTAGTATTATCCTTTGAAATATATGTCAATGCAATAAAAACGGGTAGTACATCACTGCCACATCGGCGCATTATCACGTGACAGCTATAAATAGCTTACGCATATTCCTTAAGATAAAATGAAATAGAACAACACTACCCTGCGGTTTCCACAAAACAATGAACATATCAAGTGAAGGCGAAACATCTCAGTTTTTTCAAAACCGCTGCTAGAATCCTATATTCTCTTTAATTAAATAGTTATTCCTCCGGTTCTCAAAAAACCATTCCAACTTTTATTCCGTTTGCACGGAAAACGGTATGATGCATCAAAACAACACATAACACAGGATTCTAGCAGCACTTTTTAATTAAAGCATTGATCAAACTATCGATACACGTACAATTTGAAGTTCAGTATATACGGGGTAGTGTTGTTCTAGTCGGATTTATAGATCATAAACAATGACAGAGGAAAGCCTGGCCGAGAAATAAAAGCAAATTTACATACCTTTTAGCGAATAATTGATAAAACTAACATCTCTCCTGGTATTCGTTTGTTTACTTATATTTTGAATCTGTTTACAGTGCTTTTCGATCAAATTTACACGACATTCAACTTTCAGTCATGACGTCATCAATGTGTAAATCTACGTAATACAATCTAATTTGTGATAAAAATTGTCTCCAGTATTTTTCATTTGTTTTTGGTCAACGTTTCGTTGCTTTAATACTTGAATATGTACATATTAACTAAGATTTGTGATTTCACGAAATTACATGTAACTCAGATTCCATATGCTTCCTTAACACCCCCGCGTTTGTGAACGGCACGGTTCGTTTTGTGAACGGTACGGTTCGCTTTGTGAACGGTACGGTTCGTTTTGTGAACGGTACGATTTGTTTTGTGAACGGTACGGTGCGTTTCGTGAACGGTACGGTACGCTTCTTGCACGGTACGCTTTGCTAAAAATAGCTGCACGCTTCGTGAACGGTTTGCGCGCTTTACTAATGAGGTGGGCGTGGCCTGAACACTTTGATTTTTCTCGATTTAGTCTTGTTTAATTTTTGCCCGATTGACTTCAGCAAGGTGGTAATTTTTGAAGAGCCTTTTTCTTTATTTAAATGATATATTACAAATGTATTTCAATCTAGTTAAAATCAGAACTTCCATCCGTTCTCCCGTTTTTGATACGTTGCGTGAAACATGAACTCATTGAAAACCGGGAAGCGGAGGGTAGTTTTAATTTTGATTAGTCTGTTATTATTCGTATTCTATTTTAGATAAATGTAATTATTACAATAGATTATGATTCAATGTGCATTAAAGCAACCAACAACTTTATTTATGTATGATGAGTTTATTACATGTATTTGAAAGAAAAACTGATTTGTTAAGTTGATTCCCGACACCCGTTCATTTCACAATTTACGACATGTATTATCAGTTTATGGCGTTATGGAAAAAAAAGTTTAGGGTCTAAGAAAGGAAATTAGATTAAAGCATTTTTGTAACGGTTTTTAAAAAAATAACAGCGTTAAATTTTAGTATACGTTATTTAAACCCGTATAACAAAAATCTAGCAAAATATTGAACTTATCTGGTCAGCGATAATCTCCGTCCGTATTCACCGACAGACATAAGTCAACAAGCCGTATATGGGAGTTGCACGCTTATTGCACGGTACGGTACGCTTTTATGGCCGTTTTGGGGCGGGTCTTGCATAAATTATATTGCACGCTTTATGCACGGTACGGTTTGTTTTGTGAACGGCACGGTTCGATTTGTGAACGGTACGGTTCGTTTTGTGAACGGTACGGTTCGTTTCTTGCACTAAACGGTACGGTTCGTTTTAGAGGTGTAGTAGCACGTTTCAGGGTCTGTACCAATGTTTGCTCCGATTCCATTTTAAGGTAAAGGAAATAAATTATTTGAATCCCATTTCGTGACACTGATGTACAACTACATGTACTTAGAAAAGGATAAATCTGACGGATATGTTTTGTGTCTTCCGAGTTATGTTGTAATGATTTAATACAGATTGTTTTGTTGGTAAAAATGTGATATATTTTTCACAGGCAAAGAAAACACGTATGGCCTTTCCTTTGATTATATTTATTATATCATTTCTTGTTTCGAATACCATGACTTTTAACGGGGATTTTATTTTAACAAGAGATGTTGCTGTCAGCGACTTGCTTCCGATAACAGGCAATGCAAACTACATTGAAACAAAACGTTGCGAGACTAGGATACAGTGTGCTGCAGTTTGTTATTTTTGTGCAGGATTGCTGTATGACAGGGTGGCAGGAACATGCTATCTTTAAAAGCTCGTCTTTTGGAGAAATATTTTAACAGGAGTCGTAAAGATACCGGATGGGAACTATACATCAATTTGAACGGTTTGTATTTGAATTGCAAATAATACGCTCATTGATTAACATTATTCATAAATAAAACTGTTTTTTTTTTATTTTTATCTTTCATAAATTTTACAATTTGTGAATCGGGATGGTTACTCTACAATGCTCACTATTATATAAACGTTCAGAAAAAGGTCACATGGACAAAAGCAAAGGAATTTTTTTTTTATATGCAAAAAAAGAGCGTTTTTTTTAAGAGATAAATTTGTTGATTATTTTGCATTATTGATTATTTTAGCTTGCTTCAATAAAATCAGATGTTTTATCAATTTAATCTAAGTAATTATAAATCTGATTGCGCTATACTACGGAAATATGTCCTCTTCTTTTGTAAAACAAAATGCGGGTTCAAATATTTGTTACTGTCAAATTCAACAGAAATCATCATTATGGAAAGGACAATATAAATTGTTAAAATTAAGGGCCAATTTGTTTCCAAAAGTGTACTAACTCCAAAACCTATACAAAAGTGGACCAAAAAGCCAAATTAAATCAAATTTTGTTTAAAGCATCCTTATAGGTAAATGAATATAACCAATATTTATAAAAAAAATTCTTCTGGGTAGATGAATATACTTATGAGGTATTCAAAGTTAAACAAATGTTCTGTGCTAAAATAAAATCGGACACAAACGTACACATCTCTTTAATTTGACAGTTTATTCTTTTTTTGTCAGTGCTTTATGGACTTCCGATAAGTGACGTGGTCCACGAGTCTCTTGTCTTTATTTTCTTAATCAATGTCAGGGGTTTTGATGCACTTTCAGAATGAATTTATGCATTATAAAGATATATTCTGTTAAATTTTGATTTCCAAAATTTTGAATTTTATGCTTGCTTTTTTATATTATTAGACAATTATACATTTTCTTCTGCACAACATTAATTTTTAAAAGACAGTTTGTATTAAAGACCAAAATCCGTTTAACAGCTTTAATTTTAAAGCCAAAAAATCGTGAAATAAGAGATACAGAGGTCACATCGCTCACCTGACCAACAATGGCCAACACTATACAAGTATGTAAAATTTTGATACCCCGGTGTGGCCCCATTCTACCTCTGGGGGTCATGATTTGAACAAACTAGAACCTTAACTACATTGAGATGTTTCCATATCAGTTTCAACTGGTTCTTCATAAAAAGATTTTTAAAGATTCTCACGATATACTACCATGTAACACTTTGACACCCCCCCCCCCCCCCCCCAATTTGTGGCCGCACCCTACCCCGGGAGTCATGATATGGGCAATTGGTTTTATAAAAAAAATGTATATATATCATAATCTAATTATCTCCCTTGAAATAGGGTGTGGCCCTTCTTTCGTACAAACTAGAATTCCCTTGGCCCAGAGTGCTTTGTGGCAAGTTTGGTTGAAATTGACCCAGTGGTTCTGTAGAAGAAGATGAACATGCGAAAAGTTTACAACGACGACAACAACGATCACGACTACCACAGACAACGGACATTTTTTTAGCAGAAAAACTCACCTGAGCTCCGCTCAGGTGAGCTTAAAATTGTATAACCCTAGATATTTGTTTTATTTGTTTCTTCATTTTATCTAAGTTTTTTATATAACCTATCAGTATTTTCTATTAGGTCAAATTCCAGTCACGAAGTTTGAACGACTATGAATGGGAAATAAAGTGCAAATATGTAGTTTTTCATGGTCAATTACTCAGAGAATAATGATTACAAAACAATTTCTTCTTGGTATTCTTAAATCATAATGTTTCAGATACAATCGTTCATTATGGAATATTATATACAAAATACACATCAAATGAATTAAAGAAAAGTCTACCTTAAAGGGTTTGCTTCTGTAGTTGTGTCTTTTTTTACAATATCTTTTTACCGTTTATACCTTTCTGTATAGACCGCTGCTATATACAGTCATGCTAAATGCCACGGTACTCCATTGCTGTACCTAACGACGTTATCCACAACCTTTACCACAAACCATGGAAAAGTACACGTTGGAGAGAGATAATTTTATTAAAAAATAAAAAAACTAGATAAAAATCACAAAACATGCATTTTGCTTTAATATTTTTTTAGATGAGTACTTTAGCCACATATTGACGTTATCGAATACTAACTGACTTTTTCAGACTTATTCGTTGAACATTATATACAAAGTAAGTCTGTTGATAAAGTTTATTTTTAAAGGGCTTGGGGACAATATTACTTGTGATTATGACACTCATTTCTATTGTAATTTTTGAAATCAAATCAAATGTGTTATTCTGAAACCTAGATCGCTATTTGGTTACTTGTCTCAGCATCTTTAGATTAAGAGTTTAAAAACATATAGTTTGGGTTTTAATGTGTAAATGGTGCTATCTTTTAAAGAGTATAAATTAATGACATCTCTAACCATTCTTTTGGGGACATAAAAATGCTATTTTTGTGCATTAAATAAAATAAACCTGCCTTAACCTATTTCTGCTTAAAGAGGTTCTAGCAATTAAATTATTGTTTTAAGGGATTAGTGTGCTAATCTAATTTAGTATTTAAATTAGACTTATAGTCATACGCATATTTATGACATACATGTACAATTGGAATTGTTTTAAAAGAATTTATGTTCAATATCTCTTTACTGAAGATTTCAGTTACAGTCCAATGACGCATACACACGTACATGTAGTCAGGTACATTACCATCGTAATGCATTATTATTTAGTGAGGGGGGGGGGGTCTATGAATAATTTAAAAACTGCGATTTGATTGAGTTTTATAGATGTATATAACGTTTACTTATATTGTATTATGATTACTAAAGACATTACAGTTACTCCACACCTTTAGAAAAAGTTCTACATATAAGCCCAAACTTCTTAATTACTTAAATATATGAATTTCTAGCATGTGTTCGAATTGAAAATAACAGAAAAACAAATCAATTTTGAGGAAAATATCAACTTTTAAAATTTGACCGCTATTCATAAAAACAAAAGTCCCTGCAGTATTCGAACTCGGGACCTGCGGGTCAGTAGATTGAAGCTACATCCATTGCGCTACAAAGATAGAAACAAATTGTGGCGACATAAGATGTTTCATAATGGGTTAAAATCGCCATGGTGTGACACACTGTTATAAAAAGTAGAAGTCACAGGGTGTCTAGGATCCTTAAAGTCATTCACAACCGTTGCCATGGTAACGGACACCAAAGATAAACAATGGCTAATCTTATCAACTCTAAAGTAATATAGAAAATAATTTCAGCTTATCTAGGTTATGAAATCTATTTTTTTTAAATTAACTACTTGTTCAATTTTCAAATAATAGAAAAACATTGGTGGGCAATTCAAAAGAATGTTTTCATGGAAAGCGAAAATTATTTTGAAAACATATTTTCGTATTTTTTTAGCATGTAAATACCATGTATGTATAAATGTATGGCTGTATTTAAAATATGCACGTCATATAAAAAATTAAACATATTACTATGGTAACAAGGTTTAAAATTTTAAAAATGGAGAAAACCATATTGATTATGTAAAGCGAAAATGATTGTTTTAAATACAACTTAGAACCATTCTGTGTTGCTATTTGTGGGAAACATGTTAACATATATCAAATATATTCAAGCATTATTTAGCATCGTTAAATTGCAATTGCTAAGGAAATATGTAAACTTAAGAAAAAAATTCAGAAATTCTTAATTGTTCAAAATGTAATGGCAACGGCTATTTATTTTGCTAAAATGCAGCTTCAACTAATATTACATAAAAGTTGAGAACATGTTTGGTCATTCCAATCATTAATGCTATATTTGTCCAAAATAGCTAAAAACGACATTTTTCAATCTTTAGCCTCTGTTACCATGACAACCGGTCTCAATGGCAACAGTTGAAGGTTGTCTTGCATCTTTATCAATATATATTTGTTGATCAAAAGGGTCGGATTATGTGGAGTTGCCAGGTGCAGGTCATCATATCAGAAGTAATGCATGGAGTTTGATCTAATGATCTTCACCTTACAACGAGCCGTCATCTGATTCTTTAGATCATGATCCTTTATAATAATAAATTTATTTTCTTTCCACAAGGTAAAAAACATACAAAACCATTATATTTATTAAACACAAATTATTCCAAATAATCACTATAAAAACGCAGGTAAAAATATTTATGGTATACTACGTCATTAGCTTCAGACAGTGGTGGTAATACTTGTAACTTCGCTCCGCTTCGCGTCTCGTTTGATACGATGATCCAGGCCTTGATCATAGACGCGGGGACTTTATTTTGCGATAAACTTCCGATAAACTGTTTCGCCACGACTTATGTTCGCGATCAAGCCTTATCTAGACTCGTGATGTTATACACATAACAACCACACGACAAAAAAGGGTTCGTGGCGGGAAATATTCGCGACTACGAGGCTCTCATGACCTCGCGGAAATTTCTCGCACGCAAATAAATGTTGGTTTTCAGTATATGCATCATCTTTATAAGCGTTTAGCATATACGCTGAACGCTTTATGCCATTTAACCAAAACAATTACGCAATTGAATGCCTAGTCACAGTGCAACCTATAATTGAACGAAATATTGAGTGCGCTGAAAGCTAGACCAGTTAAAAGTGTTTGTATCACATTTTTTTTTAACAAGATTTCAAAATCTCCTCTTAAATCTAATATAGGTATTTTATAGACCTTAAATACATTTACCGAATTTTGTTCCGAAGTTTGGAAAAGAATAAACAGGATCAGTAGTATGAATAAAAAGGTGTTTTGAGAGAAAAATATTTGTTCATTGCGCCACTCAGCTAAGTTAAGGGCGTCCATAAAATAATAGCGGTATTTATCACATAAAATATTAGCCTTTGAATAATCTTGATATTATATTCCAAAAAATTGTTACACAGAGTAATTTTTTATCAATATACATATTAGATAATTCGCTATCGCATGAGCAATTTTTGAGTCTCTTGGGAATACCCTGTCACCAGATACTGCTAAAAATAGATGAACCAGGAATAATACGAAAAAATGCATAGTGCAAGGGCTTAACATTAACAAATATAATTATTTCTGTTTCTAACTTGTAAAATGAACATCTAAAATTTCGAAATGTGCTGGGAGCTTGAAATATTCAAGTAAGAACAATTATTAAATTCAATATAAACAGTGGATGAACAGAAATTTGCAGGGAGTTCCCACAATTAATGCTTATTTGTGTGAAATGCGTAGCGATTTCATGTAGCTCCCAGCACTTTTTGATATAATTGGGATATAATGGTAACACATGTAAAATTTCAATATATTTGATAAAGTGTATGCCCTTGCACTACTGCATTTTATCTGACCCGTCTCACTTTCGGCGTCATTTGCGTGAAATTCAAACGCAACACTGACTAAGATCATGATTTTAATTTTCGTTCATAAAATAATTACACGCTGTGAATTTCATTAAAATAATGTTAGAAGTTTGTCTTGTTCACACCAGTCATCATTACCAAATTGTTGAAATTGGAAAAATTAATTCATCTGTTGCCCTCACCAATAACTATTGATATAAGGGTGGTGGGGGGGTGGTTTAAGTGTAAGTTTGTAATTTACACATTTATGTTTTATAATGGTTTATGTTACTCTGCTGCTAAATAAATAAGAAATACCTATAATATATGACCAGGGTTACTTGTAATTATAGTTAATATTTTTTGTAATAATTAAAGAAAGCAACAAAAATCAATCTTTATCTAGAATTTATTATAATAATCAACTTGACAAATACAATGTACTATATAGAGATTGTTTTTCGATCTGTAACAAACTGTTCAACAAAACTAGTGTTTTCTGATTGTTAGTATTATTCAGTCATGATGTGGAATCTATGTCAAATGACCATATTCTTTCACACTACATGTACTTCTCCTCTTGTCTTTTTGATGTACATTGTAAGGAGGCAGTGCAGTCGATAAGAAAACCAATGTCTGAAATTATGAATATTTATCAATTTCAAATTTAATTTCAATGAAAGATATAATGATAGGTTACAATATAGTAATATGATTTTTAAAAAAAACCCAGACCAAAAATACATGAAGTTAGTGGGTAAAAGAAATATTTATAGAGTACCTACTTTTTTATCAACACCCCAACAAAGTGTCTCCAGTGGACCATTTACTGCTTTAATAATTCTGAAATTGAATAATGTGTTATAATTAGTAAACTATTGTGCTGAAGAAAATATGAAAATGGAAAATTACTTTATCATTGTGCATACTAATGGCAGTTTTAATTTCATTAATATTCTAACAAGCATAATCAAATGTTTATTTTTTAAAATGTGTGGAAAATCAGTTCAACACTGTAATTTTGTTTATTCAAACATGTAATCTTCCTGATAAAAAAGGCTAAATGAAATAACACATTTCGATTTACATAAACAACAATACAATCTTGTCTATATTCAATCCAGATTCTCACAGTAATCTTTGTAGTGCTAATACAGTGTTTGGACTTTCCATTGTTTACATTTTCTTTGAACACGGAGAAAATGCGAGCTAATGTTATTGCGATATAAGAGACCAGTAAAAAGCTACAATGAGCCTCAATACTGTTAATGATCAAAATTAGCGAATCGCGGAACATTTCTTTTGCCTGATTGAGTCACCAAACTGATGTATAAACACAATATTACATGAAAAACAAATGTAAACAAGTAAACAAAATCGAAGCCGAGGAATTTCCCTTCGTTTCTGTTTCATCCTACAGTATTAGACAATATAAAACAATATCTAGGGAAAGTACAGATAAATCCTACCTTGTTCAGTTGAATCCTCTACCGATTTCCGTCTAGGCTGGTTGTAAATGAGTTAAATTCTCAGATATATCACTGAAGTCCACATGTTTATTCTGATCACAGCTGCAAGCGCCGATGTGACGTAGTTAACCGCGACACGTCATCAGACGACTTAGGAATTTCATAATTTCGCAAGATATAAAGAATAGTTGAAATTTTTATTTCAGTACATCCATCTTGATACAATCAATCCCAATAATTAATCATATTTATTTTGGTAGATGTTTGTTAATTACCGAAATACAATATCTCGTAAAATCTCATGAATAAGGGGCGGGGCATATGCAAATTTTCCTAAATCACACGTGCTAGAATTCTGATACCTTCCTTAACATAGCTGAGCATTAAATGACATCGTCTTAAAAAAATTCAGGTGATTTTAAATTGAAATTATGCATGCCGATAATACCTATACAATAATACAACAGAAAAACTGGGTTATAGCAAAGTATCAGGGACCAGTGGATTTACTTCATTAGGGTCTTCCGTCTTCAGCGGAAGACCCTTCTATTATTCTATTGTTTCTTTTTCACTTTTTTTTTTCTTTACAATTTTTGTGCAGAAGATTTCTCGGAGATGGGTCGTCCGATTTTGATCAAATTTTCAGGATCATTATGTGAAGTTTGTACCCTATTTTGGATTTTGTAAAAATCACTTCCGGTTCGGACTTATCCGCCATTTTGTCATTTTTTTTAAAAATTGTTGTCCACGTATCTCCTCAAAAACGAGCAAAGATAGAAAACTGAAATTTTCAGGAATGATAGAGGACATGAGCGTCTAGCCTCACGAGGAAAATCATTGTCCGGAAATTCCGAGTACGGAAGCTAGCTGGGGTCAAAATATAGGACACGTTTTTGACAAATACTCCTTGTCCACGCATCTCCTCAAAAACGAGCAAAAAAGGAAGCGGAAATTTTCAGGAATGATAGAGGACATAATAGTCTAGCCACAGGAGGAAAATCAAAATCCGGAAATTCCAAGTACGGAAGCTAGCTGGGGTCAAAATTAGGGACACGTTTTTGACGAATTCTATTTGTCCACGCATCCCCTCAAAAAACGAGTAAAGATAGAAAGCTGAAATTTTAAAGAATGGTAGAGGATATGGAAATCTAGCCTCACAAGGAAAATCATTGTTCGGAAATTCCGAATACGTAAGCTAGCTGGGTTCAAAATATAGGACACATTTTCGATGAGTTTTCTTTGTCCACGCATCTATTTAAAAACGAGTAAAGATAGAAAGCTGAAATTTTCAGGAATGATAAAGGACATGGTAGTCTAGCCTCACGAGAGAAATCATTGCCTGGAAATTCCGAGTAGGGAAGCTAAATTTTTAAACTCCAATCAATTGTGTTATAATGACCTCAGACTAATTTTAAAACATAATATCTAAGTTGCACTTACAATTCTGCGTCTAATGAAATCTTTTTTAAATTTATTGGATGAAATTTAAATTTTTCAAAAAATTTAAACTCATTTAAATTGTGTTAAAATGACCTCAGACTAATTTTAAAACATGATATCTAAGTTGCGCTTATACTTCT